>JACDJE010000132.1:1196906-1344781 GCA_016647715.1 Pavo muticus
TTTTTTTTTTTTTTCCCCCAAGGTGATTTAAATTGTAGCCTTCTGGCTAGCGAGGACTGCAAGGCTAAATCTGAGCTCTTCTCCAGTGCCAGTGGTTATTTTCTCACTCTAGGCAATAACCAGTAGTATCAGTTGTGGGAGAAAGCGCGGGGGGGTTTACATTATGGTATTCAGGGAGGTAGCTTATGTGACTTCAAAACTGCTTCGTCTTTTCAGTAGGTTTTACTTGCTTGCTCAAGACATCAGCTTGTTAGTGAATAGTATAAATTGAATTCTCATCTGGTAAAGCCTCAGAGCTGCAGCGTGAAATCTATCAGCCTATGATATGCAGGAGGATGTTGAGCTAGTGTAGAAGGCATAGCCATCCTTTCCGGCCCTTAAAATCCATTGTATAATGTTATTCCAAGCAATTGGAGGTGTCTGCAGTTGAGTCGTCTTAATTGTGTTAGTGTGAAGAAATCAGAAATAAAATAGTTAACAGTACCAATGATCAATGCCATCTTGGTGGTAGCTTTTTGGGGCCACCTGAGGCTTTGTGCAGTGCAAGTGCCTCAGTGTTCAAGACTGGGTTATGTGAAGCTGCCTTCAAAACTGAGATTCCGAAACCTAAATGCAGATTTTGTGGTGTATTTGCTTCTAATACACTTTAATTGCTTAAATCACACCTTTGTGCCTGAATAAGATCTCTCCTTACAGTCAAAGATGTGTAAAATATGGTGACAGTGGGTGATAGAATATCTGCTCTTCGGTATGTTGCTTATGATGATAGTGTTCTTTCAAGAGCTGTTTAAAATAAATACTGTTGACGTGATATTAGAATTTCTTGAAGGTTACTTGTGTAGATTAAAAGGGAGGGGTGTGATTGCCTCTTTTTATTAACATCTTGTCGGCTACAAGGTCTGTGTGAATGCTGTGATATTTTTCCTCACGGTACCTCTGCTGTTGGATGTCATGGAGAGTTTATCACGAGCCCTTTCTTGCTGACTGAAAGGGCATGGATGCTTAATATTTAGCAAGGACCTCTTTTGTATGTGATGTTAATTGTCGGTACAGTTAAATGTTGCACAAAACATGGGGCTTTAGTGTTCTCTAAATATACCTTTGAAGTTCTCATCTTTCACTGTTTTTTTTCTGGTGATCTCATTTCTTTAGTTTTCCCAGTCATGCTAGCACATACTGTCAAAATCAAGTTCTAAAATAGAAGACAGATGAAACAGAAAGTCAAAATTAGGTTTTGAAATAGATGACAGATGAAACAAAAACGAGTTTAGCAGCAATGTTCCAAACTCCAGCTGTGGCTGTTGTACCTCATGTTGCCCAGTAGATGGGCCATAGAAAAAGGAGTTTGTTAATGCTGGCAGTTCTGAAGCGATGCTCCAGATTAACCTACTTACGTGGATTCTTTTCAGGGTTGCTTTTTAAGTGTGATTACTGACACTGTGAGAAAATACAAGTTTTATTTCACAGGCAGGTAAACAAAATGTGCTTAGCTCTGGTAGTAAGTTAAAACCGGAGTCCAAATAAACATTAAAAGCAGTGGTTACTGTGTCATTGGTTGACTCTCCTATAGTTCCTCTATAAGCTGTGGATATGTACTTTTCCTGATCCCCATCCAGAGTTGTCTCTGTCATGTGCAGGTTTTATGACCACCTTTTGTGTTGTAATTGAGCAAAAATAGGTGCTATTCCTATTGTTTAGGTCCTGCAAACCACTAGAATACGCTAAGCATATCTTAACTACTTAAAAATCCTGCCTGCTTACAGGACGCTTGTGGGAACACTGCTGTATGCATTGAGAGGCTAGGTTGTGTACTTTCCTTCTGGAGCAACTTCATTGGCTTGTTACCTGATAGTGTTATCAATAGATATTTGCTCGTGTGGGGTTGGCATGGTGACCGTTGTCCTGTAAAGGAAAGCAATTGCCTACTGTCATTTTCAGTGTTTAGTTACTGCTCCTGGATCTTAGGGATCTTGACAGTGTTCTTAGAAAGCAAAGGATCTTTTAGATAACTTAGTTTGGGATGAAGAACTTTGTTCAGCTTACCATCCAGGAGCAAAGCCGAACATCAACTTCTCTGTAGGTGTTACTTTTTGGATAGTACCAAGGAGTTGAAGCAAAAGATCAAGGTGAAATAACCTACTGGGTTACTTGTCGAAGTGTGCACTGTGATGTAAAGAGTAATAATAACTTGATAAGCTTTTTGCAGGAACTGTGGGACTTGAGAAGAAACCGGATCAAGCCTCGTTTATATGAGGTGTGCACTTAATCATGAAGTGACAGGTGTGTTTGTTTAGTGGTTAAGGGGAAGTTTCTGTGGTGACAGCTGGTATTGACTTCTATCTAATGCTAAAACAACAGAAAAACCCACAACCAAACCCAAAACACATAGTTAGGCTACTTTCTTGGGATATAGGATATAGTACTTTAATGCTCATTTTTTCCCTACTCTTTAATTTCTGAGCTTTGTAGTTTATTGGAGGGTATTTGTCTTTCGGTCTTCTAGCAAAACATAGTAAGGATGTAGGTAAGTAGTTGTCATGCAGCTGTGCATTGGTATTGGGTGTGCAAATAGTAGTTCTCCCTCACCCTTTTTTTGTATTCCTTCACATTGCTTTTCCACCTCATTTCCTGGATCGCCTTGACATTCTTGAGTGTTATTATTATTGTTCTTATTGTAATAGCAACAGAAGTGGTTACCTCCCGTTGACATTAGCTTTACCTCTTCTGTTAGCCAGCTTTCTTTGTCTGCTGTTTCTCTTCTCTCCTCCCCTCCCAGCCAAAAGAACAGGAAAACCCCCACTCCATAAAAAATGAAGTACTTGCTCAGGTGTTGCAATGTCCTTGCCTATCATCCATAGGAAAACAACTTTCTTGTAAGAAGATAATTACAATCTGAAATAAAGATGCAACTGATATTTTGGGCGTTGGAGGGGCTGCAAGCTAGTGCTCATTTTTAGCCATATATTTCAGGGGAAGCCCTTCACGTGTTCTTCCAGGCTGATGCATAGAGATGTCGGAGGGGTTTGTATCGCAAGATCTTGCCTTGGTGAGGAAATGTTGAGGACTTCTAAAGTTCAGTGCACACCCGTGCTGCTTAAAAATCCATTTCATTTCCTCCAGATGAATTTCTCTCTGTTTCAAGTAGGATATTGCAGAAGTTCCAGAATGAGAGAAGAACAGCTTTGAAGAGAACAACATCTTTGCCAGACAAACTTCTGTCATTCAAAATTTAGGAGAAGTGACAGTTGTTTAACGCCACGTGGCAAACTTCTCCATCTTCCCTGCCACAAAAAAAACTCCACCAAAAAACAACCAACAATAAAAAAAACAACAAACCCTTCAGCTGCTTCTCGCTTCGCAGTTTCTTTCCCACTGTCTTAGGTACTTTATTCTTCAGCGCTGTCTGAAAAATAGCTTTGGAACCAAACTGAAACAGTGTAGTTTCTTGGCATTTAATGTAAACGAGAATGCAGAGGCCCTGTAATCTCAATATATTACATATATATTTTTTTAAGTTTATAAGAAATTTGCGAAGCAGCTCAACACACGGCTAAATTGCTATGTATTGCTTCAAGTCATGATTCCTGCCTGTGCTTAAAAGTAAGGATTGCTCTCCTGTCAGCAGCTTGATAACAGGCGCCAGTAATGCAGCTGACCGCTGCTCTGCCTTGGCCTTGCTGTGTGAGTCGGTACAGATCAGTATAAATCACACCTGTGACGCTGTTCCTGCGAAGCTAAGTTATATTGGCTTGTGTGTTACGCAGAAATGATAAGCTCAGCAGTTTGACATGGCCAAGTATGGGTCAGCAGCTGGATGGCAATAGTTTAAAAGCATTCTTTCATTTCTTTATCATTTTAAACTAAGATGGGGGAGGTTTAGGTTAGAGATTAGGAGGAAGTTTTTCACTCAGAGGGTGGTGATGCATTGTAACAGGTTGCCCAAGGAGGTTGTGGATGCCCCATCCCTGCAGGCGTTCAAGGCCAGGCTGGATGTGGCTCTGGGCAGCCTGGTCTAGTGGTTGAAACTAGACTATCATTATGGTCCTTTTCAACCCAGGCCATTCTGTGATTCTGTGATTCTTTGCTGCTTCATTTCTGATTACCTCTAAGGGCAGTAGCTGCTACTGGTGTACTCCTCAGTGGTGTAAGTAGTAAAAAAAAGATGGAGAGGAGCTTCTTTACACTTTGAAATCCTGCTACTCTTCTTAATTTGAAAGACTTAATGTGCTTCCTTTGGCTTCTTTTACCTTCTGTGGTCTATATGGCTTAATTAGACATAAAAGTGGGTAGAGGAGGAAACTTAACATCAGTTACTCAGTGGGATCAGCGTCTCCTGTCATCCTTTGCCATGCCATCAAGAAAAAGCTGCATAAAGCCAACTTCTGCTGTTCTCCCCCTGCATGTACTTGAGACACAGGTCATTAGTGCAATTACAGGTATTGGATATTGTGATTCAAAGAACTTGCTTTATCCTCTGAAAATTCAGAAGCTGCTGTAGCCTCTGGGGCTAAACTCATAGTCCATCCAGTTTGTCTTTACATGATGTTGAGCCTGTTGTCAGAGCAGACTGCATAATGTGTGTACAATATGGGCGTCAAGTGTAAGCTGAGGTGCTTTGTAGAGAAGAGAGGGCTTCCAGGGTGCAGGAGATGCAGGTCCTCCTGGTGACCCTGATGGAGCTGAAGAGCACAGGAAGAGTGCGTTCCAGGTTAGGGGTCAGAAACATCTTGTGTTTCTAGCACAAGAAGTTCTGTCTTGCAAAACCTGTATTAGTTAAGGCTGAGACAAGAGCCGTTGGAGCAACTTTTTTTTCAGTTGGAGCTTTTAGTAATCACTTGGTTTTTTTTTCTGTTCTCAAAATGGAGTCTAGAATAGTGTTGAGAAGTGATGCTGGTGTTTGGAGACTTGCAGAAGTCTGATTTCTTTAGATATCTTCCACCTTATACCCTTAAACTTGATTTTTTTCCTGAAGTTGTACTGTGCAATGGGAGAGGAGGTACCCTCTTGTCTTACTTTGCAAGGTTGTGCTGAAACAAGTGCATGTAGTAGGCTGAGAAATGCTTTCATCTTTGAATTACAAAATGCAAATTCTAGACCATCTGTATAGATGTCCTTCCTCCTCCCCCCCATCTGCTTAACAGCCTACATCAGATGTAGAGTGCTTCTTTCTTCAAGTTATCATGCTGTACTCCAGTTTGACAAAGCATTTCTTGCACCGTGCGAGAGAGGAGTTGAAAGCTCATTCTGCAGTTCTTATCCTTTCTGTTAAAAAGAAAGAAACAACACATTTTCTGCATGATCTCTGCTTTGTATGCATCCTGGAAAACAATTAGGCGTGGGAAAACTGCAGAAAGCCTGCTTGCTGGATGTAGGCCAACTAGTGGGTGGGAAGCAGCAGCACTTTGGGATTTCATAGATGGAAATCTCTGAAGAATTGTAACGTAAGTGTGGGTTACTTTATGGTGTTTGCAGTGGTATAGGCAGTAGTAAGCAATGTGGGCATGGTGTGCCCAGAGAGTTCTTCCATGTTCTGCTATTGTGAGTATAATATATTAAATACAAACATTCCATTCTTTCTCTGTTGGAAGTTGCAGGCTGTTGCTTCCTTACAGCAAGTGTATGTAAATCTAATTACAAATTTGGTGACGTCTTGTTGTATGTGTGCATGATTTTGAAGCAATTGAATGGAAACTTAATGTTGGCAAAAAAGAGGGAAGACCTTGAAAGATTTTACTGCTCTTTTATCTTACCACTTTCAGCTTGAGTAAGGGAGAATTTGGTATCGGTCTGTACATGAAATGTTTGAGCACTACAGCATTGTATTTTCAGGTGGGAATTGTTTCAGAAAAATTTCATTACTTCAGAACTTATCTCTGAATTTGTATAAAAGTACATGTTAATATTTAGCCTTAGAGATGGTTAGAAAATTTCTTTTTTCCCCTTCTTAGGTTCTTCTCCAAGAAGCCTATAAACTACAAAACGTGATCAGTGCCTGTTTCACCATCCTGTTGTGCTATTGCAGTTTGAATGTTCAGAGGAATTTGGTCTGATGAGTAGGCAGTTACTTCTCACAGCAAAGACAAAGCAGGAACTTCAGTGCATGTATTTATAGCTTGTGGCATTTGTTCTTTTGCCTCTGTTTCCAGTTGTGGAGGCAAGTGAATGCTATAACATGTCTTAATTTGGTACTTTAACACTTCATTACTAAAATTTAGAGGGTTTTTTTTTGCAAGCTAATTACTTGTAAAAAGAGGAGTGTTCAACAAGCTAAAAGTCAAGCAATGGGAAAAATAAATATCCCTTCCACACCTCCTTGAACCTTGAAATAAAAAGTCTGAGGGCTCCAAATGCAGCGTATGATTTTAGCTTTTTCAAAGCGCCTGCATTTACAATGTAATTATGTACCTGTGATTTGATCTGTATGACTTCTGTCTTTTGAATTTCTTTTATAGCTTTTATTTTTGAGTACCTGACCAGATTCATTGGTGCTTCCAAAACTTCAACGTTTTGAGAAGATATGCTACAGGCTGTGTGTTAACCTTCTGTTCCAAGTTGGAAGCTGTTCTTTAAGATGTCTTTAGCTTTTGCTCTTAAGCAAGCAGAGTGTCTAACATTGTGCTGTATGATCACCTGTAGTGCTGGCTTCCTTCTTTTCCCCGTTCAGTCTTTTTTTTTCCTTGTAACTTTTATGGGAAGTGGAGAGTGACCTATCAAAACAAAGAAGTCTATCTACTTGTGCATATCTAATTGCTAATCGTATGAAAGAGAGACTGTAATTAGGGACAGTGTTGAAAGGAAGAGCCCAGGAGTCATCCACGAAACCTGATTAGTTATGCTGCTCAGTCTGTCTGGATGTGTTATAAAGATTGTAGGCAACATTGGTCCAGATAGCTAAAGGATACTAACACATGAAGTGCTGGGCTACTTTAGTTCTGCTCCTTGCAGCATTTGTTTGTCCAGATGCTGATTCTTATTTATGATTCTGCCTTTCTGCCTTCAGTTTTTTGCATGTTTTTAAGATGCAGACTCATGAACTGGATTACCTGGTAATATGATATTCAGCTTAGTTTAATATTTTATGTGCTTTCTTTTACTTGTTAGTTACCTCTTAAACCACCGGAGGATGTTGTAAATGCTTCTCCAGCCTCTTGCCATGACATCTCCATTGAAGCTTACAGTGGACAGGGAGAGAGTCTGAGGTTTTCATCTGGCTTAACATTATGCAGCCTGCTAAATATGCTGTAAACAAAGTTATTTACAGCTTTAAGGGAGCATGTATGATGAAAGTACTTTCTTGCTGGAACAAGACTTGAGAGCTCTTAAATAAGGTTATTAACAACTGTAAGAAAAAAATGATAATTCTCATGTTAATGTATGCTGCTGGTTGCTAACAAGATATTCATAAGATCATATTCATCACCGTTCAGGTTTAGCACTGTTTGTAGACCAGCAAGGCATGTGAAGTTTACACAGACAGGCTGTTTGGCAATGTTCTCCTTCTCAGAAGTTTCTTACTGCCCCTCTCCTAGAACTGGTGGCATGTTCAGACATCTGAAGCGTACAGTCAGGCCACTTACAGGCAGAGGACTGTTGGTGGTGAGTCACACTAATCCATTTTGCATTCTTGTGATACAGTAAAAGGTAATTGCAAGGGGCGAGGAAGCGACCTCATCTGTGGGAGTGGCATATCCCTTTAGTCCTCAGAATGGGAAGATCACATTTGCTGTGTTGGCTGTTAAGAGTAACTTAGAGTATGCCATTTCCTCAGCAGGTTTTTCGTGTTACATTGCTATCTTCAGGAATTTACTGCGTTTTCAGTATTTGCTATTTTCATTATGGAAGTTAGGGATGCTTCTTTTGTTCCAGAATACTTGCATTCTTTCTGTAGTGTATTTAAATTTTAATGCAGATCTGTCTTTCTGGACCACAACCTTCCCGCTTGCTTTGTTTTCATTGCTTTATGAAATTAGATATTGATGATTTCAAAATAAAACTTGAAACAACACCTACTGCAATCTGAACTTGTGTGGGATGGCAAAAGTAGTGGCAGTGTGGTTTCTGAGAAAATAAGGAAGTTATCTTTCCTAGATAAGAGTCTCTTCATTCTGTTTTATCCATATTCTGCAGTCGTGTTTTCTGGTATGTAAATTCAGATAATCTTTTATTCTTTATTCAGATTAACTTTTCTGCTGTTTTGAGGGATCAGAATACAAGAGCATAGGTCAAAATCTATGGAGGTGTCATGGTTTTATGATTTTTGGATATCAATATTCCACATCATAACATCATGTAGTGCACTGGGAGTTAAAGTGTTCTGGGTACCTGTCCCAGAAGAAAACAACTACGTTCCCCAGAAGCCTGTTCGCTGCGCTGTTATTGTTTCTGCTCGGGGGAACAGATACAAGGCCTTGGTAGGTCATCTGACTGGGCTCTTTCTTCGTCAGACTCCCTCCCTGCTCGACTGGACTGCGCATCTCGCCTCAGCGTTATGGTGAGGCCTACCCAGCTTTCGGACAATCTCCCTCTCTCACTATATTTGATTTATTAGCTTCAATTCTAATTATATTGTATTATAGTGTGTTATCTTGCATTCCGATACTATATTTAGTAAATTAGTTTGTTTCTCCTCAGATCGTGCCACTGTTTTTAATTATTTTGGGGTCCCCTGTTTCCCTTTTCCGGAGGCGTGGATTTTGCGAAATCTCTCCGCCCCGCTAGTCACGGAACCGGGCCGAACCGGCCCGTAAACCGTCAACAGGAGGCAAGAAATAATGAGGGATTCTGAATAAACATTAGTGGAGAAAAGAGTCTAGGGTGTTAATAGCAATTTACTTAGATTTGCAGAATTTCACAGAATATTTTATAAGTCTCAGTAAAACAGTTCTGAGGAAAAAATGATGTGAACTAATTTGATTGAGAACCACATTTTTCTAGCGACCTTTTAAATCTTCTGTTCATCGGGTTTATCTTGAAAGCACTGAGGACTGTTTTACTCTAAACTTAATAATTGCAGATGATGCAAGGATGTCTGTTTTCCCAGTGCTATAATCGCAAATCCTTACTCTCCTAAAGGCATCTGTTTTGCTGTCATCAATCTCTGTTTGAGTGGAAAGTGTTGTCCAAATTATTAAATACCTCTTGGATTGAATCCTGGACTGCAGTATACTATGATCTGGAGAAGAAAATGCAGCAGAATGAACTCTTCTGCATCATAGAATTTGGATTTTACAAAGGGGAAGTTTCATATGGTTAATTCAAGCTTGTATATTTTGTGAATAATTTCACATTCTAGACAGTAGAATCCATGGCTATTTAATATCTTAATGAGATCTTTGAGAAAGCTACTTTCCAGTAAATGGGGAAGTTGAAACGAATGAGAGATTTTGCAGCTTATGAATTAAACAATTTTTTTAAACCGTATCCCTATATCTAATACATTACTCTATTTTAAATCAGTTATTAATCTGAACTGTTACATATTGACGTTAAGTAGTTAAAACCAGCTAAGTTGCATCTACTAATTATACTAAGTGAATCAGATCAGTAAGATGAGAAGTTCACATAGCGTAAACATCTTAACTATTTGTATGGAGGAGTAGTAATTAACACCCCAGGTGACAGATGGAAACTTAACAGTTATTGCAATGCAGGCATATTCTTAACAGTGATCTTTTTTTTGTTTTGGTTTGAGTTTTCTGTCTGGGAACTTCCTCATCCTGAGACTGATCCCTGTGGAAGCCTACCAAGCTTTGTGTTGATCTCTTAATAGGGCTGCTTTGAAAATAATGCCTCCTGTTTTGGCCCACGACATCAGAGGCTGGTGTTGGTGGTCTGGCAGTAGAGGTTGAACCTTTCTAGCAGTATTCCATTGCGTGTTGTTGCTGTGCAACAGATGGCAGCGGAGGGGCAGCGTGACAGAATGGCGCCTGACATGAAAGTGCATATGAAGCAAAGGTGCGTCACTGAATTCCTCCATGCGAAATAAAGGCGCCCACTGACTTTCACTGACACTTGCTGGATGTTTTAGGAGGCCAAAGAGTGGATGTGAGTGCAGTGAGGCAGCGGGTGGTGGTTTCAGCGGTGGTAACAGCAACAGTGGGGCACCTCTGCTGGTGCAGATTTTGAGGACTCTGGCATGCGGGCTCTTGTTCTTTGCTGGAAAAAATGCATAGCCAATGGTGGTGAAAATGCTGAGAAATAGTGTTTTATAGTTCAGAATGTGCTCTATCAAATAGTGTTGTTGTGCTCTTTGTATCTTTTGTAGTTTTAAAACAGGAGGATTACTTTCAGAAACATCTAAGTATATGAACTGCTCTATGAAGTGGGTAATTAATTGTTGCTGCTGTCATTTCAGTACTTGTATGTAGAACTTCCAAACACAGCTAATGAGGTGACTGATGTTGTACTGGGAGTTTTTACAAAGAACTTCCACTGTAAGTTAAAATTTGTTGCAGCTTTTTTGTCCTCACGGTCTTAAACAGAATGGGAATAATTCCAACGTGTATTCATAACCAAATGAGTCTTTCCAAACAAATAGACAAAAAATAAAAGCAAACAAAAATAACTCACCGAACATGTCCCCGTCCCCCCACCCAAAAACAAAAGCACAGAAAACCCAAACCCAACAACAATGATAAAAAACAAACAAACAAAAACCCTCAGTATATCAAATAGCACTGTTTTTTCGCTCTCTGTATAACTTGATGTGAAGAGCACCAAAACTAACCAAGTTGGTGGAATGGAATGTGAAATCACTCTGGCTTTTGCCCAGCCTTATGTTGGCACTGCAGTAGTTGATGGCTGCTTGCTGGCTAGAGCAGGCTTTGGGAACAGTTCATTGACACACAAAGTAAAATGTCTAATGGTGATTTTGTTCCTGTGTGTGTTTTTGAACCAACAGAAATTGAGATTCACTACCGCTCTGCGTGTGAACCCCAGGCACTCGGTTTATTGTGTTCTTTAATATATCTGTAATTTGATATGTTTATTTTTTTATAAATGACTTGATCACTAATTTTATTCAGACGGATGTGCTATTGTAGTTATACATAGAGGTTTGCTTGACAGCCCCTTTCCCCTCCTTAGATGTAATTTACCCAGAATAGCATCTGGCTGTCACACTACAGTGGAACTAGATCATCCGGTCTACTGCTATTACAAAGAAAAATGAGGCTTGACACATTTGTGTCAATTTGGCAAGGAGCCTGACTGCTTATGCTGAATGTGACGTTTCAAGTGGTCATGTAATGTGCAGGAACACTTGCAGGAGGAACATTGGGTGCTGCAAAGAAAATGCCACCTTTACTGGTTCTGAATGGTTCACGTATTGGCATGAGTTACCTGATCAATTCTCGGTTCTTGTCCATTAAGGTATAAACCAATGCAAATATTTTTACTCCGTAAATTGCAGTAGAATTTAAAGGGAAGAAAGTCATTTCCTTGTTTTTGTTTTTTCCTATAAAAGTTTCATTCAACAAGTAGACAAACTAGCAACCACCTCCAGTTCCCAAGCAGAGTGTGTAAATTTTGGGTAAGTTGTAATTACTGCTCCTTGGTTCCAGGAAATCCTAGTTTGTTTTGAACCTTGCTGGCTTCATAGCATGAAATTTTTAGGAAAAAGCAAACTATGTAATGTTGTCTAATGTTCTACTAGCTGGAAAATGCTGAAGCATAAAAAATTTTAAATACTCCTTAAATCTGATACATTGGTTTGTTTTTTCCATCCGCCCTATTTCCACTCCTAAGGATAAATCCTGGATCTTGTACAAGCCCTAAGTAAGGTTCTTCCATTGTACCACGAGATTTAAGATGTGTCAGGCACAGCCTCGCCTTTCCAGCTTTCAGGTGGATTCAGTAATGGTTAACATAGAATGCCTTCTGAGATTTAAAAAACTTTATAATGGCCTCAAGTAGTGCCAGGGGAGATTCAGTTTGGATGTTAAGAAATACAGCTTCTTCCAAAAGCGTGGTCAGGCACTGGAATGGGCTGCCCAAGGAGATGGTGGAGTCACCAACCCCGGAGGTGTTCAAGGAATGTTTAGACGTTGTGTTGAGGGACGTTGTTTAGTGAGAACCATTGGTGATAGGTGGACGGTTGGACTGGATGATCTTGTAAGTCTTTTCTAACCTTGGTGATTCTATGATAAATAAATGGCTGGAGCACATGTCCTATGAAGACAGGCTGAAGAAGCTGGGCTTGTTCAATCTGGAGGAGAGAAGACTCCAGGGAGACCTCATTGTTACCTTCCAGCAGCTAAAGGGGGCTTATAAGCAGGAGGAAAACCAACTTTTTATAGGGTAGACAGTGACAGGACAAGGGGGAATGGCGTTAAGCTAAAAGAGGGGCAATTCAGATTAGATTCCAGAGAGAAATTTTCCACTGAGAATGTGGTGAGGCAGAAACAAGCTGCCCAGAGAAGCTGTGGATGCTCTGTCCCTGGAGATACTCAAGGCCAGGTTGGATGGGGCCTTGAGCAGCCTGGTCTGGTGGGTGACAACCCTAGGCACAGCAGGGAGGATGGAACTAGATGGATTTTTAAAGTCCCTTCAAACTCAAGCCATTCTGTGATTCTCCATCAGTCTGTTCAAAGAAATTTGTGGTAGGTAGTTTCTGTTTTTATATTTTATTTTCAGTTTCTGTTCTACGTTTCCTTTTTATAAATTGATCATTTATTTTTAGCAATCTGAATCTACTGTTTTTGGTTTAGTGTTTCAGCAGTTGAAATAAAACAGGGCTATTAATGAGGCAAGTGTTATCCAATGGTCGAGTGGTTTGAGACATCTAAAATAGCACCCACATCTCTTCTACCGTGTGGAGCTGGAAGGAAGATAAAAGGAGCTGGATGGAAGTTTACCCCAGCCACGTTTGTCCCTTTCTTCCGTGCTGTTTTTCAGATCAAGTGTGTCCTTTGCCCATAGCCTGTCACAACCTTTTTCTAAAAGGCTAGATGTGGTGTCAAAAAGAGAAGTCTGGCGATAAGTGTCTAGTACTGACTCAATTTCTTCTAAAACATGAGGAATGACTGAAATTTAACCTTTGAAAAGCATGAGTGAATAAAAGCCTCCATAAAAGTTAAGAAATTCTTAAGGAGGAAAGTTAAATAGGCTATCAAAGCCTCTCTCTCTCAAATATTTTGTTTTGTTTGCTTTATTGTTTCTCCCTTCTTTCCAGAATCCCAAACAATAATAACTAGAAGTGATAGAATATTATAGACTTCACAGGATGGAATTAAGCTTCCATTTCCTAGTCTGGGAGCTTGATGTTCCAGCATCTTTACTGGGAAATTGCTTCTAACTCTAGTATTATTTCTATACATAACTGTGGCTGTGAGTGTATGACTTTCGCCAAAGCACTTGTCTTCAGAAATAGAGCCTTTCTCTCTAGAGCTGCTATGGATATGGTTTCAGCATCTTCTAGCATGCACGGTTTCTTCATGCGGGAGACGCACAGCAGTTACTTCATGTCTAAGGCAGTCTGCCTAGCTATTTGGGCTGTTACTGAGGATCGGTGTGCTTACCGACTTGATGAGTCCCTGCCTATGGAAAGGTGTAAGGTAGGGAAGTATTTGCCACCTTTACTTCTTTGAGTGTGTTAGTTCTTGATCTAGCTGAGCTGACATATTCCAACTCTTCCTTTTTTTTTTCCTGAGGATTTTATGCATATTTGTGTCAGTATTTTTCTCCAGAGTTAAGTTACTGTCCCAGCAGTTTGGTTTGTTGGTTTTTTTCTTACATTTGGTGGCCTTTAGCTGTGATAGTTTCTTCTCATAACTTAACAATTGGGTTTTGGTAGAATTGAGCCCAAGCTCACGCTGGACCCTGGGTTGTAGAGAGTCGAATCTCTTGGTTTAGTGATCATAGGACTGCATGCTTGTTTACTCTGTGTCAGTATGTTTCAAACTGCTGGGTCTGAATTTGTCAAAATAAGCGTGATTTTGTTGCCTACAGGCAGTGAAGGAAGGAGTTAAGGGTTGTTTCTGGTTTCGGAGTTTCCGTTGGTCAAACAATGCCATCCTGAGTAACCTCTTTCTTAATTATCTACTGCTGTGTTATGGATAGTGTATCTGTTAAGGAAATGGCAGTTTCATGAAGGAGGTAAGGAAGTTGCCATGATCATTTGAGCTAATGAAACAGATTTTAATCTGATTTTAGAGGTGTCAAACATTTGACTTCAGCTGTTTAAGCTGCATTTTGTTGCCGGGAATTTAGAAAACTATATTGTGGAGAGGATGAGGTGGAGGAAGAAATCTGACTTCATATACTGGATCAGTATGAGACTATAATAAGTAGAAAAAACAGAAGATAAGCACTGTATGAACAGTACATAGTACACACGATCTGAAAAATGTGAGATGATTATATTGATGGAGATTATTCAGTGATCAAATTGCTGACTGATTTTATAGCCCTAACTTTTCCACTATTTCAGTTGTGTGTTCTGGGCTGTAATACTTCAGTGCATTTTCTGCTTTGGTCACATCAAAAGTAGTTTGTGGACATGCAACAACAAATGCTAACACCTTTATATTTAGTCTGTGAAACACTTAAAGTATTTCCATAATACTGGAAATAACACTGATAGCTGTTAACATTCCATTGCTTTAGTTTAATTTACTAACTTTAAAATAGTTTTATGAAAATAATCAGTGGCAGTTCTGGATGCTTGTACTAGATATACTACTCTACAGACACTTGTAGGTGTGTATATTAGTGATACATTGCCAATCATTTGTCATATTTTGTTTTAGTTTTTGTATTCTGACAGTGCTTTTATTGCAGATGTATATGAACCAAGATTCACTTAGCTGTTCCCAAAGAATGCCAAGCCATCTTTCGCTAATGCTGACTCAGTTGTAATGTGTAATAGTGATGCGAGCTACTCTTTTCCTTGTCTGTACCTCTGCTGCATTCACCAGCTTGATGTTAAGATCCGTAGCTTGTTTATAGGTCAGTAATTCCTTAGGTTCTGTGCTGGATTTGACTCACCTAAATGGCTGTCAGTGATATTGTTTACTCAATTGGGAAGACTGTTTATGCAATTGGGAAGTTGTTTTTCTCGGTGTGAAGCTTATTGCTTACATTCTCTGCAGTTTTCCCATATGGAAGAAAACCCCATTGCATAAATTATGGTATATCTTCATCCTTGGGGGTGTTCAGAAGCTGTCTGTACCTGAGCTGGCAACCTGCTCTGAGTGGCCTTGATTGAACAGAGGTCAGACCAGCTGACCTGCAGGGGTCTCTGCCAACCTCAGCCATGTTGTTCTGTGATGAAGACTGTATTTGTGGTCTCTTTTGAGTGAAGGAAAAAAAACAAACCCTTGCCATATTCATAAATGCACTGAGTTTTGTGAGCATTGAGTTGTTACATATGATTTTATTCTTTTAATGGGGAGTTGCTGATCCATTGTTGCTTTTCTGGCCTTTTGTAATGGAAAAAAACTCACCCAACTGTCTGTTTCTTGAATCATGATTATGTAGTTTATTAGCAGGGTGGATTTTATGTGGAAACTTATTAAAAGCAACTGTAAAGCTAAGTAATTTGTCACACACCCTTGTCTTTCATCCTCTGATTTATTGACTAGGTTGAAAAACCTTCTGAATAATGAGAAGCGGTTTTGTTCTATGGATCACTGCAAATCTGGCAGTTTTGATTCTGTTTCAAGGTATTCCATTGCTCTCTCTCTTGTTACGAGTTTGACTGATTTGCCAAGTAGAAAGGTATAAAGATTTGCTGTTCTTCTAACCATTCCTAGAGGTGTGGTATGAGAGAACTTTTCTATAGGGTGTTTACATTCTAATCAATCCAGTATAAAAAGTACGTCCACACTGCAGTCTGTGTCTTCCTATATAGAATCATTAGGGTTGGAAAAGACCACTAAGATCATCTAGTCCAGCCATCAACCCATCACCACCACCATGCCACTAAAGCATGTCCTGCAGTGCCATATCTACCCTTTTCTTGAAAACCTCCAGGGACAGTGACTCCACCGCTTCCATGGGCAGCCTGTGCCAGTGCACCACCTCTTGCTTTCCATAGGATATTTGGAGCACTGTTGCTTTTGGGATGTACAAAGCAACTCTGGATGAGTAAAATAGTGTTATGGAAATACAGCAGCTCGTGTTGGCAGAACATCTGTGTGAGGGTAGCTGCTTCTATAGCACTTTGCAGAACCTGTCAGAGGGATTCCCATACAGAGACATGTAGTACCATCTGCTTACCTGAAAGTTTGCCATCTGTGAGTCTACTTTAAATGCTGTTTGCTGCTCTCTATTTGCAATAGCCTTTGTTTGTGTATTATTGTTAGCTGTCAACTCATTTTATATTTGAAAATTTGAGAATTTTTAGATTAAGAAGATACTCATATCATGGCTTTGCTTTCTCCAGATGTTTTTCTTCAATTTGTGAGTCTTCAGGTTTACTTTAAGAGACTGAGAAGACTCACAAGGTAAGATACAGGAGCTACAGTATTTATTCTGGTACTCTTTTGAACACAGGCAACAGGAATGAGGCATTGCTACAGCTCAAAATTCTTATTTCTACAGTATGGAGGATGGGAAGAGGTAAACAAGTACTTGATTAGGAACGAGAGCCTAGAGGGGGAAATATAAGCCAGGGCTAGCAGAGATTGTCCCTGGTGGTGGTGAGAAGGAGCAGTTAATTTCTTTCTTTGTAAGCTGGAGGTGTGAACTGCACACAGCAAAATAAAAGGAGATGGGGTGGCTGTGAAATAGAGACTTTTGCTTTCTTCCCTTTTTTCCCAGAGTGGAAAAAGATGAATGTTGTCTGAGGCATAAGAGAAGGTGGGCGTTAGCTGAGGGGAAGGTATCGGAGACTAATGGGAGTGACACTGGAGAAAGGGGTCATTTGAAGCCAGCTGCTTAGTAAGGCATAAATAAATCTTAGGACGGTAGGGAGTGGCTTATGGAATGGAGGAGGTAATGTCCTTGGGATAAACTCAAGCAGTGGAAACTAAATGTGACGACTGGGGAGGGAATGGTGAGTTAATGGCCGTGTGAGTTTGTCTGCTCTGTATCACTTGAGATTCTTGAATATGCAGTTCTGTAAAGCTTGAAGTTCATGTTGTGTTCTCCTGTGTGGTCAGCCTTTTAATCTTTCCTCAGTCCTTGCTCTGAGAGCAGTGTTGGGGTATTTAGCCAGCTAGGAGACCTGGTTTGGCCTGGAGTGATCAGTGATTGGCTGAAGGAACCGGGCTTGTTCAGCCTGGAAAAGAGAAGGCTGCAGAGAGACCTCGTTGTGGCCTTCCAGTATTTAAAGGGAGTTTATAAACGTGAGGGAAGTCAACATTTTATATGGGTAGATAGTGATAGGACAAGGAGGTATGGTTTTAAACTCAAGGAAGGAGGCTTTAGATTAGATGTCAGGGGGAAGTTTGTCACAGAGAAAGTGGTGAGGTGCTGGAACAGGTTGCCCAGAGAGGTTGTAGATGCTCCATCCCTGAAGGTGTTTAAGGCCAGGTTGGATGTGGCCCTGGGCAATCTGATCTAATACTTGATCTAGCAGTTGGCAGCCCTGCCTGTGGCAGAGGGTTTGGAGCTTGATGATCCTTGAGGTCCCTTCCAACTCAAGCCATTCTATGATTTTTCAGTTCAGTCTGGTCGTCGCGGGCTGACTTGCTTGCTTTCTGGTCTCCTGTGAACCTGCATAGGGAGTAAGGGAGCTTGGTTTTGTAGGGCAACCAAAGCTCTGGGGTATAAAGTGGTTTGTACAGAGATGATGACCCACACAAGGAACACTGAGTTATAATACTAATCACATAAAACAGTGTTCAAGCTATTATTGTTGATCATATTACTAATACTACAGTTCTATGTAAGCAGTACTTAATAAATCCACAACGTACATGGATATGCAAGCATCATTCACATGCTGCTTGAATTGGTGCTACAAAATAGCTCCTTTTCTTCTCACTGCAGCAACACCAGAGAAGTTCCTGTATGCTGTTTGGAGTAGGTTCCCATGCTGATGGTGAGCAACTGCCTTTCATACAGGGATATGCTCTCACAGGTCTATGTGTGTAGCTGCTTTGCCTTGAGTATACAATAAAGGCCGTGTCCTCCCCTGCTGGAAACTGGCTTTGTGGATGGGTCCTCTCTGAGACAGCCAGGAGAACTTCCCAAAACTTGACATGCAATGGCTTGTGCATACATTAGCGGTCTGTGATCTAGGAGTTGTGTGGGTTGGTCAGTTAGTTCATCTGTCTTACCATGATTTTATCTAGTAGTTGCCAGACAGGCAGACCCTTGCCTTATTGCTGTTGCCAATTGAATTTCGTTTTTTTGTTATAATAATCACCTTAAAGCTACAATGTGCACGTTGGTCTCTGACTGATCCTGTTAAGGGAAGACTGTATAGACTTGCCCATGGAGGGAGGATTGCTCCTACTTCTTTCCCCATGTTAGCTTAGACTGTCATCTGACCCTACCACCGGCTAACTCAGGATGCTAAACCCATGCAGAAAAACTCAGAACAAACCAGTGTCCAGGACAGCACAACCAAGCCATCGGATAGTCTCCTATGCTGAGTTCATCAGCCACTGACAAGTACCAGAGTTGGTGTGAGGCTGAGTAGAACTTTGTGCTTGGCAGTAGCCACATATTAATCATCATAAGTATAATGTGGAACCGTAGTCAGAGTCTCACTTTTTTTTCCCCCTATCCTCCTGCTGCAAGCTGATATGTGTGATACCCTGTCAAGGTATTTTTTTCTTCCTCTGCTGTTGACCTACATAGTAACTGATAGCAGGAGGTTGTCATCTTCTGTTAGCTCAAATGTTATGGATGTAAAGCTCCAGCCTCCAGTCGTGAATTACTGAGATGTTAAAATAACTGTCATACTTTTCAGTGATTGCTGCTGCTCAGCTTTCTCTTCAGATAAATATAAATATGCATACACACATCTAATTGTGTACAGCAAGTATGTTTGGGCACCCTGTTTATCCTTTATAGTGTCTCAAGCTCATTTCTTAAGGTTACTTATTTTACACTTCAAAAAGTAAGGCAGATATTGCTGCTCGGTGCAAGTGCTTTAGTTTTTCTTACTGAATGAGTATTTTAAACTAGATAAAACTTTCAATCTGATCTTAGCAAATTGAAATAAAATTGGTTTTATAAAAACAAGTTCGTACAGTATGTCCCCTTCCTTGTTCTTTCTTTTTAGAACGAGCTTGAAACATCTGTGTGGGGTGTCATGGAATTGTAATTTGTCCTACCACATACGGAGAGTGAGGCTGTCCTGGTATATTAAGTATTTAATATGTTTATATTTAGCACTTCCTACTGCAAGGAATTCATGCAGCTTTCTCTCTGATGTTCATACATACTGGTTTCAGCCAGCCTTTGATCTCTGCTGGAGGAGTGTTTTTAAGCTATATCTTGTGAAGGTAAACAGGTGAAATCCTGTTTCTCTTCTATTTTTTCTCTTATGTATTTCCACTTCTTTATAATGTAAAATATTAGGAAACCTTTGGTAGCATATTAGTCAAAACTAATACCACAATGTTCTGTTATTGGGTTAAACTACATGAATAAGAGCATTCCATAATTGATAGATGCGCTGATTCCTTCTTTTATCATGTGAGTATGAAGGACAAAAAAATTGAGATAAATAAAACTCCTGCTTTAAGACTTGTTCAGTTTCTGGGGACTGTTTGAGCCTTTTCAATCACACCTAAAGATTTTCTTCATGCCTCTAGGAACTCTTTCCAAATGGGAGAATAAGGATGCTGTCTGTATCGCTCTGCATGTGAGTGATTGAAGTTAGTATGTTGTTGCTTTGTGCTCACTTCTGATTCCATCTCCTTCAAAATTTCCTGTACAGAGCTGGCTTATGAACCTGTTGTCCCATCTTGACACAGCTGTCAGGGGATGTAGCTAGTGGAGAGTGTGAAAGAGTAGCAGGTCAGTACAGTAGTGTGCTGATGGTGTAGTGCAAGCTTTCCAGAGCTCATACTGAAACAGTTGCTGGTGCTTCACAGAAAAAGCGACCCATGATTCATTTTCTTTAGGTGAAATGTTATGTAAGAATCACATTTAAAACAAAAAACAAAAACCGAAAACAAACCAACTATGGCTTTTCATTCCAGAAAATGTTAAAGTGTTAAGTGGTGTAGGAGGTGCTAGTTAAGCATGTGTGCATGAAACTTTAATGAGGCTCTAAATGTGTAGGAGAGGGTGCAAATTAAGGTGTAGTGGAAACCTGTAATCTTGTAGTTCCTTGGTTTTCAGGTGATTGAGTCTTTTTTTAATCTAAAATTAGCCATCTAAGTCTGACTAATCTCAGGATTCTGTTTAATGTGATATCAGGCAGCTTGAAAAGGTTTGTGGTTATGCTGGGAAAAAGCTGCCATCGAAGCAAGTTTGTCTTAATCATTCTGACAAATGAGTGTAGGTATTGAATTTTTTTTTTGTAGAATAAAGAAAAACAAACAGTGAGGATTGTAGCAAGTTGATCTCTGTAAAAGATGAACTTGATATGGTGTGGATAATGCTGCAGTACTTTGTTGTATTTTGTGAGAACTTTTGTGATACAGACCTGATTATAGAATGCACCACTTTTTTTCTTCTTGGTTTGTGTAGTTGGGTTTGTGCCTTTTTAAGCTTATTTATGGGATACTTATTTTTGACAGTAATAGCAGGCTGGGCGTAAAGTAATATTTAAAAGAGCTTGATGCTGTGTAACAGGAAAGCCCTGGTTCCTTTTGCTTGAGGGTATGTTTCAGTAACTGATCTGTGGTGCTGACAACAGTGGGACTGCTTTGTCCATCCTATATGTAAATGTGCTTTTTTGTAAAGATGTGTTTTTAATGGGAAACAGATGTTGCTCAGCTGTTGTATGAGAACCCAGTTATGTGTAACTGTTTTCTGTGTCTCAGGACCAGTTATGTATCATTCTTTGATCAAATTCTAAGTCTTGCGAATCAGGAAAGAATCTGTTTAGTCTGGGGAAGAGGAGGCTGAGGGGAGGCCTTGTTACTCTCTTCCAATACCTGGAAGGTGATTGCAGGGAGAGCGGGCCTGGTCTCTTCTCACTGGTGACAGGACGAGGGGAAATGGCCTCAAGTTGCACCAGGGTAAGTTTAGGTTGGATATCAGGAAACACTTCTTTACAGAAAGGGTTGTTAAGCACTGGAATAGGCTCCCCAGGGAGGTGGTTGAGTCACCATCCCTGGATGTGTTTAAAAACCATTTGGATGTGGTGCTCAGGAACATGGTTTAGTGGTGGGTGGCTAGGGTAGATCTTGAAGGTCTTTTCCAATAGAATCTGAATGATTCTATGATTCTAATCTAGCGTGCAGGATGTTTGCCCGTTCTGTGTTTAACAGTCTAAATACATTGCTACATACGTATCTAAACTTGTGCAGCAACAGCTAGATAGTGGTTTAGAGTGGAAAATTCTGTAGCTTGACACCATTAATTGAAAGACTTCTGCAGCTTAGAATTAAAAGTATGCTGCTAGTATTTTGGTGCATTTTGTATCTTACGTCAAAATAAAAAACATATTTCCAGATGCTCATTTCTAACTTTTTATCTGACCAAATTCTCTTTTCCTATACCAGTTTCCTTTTCTGTTTCTTCTACTCTATTGGAAATGAGAATAATATGCTCCAGTCAATATGGTGCAAGGAGGCAGGATGCTGTTTTTTATTCTCTTACATAGAGCAGGTGGCAACATTGCTCTGATTCATGTTTCTCGATAAAATACAAAGAATTCCTAACTTTCGTAGTTTTCTAGTAAGACTTAGACTTTTGAGTATTTTTTAATGAGACTGATTCCTAAAAGTTTTTTTTATATTATTAATAACTGTTTTGACAGTTAAATTTGAGCCTCTGCACAGTCTTAATACGCCACATGAGTAATTAGCTGCAGCCATTAAATTCTTATATAGTGCCTATCTTTGATTGTTATTGCCTTGAGGCAGATCTAATTGCATTAAATTTTGCATCATACAAAGGAGAAGAATCTGAAGGAGAAGTTTTTGAGCTGTAGTGGTGGAAAACTACATTATTGTTGAACTTCATGCACCCATTGTTTTTTTTTAACCTTGTTTTTTTTGAGTGACTCTGAGACACTGCGCACAAAATAGATTGTTTGCATACACGTTGTTGAAAGTGTGTAAAGTGGTGTGTAATCTATTTGTTTATTCACTGGTGAAATATTTGTTAATTGCTGTTGAAATGGAAAAAAGGACAAAACCAGATATTCCTGCAACTGTTAATCTGGTTCACCTGAAAAACCTGCATGAGCTGATACATGAAGTTTCTTAGCTTTTACAGATGTTTAGCCGCTATTATGAATGTAGCTGTTGGGAGCTGTTTGCAGAAAATCTCTACCTTTCTTCACCAAATGAAACTTCAGTAAATGGCTTTCTAGGCACCTGAAAGCACTGTGATGGCTTACACGGTCAACTTGATTTTGGCATATGTAGCAACACAGTGGGATTTTCTGGCTTTTAGTTTTGTGGTGGTCTTGCTTTTTGTGCATGAGGGATGTGCTTCAGCCCTGCTGGAGTTGTCTGTGTGCCTGTTCAGTCTCTGTTTTTAAAGTTCTAAACATATTCTTCAAGAGTTTTATTCTTATTCCAGAGCTGCTTCCAGAAGCACTGGCTAAATCATGAGAAGAAGGAAGATAATTAGGTAGGGATAGATAGAGAAAGAACAGCAAGCATTGGCCTTTAGTGATTAGCCATGGAAATGAGTGAATTTAACTAAGGAGTGAAAATTGGTCGTTTTTTTCATTCCATCGTGCCTACAGAAATATACATCACCAACTAACTCACTCCATTAAAAATACATGGAAACAAGGCAGAGCAATGTAAGTGTAGTAGAGTTCTGGAAAAATGGAAAAAATGCCAAGACACGGACCATCTAGACAATAGAGAGATCTCCACTGTTGAACAGAAAATGTGGGAGGAAGATTAAAAGTTGTGGCTCATTTGACTTCAAGGTGAAACCCAGCTGTCTGCAGTGAAATGTCAGAGGCTGAGGTTTTGGCTTAGATGAGAGCAGATACAGAATGGGATTATGGCTCAGATTCTTGGTCTAAGATTCAAAAAAATAAACCAAAAAAAACAAACAGCATCACTGGGAGGTGCTGGTTTCTTCTGGGAACTAATGACAGGACATGTGGGAATGGCTGTACCAGAGTGGTTCAGACTGGGTGTTAGGAAACAGTTATTTACCGTGAGGATGGTCAAACACTGGAACAGGCTTCCAAGAGAAGTAGGTGGTGCCCCATGCCTGTCAGTGCTAGAGGGGAGTTTGGACAGTGCCCTCATCAGTATGCCTTAACTTCTGGTTAGCCCTGAAGTGGTCAAGCAGTTGCAGTCAGTGGTTTCTGCAGGTCCGTTCCAACTGAACTGTTCTGTCATTTATTGTTCAAAAGTGAAAAGTTTGTTTGCAGGAAGCTTGTATACAGTTTAAGAGGGGTTATTTAAAATTAAAGGAGAGGAACAGCTGTGTCGGTGTCTCTCCTCTTCCTACCACAGCCCAGAGAATCTGATTGATGAAAGTGAGGAGACCTAGTGTTTAACATGGGAGCTGTATCACTGAAGAACACCAAGGAGGCAAGCCAGCAGAGGATAGTTTGATATGAATAACAGTGAAGTAAAACAGGAGATAGGAACGCAAAGATTAAAGGGAAATGCAGTGGAAAGACAAAAACTTCTGAGGAGAGAGGGATAAGAGGACTTGAATAAAGAAACTCTCATTTGTGTTTGACAAACAGTACTCATGTCATGTGCAAATATAACCATCTGCTAGAAATAACTTTTACTGTCACCTTTGTTTGAAAGGAACCACTGAAGAAACCTGCACTTCTGGTTAATTTTCTGGGCAATGAGAGGCAGTAGATGTCTAATGTCCTTGCATGGCATGAAGGTGTGTTCTCCATGTACTAGGAGAACATGATGGGCTTGTAATGTGTGTGGATGTTATAAAATTGTATGTAAGGCTATAAATATATATATTATATAAATATGTTATATATTATACATATTTATATATATATAAAATTGTTGCTGTAAGGCTAGAGGGAAAATAAAGTTCTGTACTTAGCATGTAATGTTTTCAAGACAGTGAGTCAAAAAATTGCTCTTGTCTACCCATCTGCTGAGAATGCAAACAATAATAAGTTTGTTGTCTTGCTTTAGTAACCCAATGCTGTACTGCTGTGTGTGGGAGAACAGTTGCTGGTGGCCAGTTTTCCCTACTTGGCTTAATTTTTACTTTGATTTCTTTAAAAAAAGAATCTTGACTCTTTTATAAACAAGCTTGAAACAAGCTTTGTTTTGAATAACTAATCTGTTTAAAAAAAAAAAAACAACAACAAAACTGTTTTGTCACAGAATATAGGAGAGACTTATATTAAAATTCATCCTGGTATGTGAGGCTTTAGTGACTGCTCTCCAGAAGGTCATACCTCATGCATATTTGTAGCACATTGTTTCATTTGGTGATTCTGATATCAAGCCTTACCATTTGTGACCTTCTCTGAATGACATTTTGTCTGCTTGTGGAGACTGTACAGTGCTCTTGCATAAGCAGCTGCAATAGTTAATGACAGTAATTGTTCAAAAAACGTGCAGCTGTTTCTCGTATGCCCTTGTTTCAACTCTTTGAAAGGGTAGATAAGAGCAGGACAAGGGGAAATGGTTTTAAGTTGGAGGAGGGAAGATTTAGGTTGGATATCAAGGGGAAGTTCTTTACTATGAGAGTGGTAAGGTACTGCAACAGACTGCCCAGAGAGGTTGTGGATGCCCCCGTCCCTGGAGGTGTTCAGGGCCAGGTTGGATGGGGCCCTGGGCAGCCTGGTCTAGTATTAAATGTGGAGGTTGGTGGCCCTGCCTGTGGCAGGGGGGTTGGAGATTCATGATCCTTGAGGTCCCTTCCAACCCGGGCCGTTCTGTTTGATTTCAAACTGATTATTGGGTCTCTTTATGGTTCTTTCTGGAAAAAAAACAGTCTAATCACCAATCCTTTTAATACTGCTTGTTTTAAAGTGGCTACCAATGTAGTTTCACGGTATTTGGACTTCTCTATTGTCTGGAGACTGTTGGGATCTGGTCTTTTCAACATCTTCATCAGTGAACTGTAGATGAAGGGATAGTGTGTACCCTCAAAGTTTGCTGATGATACAAAGCTGGGAGGATGGCTGTCACACCAGAAGGCTGTGATGTCATTCAGCAAGACCTGGACAGGCTGGAGAGTTGTGTGGAGAGGAACCTTTCGAGGTTCAACAAGGGCAAGTGTGGAGTCCTACACCTGGGAAGGAGTAACAGCATGTATCAGTAGAGGTTAGGAGTTGACCTGCTAGACAGGAACTCTGCAGAGAAGGACCTGGGTGTGCTGGTAGACAGCAGGATGACCACGAGCCAGCAGTATGCCCTTGTGGCCAAGAAGGCCAATAGTATCCTGGGGTGCAGTAAAAAGAGCATGGCCAGCGGGTCAAAGGAGATGATCCTCCCCTTCTACTCTGCTTTGATGGGGCCGCATCTGGAGTACTGTGCCCAGTTCTGGGCTCCTCAGTTCAAGAAAGACAGGGAACTGTTAGAGAGAGAGCCCAGAGGAGGGCCATGAAGATGATTAAGGGCCTGGAACATCTCCCTTGTGAGGAAAGGCTAAGAGACCTGGGACTGGTCAGCCTGGGGAAGAGATGACTGTGGGAGGGTCTCATCAATGCTTATAGACATCTTAAGTGTGGGAGTCAAGTGGATGGGGCCAGGCTCTTTGCAGTGGAGCCCAGTGGCAGGACAAAGGGCAGTGGGTGTAAACTGGAACATACATAGGACTGGAACAAGCTGCCCAGAGTCGCTTTAGAGTCTCCTTCTCTGGAGATATTCAAAACCTGCTTGGACGCTTTCCTCTGTAACCTACTGTAGGGAACCTGCTTTAGCAATAGGTGATGTCCGGATGTCCCTTTCAACTGCTATGATTCTATGATTGTGTAGCCTTTGTAGCAGCTTCTGTTTTAAGTAAGCTTTTAGACGATTTTTCTCAAAATGCTCTATAATGTTCTAGTTTGCTAGCCTCCCCTGAGGCAGGGATGTTAGTTAGATATGGAAACTATTTGACGTGTTTTGATATGTTTGTTCTGCAGTTGTTTCCACTCTTTTTTTAAACAAAGTGAGAATATGTTCTTTGGTCTTCTCTGAGGTCTCTTCCCTTTGAGTATCTGAATGTAATGATAATTGCACATATTGAACTGTTGCTGACTTTCTTATGCTGGATGGGAAGCTTGTTGGCGTTTGAATGCCACTTTGGGGGTAGCAGGGAGTCTCAATTGGTCATATTTCCAATATTTTCTTCACAACTTCTTTGTGTTTTCACTTCTCTTATTTCTTAAGAACTCAGAAGAAATGCGATACTCGTTTTTAGGAGTGTTTTTCTTCCACTAAGTTCTTATACTTCAATGTATTTGGTAAAATATATCTTCAACTGGAACATGCAGTGACATTTCTAGCAGCTCAAGCTGTCCATCATTGGTAATTTGCACAGCGAATATCTGTCTGCAGAAGAAGCTCTTGTACCATCCTCTGTAAATTCCCTCAAATACCTGTTGACCTTTTCCTTCATCTTACTGTTTTCATATGTTTGTCTCAAAATGTCACTTTCTGGAAGACTTTGAGCTGATCATACAGTTAGTGCTAGAATTTTTCATCTCTATTGAGTCTCTGCAAGTTTTCTTCAAGCGCTTAAGTATTCTGCTGAGTGAATGAAGGAAAGAGTGCTGTCATCCCAACTTCTTTAATGAATCTAATTGAATTATAGTGCTGTAGGAATTGCAGATTCTGTACATTTACTTAGTGATTTCTGCAGTGATGACAGACGCGAGTTCAAAACTCGTTTTCTGAATTATAGCTGTTTCATGCAGCTTGAATCTGGAAGTAGGTGAGGATGCCAGAGTGATGGAGCTTTATATTATTGCTGTTGGATTCAACACCAATTACTTGTCCTGGAATTGAAAATTACAGGGAAGGATAAAGACAGAATCTTCATGGTGCTTGATCTTGGTAATGCAAACTTGTGATCTTGCACAAAGCACATCACCACAGTGACACGTTTCCCTGAGTTAGATTCATTGTAGGTACTCAAACACGGTTAATCTTTTGCGCACATGGCACGTTAACCCCAGGCTTTACCAAAAGGTGTTTTATCCATGAGAAAAGTACACTTATTGTAAAGCACCCTCTGCAAACTAGGTTAATGTGGATGTACTATGGACATTCTTTTTATTAAGTCCCGAAAGACACATCATTATCATTTTCTTATAAAAATTCACGTTTTTCAGTGAGGCTGATTCTTTGGAAAGAGAATTCAAATGTGTTAGCAAAACCATTAGTAGTTCTTGATGGAAGATAATGACTGTATCACTGGTCTGCAGAAGCTGAGTTTTGAATAGGAGGAACATGCTTCCCAAATACATTAACTGCTCACTGAACATTTAAGAATCAAAACTCTTTGGAAAAGCTTTCAGGACTACAGATTTATGGTTTCAAATTCAAAAACTGATACAAATTTTCAGCTTCATCCATTACTGAAACAAGAATATTGCTACCACATTAGCGTATGAGCAGCTTTTACATAATTGTGAGACAGATATTCTCTTCCACAAGTGGGTCATGGAAAATGTAAAAGTTATCTTTATTTTCTCTTTTTATGATAGTGTTTAGCAACTCTGAAAGTTGTTTCTTTGCACTACGTTTGAAGGAAAGAAGGACTGTTAACTGTTCAACAGTATTAATGAAGTTGAATTTGATATAAAGAGGAGCTCAGTCCTTCATTTTACATCGTTTAGGAGGAACGTGAATGTGCCGTGGATGATACGGATAAAAAAGGCTGAAGAACTTCAGTTTGAAAGCCTTTCAGTCAGTGCATCTGTTAAAACATTGCATTGTGTTTATCATGCTGAAATAGAAAAAGGTAACAGTGCTACTATATTTCTTTTTTTAATGCAAGCCTAATAACACTTAAGAAAAAACTAAGTGCTAATACAACAGTTTGTGTAACAAAACATTTTGCTGAGAACATTCATGTTATCAAGTGGTCAGATTTTGTTAAATGGAGAACTAAATGTGAGTTAAAAAAGAAGTCCTTGAGCTTGTGTGAACTGAAGACTGGAGCCAAGAGATGTGTAAATTCTAACTTAAAAATATACTGGATATTTATGTGATAACAGTCCAGACTAGTACACTGGGAGTTTGAACTGTTAATTTCTGGAACTAAAAGTTGGATTTACTGCACTTTGATGTAGAGAATCCTTAGGGAGAGAACTGGTAACAATCATACACTTTCCACAAAATGGACCAGTCCGCAGGGATTGATCTGATAGCATTAAACTAAATGATACAAATAATTAGCTGAATTTGACAACTAATATCCTTATGGACTATTAAGTAATTTGTGTGACTGTTAGTAATACTGTGTCATTGCTTTTATAAAGTGGAATCTCTAAATCTTCTTTTAAGTATCTTTAGCTAGAGTTGACTTTCGAAAACAGCTTTTAACAAAAACTGTGAATTGTTTAAAAATCAGAAAATGCAAGTTAATACATTAATATTTCATTGAAGTATTTCAGCATGCTTTGTATCATCTACATTAATTCCGATTCTTTGTCCTGAGTGTTCCTTTAAACATGAGTGTATGGGAACTGTTGAATCATGGCATGAACCTCTGATTGACCACCTGAGGCAAGCACTGAGTCAGCCATGGGAGCACAGGTGAAAGCAATTCACCTGTGTGCCTGGAAGGGGTGGAGCCAGGCTCCACCTCTCCTAGACCCCATTTAAGGGCTGACTTCCACTAAGGAAGGATCTCTTCCTGGAGATTGCTCCTTCTGGAGTCTTGCGAGCCTACAACACCGGTGAGCACCCTTCCTCTGTTTGACTATTCTTACTAGCCTGACTTCTCTATATACCTGTTAACTTTACAACCTGTTAACCTTACAACCTGTTAACCTTACACATGAGCTTTCATTAATTAATGCATTTCAAAACATAGTGGTGCTTATCTTACATCTCTTTTCTGTTCTGAAATGTAGGCTATAATTGTCACTTTAATGCATTAAGATTCCAGTTTCCAAAATGATGCATTTGAAGCATCAGGAAAAGTTGGTGACTTCCTGTTTTTCTCCTTTGGCTTCATCTATTTCGCAACAACTAAACTGGTCAGTTTGGTAGGTTCCACAACAGGAGTGTAATGAGCCCCTTCTCACTCTAGTCTGCTTGAGCGCCCTTTTCATTTTCCTTCCACTGTGAAGAAGTCAGTACTTTTTAAACTTCGTCAAAGACAACATTTAGGATTTTTTTTCCATTCATAAACTGTTATGTGATCTGTTATATCCTTTTTAAGAAGCGTGCTTAGTATGTAGTTCTGAAGGATACCTGCTGTGCTTTCTTCTGGAAATCTGAATATTGATGTGCGGTAGACAGAACATATTAATGAAGGTACTTTTTAGATCAAACCAGTTGGAATAGCAGCTTTTTAAGATGTGCGTAAATATGATTGTCATGCTCAGCCATATCATTTTAGGGTAGCAGGTCAACTTTCAGTCCATTGAGACTGATTTAACAGGTTGCTATATACGCCTCAGGAAAAGCACGTCCTTATAATAGTCTTAGTTATTGCTAAAATGTTTTGATTTTTCATTTGTAGGTTGTTTTTCTGCCCCAGTTCAAATCAGTTCTGTAAATCATCTGGCAAAATCTTTAGATATTAAGTGCCTTAATTCCTCGGGTTGGAACGTGTTCAAAGAAGGGCAACAAAGCTGGTGAGGGGTCTGGAGCACAGGACTTATGAGGAGCGGCTGAGGGAGCTGGGATTGTTCAGTCTGGAGAAGAGGAGGCTCAGGGGAGACCTTATTGCTCTCTATAACTACCTGAAGGGAGGTTGTAGTGAGCTGGGGGTCGGCCTCTTCTCTCGTGTAACTGGTGATAGGACTAGAGGGAATGGTTTCAAGCTGTGCCAGGGAAGATTCAGGCTGGATATTAGGAAATACTACTTCTCTGAAAGAGTGGTCAGGCACTGGAATGGGCTGCCCAGGGAGGTGGTGGAGTCACCGACCCTGGAGGTGTTCAAGGAACGTTTGGATGATGTGATGAGGGATATGGTTTAGCGAGAACCATTGGTGATAGATGGATGGTTGGACTAGATGATCTTATAGGTCCTTTCCAACCTTAGTGATTCTGTGATATGGCTTCTTGAATCTTTTAAATCCTTCCTGCGTGTCTCAAAGCCATTATATTGGTACTTGAAACATCCCAATAGCCATTACTAAAAATGCATTAGTCACTGTAGAAAGAGCAGAATTACTTTCTTCTAAAACATGTAGGTTGCTCCAAAAGTAATGCCTCCTGTTTTTATCAGTGGAAACTACAACAGATAGAACGAGTACAATAACACTATTTGGTAGATTCTCAGCTACAAAACTATTGCTTATCGAAGTCTACCATTAGCTGTGCATTTCCATAAGCAATGATTAAGAGCCTGTATGCCATGCTCATTTAAAAAAAAAAAAAAAAAAAGCAGCAGAGGTGATTGCTGAACCGCTCTCTATCATCTTTGAGAGGTCTTGGAGAATGGGGGAGGTGCCTGAAGATTGGAGGACAGCCAACGTCACTCCGGTCTTCAAAAAGGGCAAGAAGGAAGATCCAGGTAATTACAGGCCAGTCAGCCTCACATCTGTCCCTGGAAAGCTGATGGAACAGCTTGTGCTGGATGCCATCTCCAGACAATTGGAAGAAAAGGAGGTTATCAGGAGTAGTCAGCATGGGTTCACCAGGGGGAGGTCATGCTCGACCAACCTGGTAGCCTTCTATGATGTTGTCACTGGCTGGGTGGATGGGGGGAGAGCAGTGGATGTAGCCTACCTTGATTTCAGCAAGGCGTTTGATACTGTCTCCCACAACATCCTTATAACAAAGCTGAGGAAGTGTGGGATAGATGAGTGGACAGTGAGGTGGGTTGAGAACTGGCTGACTGGCAGAGCACAGAGGGTTGTCGTTGGCGGTGCAGAGTCCGGCTGGAGACCTGTAACTAGCGGTGTTCCTCAGGGGTCGGTGCTGGGTCCGGTCTTGTTCAACATCTTCATCAGTGACCTTGATGAGGGGATAGTGGCCACCCTCAGCAAGTTTGCTGATGATACGAAGTTGGGAGGATTGGCTGACACGCCTGAAGGCTGTGCTGCCATTCAGCGAGACCTGGACGGGCTGGAGAGCTGGGCAGTAAGAAACCAGATGAGGTTTAACAAAAGCAAGTGTAGAGTCTTGCACCTAGGGAGGAATAATTGCATGCACCTGTACAGGCTGGGGGATGAGCTGCTGGAGAGGAGCTCTACAGAGAGGGACCTGGGTGTCCTGGTGGATGACAGGTTGGCCATGAGCCAGCAGTGTGCCCTTGTGGCCAAGAAGGCCAATGGCATTCTGGGTGCATTAAAAAGAGCGTGGCCAGCAGGTCGAGGGGGGTGATCCTCCCCTTCTACTCTGCCCTGGTAAGGCCTCAACTGGAGCACTGTGTCCAGTTCTGGGCTCCCCAGTACAAAAAAGACAGGGATCTCTTGGAAAGAGTCTAGCGGAGGGCCACAAGGATGGTGAAGGGCCTGGAGCATCTCCCCTGTGAAGAAAGGCTAAGTGAACTGGGTCTGATTAGCCTTGAGGAAAGAAGACTGAGAGGGGACCTGATCCAGGTCTATAAATATCTAAGGTGTGGGGGGCAAAGTGGCGAGGCCAGACTCTTTTCAGAGGTGTTTGGAGACAGGACGAGGGGAAACGGCCAGAAACTGGAGCATAGGAAGTTCCGCGCCAATGTGTGCAAGAACTTCTTTACGGTGAGGGTGACGGAGCACTGGAACAGGCTGCCCAGGGAGGTTGTGGAGTCTCCTTCTCTGGAGATATTCAAGACCCGCCTGGATGCCCACCTGTGCGACCTGGTGTAGGGAACCTGCTTTGGCAGGGGGGTTGGACTCGATGATCTCTGGAGGTCCCTTCCAACCCCTACGATTCTGTGATTCTGTGATTTACCCCTCCCCTCCCCCCCCTTTCACAACTGCTTTGATGATGTCACTGCTAGGAAAATGTTGCCCATGCAGTCCATCTCTTATTCGTCCAAACATATGGAAGTCAGGAGGTGCCAAATCTGGACTATACTGTTAGTATGGTAGAACAGTCCAGCCAAGACTGGCAGTATGCTTCATGATCATCAAACTGGTATGGGGCCTGGCATTATTGTGTTGTAAGAGAGAGATTGTCTTCTCTGGCCTGACTCTGGAAGTTTGAGCCTTCAGCTTAGTCAGCAGTGTGGCATTGCAGTCAGAGTTGATGGGTTCCAGGGAATCCAGAAGGCTGACTCTTTTCCTATTCCAAAAGACAGTGCACATCGCTTTTACCCACTAAAGGCTGCATCTTGAATATTTTCTTTGGGGATTTCGCATCATCACTCCGCAGACTGCTGTTTTGAATCTGGTCAATAGAAGTGACACTGTCTTGTCACTAGTAATGATGTGATCCAGAAACCTTCAGCCTTGTGTTGGTTCAGTTGGTCCTGAAAAACTTGGATATGGTGTTCTTTCTGTTCCTATGTGAGCATTCATGGGACCCACCTGGCACAAGCTTTGCAGTGTTCCAACATTGCCACCAAAGTTTCCAATGCATTGAAGCCAATATTCATGCAGTTCCCTGGTAATAATCTGCTAATTTGCACAGATGAGCTGATTGAGACGCTCTTCATTTTGTGGTGTAACAGCTGCACATGACTGGAACGTGGCTTGTCATTCACATTGCTGCCTCTACTGCTGAAACACACCACCCACTACATCACTGTGCTCACATCGACTATTTGGTCTCCATAAACATGTAGTAAGCATCAGTGGATGTCATTGGGTGCCATTTTTCCACATGGAGGAGTTCAGTTCCACACCTTTGTTTCATACACAATTCATGTCAGATACCATTTTGTCAGACTGACCCTCTGCTACTGTCTGCCACACAACAACAAAATGTAAAGGAATATTGATGGGAAGGATCAGGCTCTACTACCGTACCACCACCATCTGCCTCTGATGTTGTGGGCCAACATAATAAAATAGGAGACATCACATTCAGAGCAGCCCTTGTATAAAACGTAACATATTGGCTTTATTCTTCTACTTTTTTTTTTTGTAAAGATATAAAGAAGCAGTGTTCTCTAATCAACAGGACATGGTCTTTGATGTATGAGGTTAATAAAAACTGTTCTGCTATACTTTGGAAGCTTGGTAAGGTCTGTTTGTATCCCTAAATATTGCAACATAAATATTCTAGCGTAGCACCTCAATCTGATACTTAGTTTGCTTGAATCCCTGGAATGTTACTGGTTTATAATAGATGCCAAATATTTTTAATAAGCTTTGTAGGAGAAAAAGCCTTTTCTTTGTAAGTATATAATTGATAATTGTTGATCTAGTGTTTGTGTTTTCTCTAAATTTTGGATTGGCTTTTGATTGTCATGTGTCAGATGATGTTTGCCCCCTTTTGTTGGAGGCAATACTTTTTCAAGGTATTGGAAAAAAAATGTGATTTGGGACAACTTCTAAAAGCTGTTAGGCCAAGCTTGGTATCTCTGACTTGGTATGCTGTGTGCCTTCTTTGCTTGCTATTATTCACTGTTTTCCTCCTCAGTCTTTTTTGAGGAAGAAGCATTTTTGTCCAGGGAGGCAGAAGGAAGAGAGTATATTTTAGTCCCTGCAACTGTCTTGTCTTACATAGTTGTTGAACAACTCTGTATCCTTTTAAGTGTTGCGTTATATGGAGAGTCTAACGTGTATTTTTCTAATGCCTCGATGTATTTTTAGGCCATTTTTCATTTGTTGTTAGAATGACCTCTCAACACCGACTTTAAGACCGTAATCTTTATTTTTTGTGTCTGAAACTCAACTTTTGTTGTTCATTAAAGATCGCAATGGATGATTGTGTTTGGAACAAGTTATTGTTGGCTTTGGCAACAGTGATTTTTCGAAGTTATATTTGATTAGAAGCCTGTACGTTCTTAAATTGCTTTATAATTCTCTGCCTTTAACTTGTGAGGTTTATAGACCGTATTGTTGAAATGAAAAGTATTGAATTCGAGGCAAAACATAATGTGTTGGGATTTGCAGCTAATGCTGCAACCTCATTGCTCATAAAGAGAGTTACTGCAGTTTTCTGTAGCCATTACTTCAGATCTTGACATATGATGTACTTGTAGTGCAGAAGGTGAGGAAGAACCCCTTTGATTATATTTTTAAGACCAATTGACAGTTAGATGCACTTACGCACACATCCTGTAACTGAGGTACAGGATGTAGACCTTTTCACTTCCTAAATTCTTGAGTAGATGAGCAAAGGTGTAATCCAGAAAACTGTTCTCTCACAATGCAGTATAACGTGTACTTCTTATCTTCTGAGGTTCGTTGCAAAAATAGTGTAGAAATTTCTCAGAATCATTAGAATTACTAGAGTAAACCAACTTGGAATATGGCTTCTGCTTTGAAGCTGCAATCTGTTTATAAGCGATGTATTTTTTATTAGAGTTGCTGACTAGCATTTGTGTCTCTAGAGAAGAAGAGGAACGTCTGAGAAATAAGATCCGAGCAGATCATGAAAAGGCCCTGGAAGAGGCGAAGGAGAAATTGAAGAAATCGCGTGATGAGATTCAAGCTGAGATTCAGACTGAAAAGAACAAAGTAGTGCAAGAACTGAAAAAGAAAGACAGCAAGCCACTGCCCCCTGTTCCTTTACCTAATCTTATAGGGATAAACAGTGGAGAGCCAGCAGACCCGGATATTCGAGAGAAGAGGAACAAAATTAAAGAGGTAAATACAATGATAACTTGTATCTGGTAGCAGTTATTTATACAATATTCAGTTGTTGTTACATGAAACAATATAAGAAAAATAGGACTACAGGTCTTCTTAATTGACAGTGAGTCAAAAGTATAAATCAAGTATTTCTTTATTTATCGGGGCATTGCATTTTTTTTCTGATGTTACAGTGTTCGTGTTTCTTGGGATAACAATTTAAAAATGATGCTAGGGATTTCTTGAATTCGGTGGCATGGGGGTCAAAGTTTGTCATTAACAGATGGAACTGGGACGGCGTATTTGACTTTGTCAGGTTCCATCGAAAGCATATGGTCTGTTAGTGTGTCACGAGATAAATGTTTAAAAAAGTAGATGGGAAGATGGGGGAAAAAATGAGCTACTTCTAAAATTTGTAAATTGCCAAGTTAGTATTTGTTTTTCCAATTAAGTTTTAAATAACTCCTAAAAATAGGAGTCTATATAAGCAGATTCTCATTTACCTGTAAAATATTCAAGCTAATATGTTGGCTTAAGCTTTTGATTCTGTGCCAGCCTGCACCACAGAGAATACTGATTCTAATCTTATCCTTTTCACCTGTGAGATTCATTGCATTATTTTACTGGGAGATGCCAGCTTATTATTTACATCAGGCATTTTTCTGAATCTGTATTTTTAACTAGTCTGGCAGAAACACCATAGGGCCTTTTTTTCTCTCCCCCTCATATCCCCCCAAATCTGATTAGTTTTAGTCAGCTAAGTCAGCTTTACAGCTTTACAGACAGAAAGATTCAGACCAGAGGTAGAGGGACACAAACTCTGTAGGTAAAGAACATCTGGGACCACAGCGCTTAGTTTCACTGAGTTTTGTAAGCTCATATAAATAAATGTCAGTCATATAACTGTCCCAGTAATAGGGGAATTACCTAAGCTGGAGTATGTGACATGCGGTGGGTAGGTCACCCCAGTTAGAATTTTACTGCCAATATTAATGATGGCTATGTGAAATACATTCTTAACAAGTAATAAGCAATTCTTTATGTCTATGGAACTGTATCATTATTTGAACCTACAGGTAGCAAATCCTTTCTGTAATTTTAACTGGAATTTGCTGTAGTTAAATACGTCTTGAGTTTGCCACTGATGTATTTAATGGGTAGAAAAAAAATAATTTGACCAAGCACTGAGTATGGCTAATGATGATGAACTGAACTAAAAAAAAACACCCTAAAGTTCAGTTAGATCAAACCTAGGACTAGAGGGAAAACTGAAAATCAGACCGGTAATCTGTATTACTGAAGTTATTTTGTCAGCAGGTATACCTTTGTGAGGAGACAATTGCTTCAAGTTAAAACAGATTTTCTTGGTGATAACAAAAAACAAAAGGGAAGTTTTGACAATTCTTCTGATCTACACCTGAAGGTGTAGCAATTTGTCTGCATGGCTTAACTCTTTGTGATTCTTACTTGCCGTTGTCATGTATCTCATGCTATAGAAGGATTATTCTACTTTTTGTTGTTCATTTATCAGTCTTAAGTGTGAAAAACATCAATGAGACTTTTTTTACTGCGTTATTTGTTTATGGCTGCTATTGTGGCTTCTGAAGCGTGTAACTTTTCATAGCCAGACCAAAGATTTCGTGGAATTATGCATTAACTAGGTAAGTACTTCGGTTAGGATATCATACCTTTCTACTGAGTGTTCTTCGCCAGTGTGACTGTTGTGCTTGATAATTCTGGATTGTACTAGCATGACTGAAAGATGCTTTGTTGTGTGAGTTGCCTTCATTGAGTCAGTCTTGATATTGATGTTGGTATCCAATGAGGTCTAGAATTTAAGTTCTTCAATGCATGAGATCATCACTTCTACCCCTTCACGCATCTGACTGTAGAATATAGAAATAGAAGGCCTGCTAGTCAGAATGGACAAATGAGTGCTGTTGAACCCAGTGTTGTTGCAGATTCACTTGCTTAGTGACTTCTGTACATACTTCCAGATTTTGACACCTATGTGCACTGAATATAATATGACTGAGATAAAACACTGACTGAGTAATATTTTGCCTGAAACCCATTTTTAAATATCAGGTGCATAACAGGATACTGCAGTGATTCCAGAGATACAGTTCTACATGCTGAAGTTTGCTGCCATCATTGCTGAGCTCTTGTCTCACTGTTTTGTTTTTTTTCTACAACCAATCTAGAGTACTATAAATAGTCTTTGTAGTTGAGATGCAGATATAACAAAAAAAAAAATCCAGGAGACAATGTCTCTAGCATAGGTCTACATCTAGCTTATGTAACACTTGTAACACGCAGCATGGTTGCCTGGATTAAGATGAAATAAATTGCACAGGGAAGTGCCTTGTGCTACTGAGGCTGCTTGTCAGGCTTTGAAATTCCAGATGTTCCTGAGGAGGCAGTTGGCTCTTGCCTTGCTTTATTTTGAATTGTCCTGATGCGTGTTTGAGGAACACTGTGCTCACAAAATAGCTCTAGACTACTTGAATTCACAAAGTGAATGAATTGATGCAGCCTACTTCACCTAGTACCAAGTGGTGAAAATGTAGAATAGACTAGCTGATGGGAACAGTTTGTAACAAGCCTGTGGGTATTTGCAGTCAGGAAGCAGACTAGTTTCTATCAGTTTTACAGATGTAAAAATGTATTGCTGTTTCTTTTGAAATACCATTTTGGTGAAGTCTTTTTTACAGATCGCTGTATAAAAAGGTTTGGTTTTGCCACTACTTCAATATTTTAAAACTTTTTTTTTTTCCAGAAAAGCATGTGTGAATAAGAATTGTGGAATGCTATTAAGAGTTTTATTAAGTATTTGGAAAGCTTTGTGTAATACGAATGTTTACAAAGCACAGAGAGGGATGCTTCTTAAGATCATGGAATAAACTAGAAGCACATTCTGCATCTCTTGGTTTTGAATCTTTTTTCTTGTTCACTTCTGATATTTGTATTTAGTGTTTCACTATTCTCAGTTGGCACTAATTCACAGAATTATATAAATTTGTCTGTGTTCTAACAGTTAGTTCAGTTATTTAAATAAGGACAGTAAACTGGCTCATTTTGTATAGTAACAATTCTGAGAATTAAAGTTTTTCTCAGCTACTTACCATGAAAGCTTTGTAGCACTTCTTCAGTATATTAGGTTACTCTTCTGGCTCTAAAAAAAAATTAGCATTTTTAAATCAATTACTATTTTAATAATAAACACATCTAAAAGTGATTGTTGGTATACTTTAACTTTGTACTAGCTGTAACTTTGTAGTACAGCGATTTTTTTCATACTAGTGTAAAGATTAAATGGTTTTATAAAAGGACAGATGAGACTTGTCTCATCTTTCAGAAGATTTTAAGATGTCTTTTTGAGGCTAATGCAGAGAAATTAGGAATAAAACTGTTAGTTTGGAAGTCATTGGCTTCCTTTTGAAGTTAAATTAGATATAAATTGCATGAGCACTAGGAGTTTTGGGAACTGTATTTCCATTATGTCCTTTGGATAGTGTTCAGAGTATTAATTTTTGCCTCAGTTAAGTGTAATCATTATGGACGTTACTCTGTTTTTCAATGTGTTTTGATTCTTTGAAGAGTTAAATTTTTACTCAGTCAAATAAGGGAAATTCTTTTTTTAACAGTTAAACACTCTATTCAGAATTCAGTTTTCTTTCATTTCAGACTAAGGCTAATTTCACAGTATTGCCTTACTGCCAGCCTTCATTTCATATACTTGTTAAAATAGAGTATTTAACCCAATAACCCATTCAGATTATTCTGTATATTCCTTATTCTAAACAGTGATGTGCTTATTTTGATCAAGTGCATAAATGGCAGTTCTGTGAACTGTTGAAATTATGACAACGCTAGTTCTACATACAAATCTATATGTACTGTATTACAAACAGTGTTACTCTTACAAGGATGTAAAGAGTTGAGGAGCACTCACAGGAAGGTCAATAAAGGGCTGCAGACATGGTGTTGGTGACAGGGTTATGGGCTATATGACCAGGGGTCCCCATTTGCAGATCAGTATCTACCTGGGAGACAGGCTCCACTTTACTACATGGGGTGAAGGTCTCTTTGTCAGCAGAATGATTTGGATGAGGGAATTGTATGCGCCTTGAGTAAGTTCACAAACAGCACCAGGTTGAGGGTGGGAAGGCCCTAAAGAGAGACCTGGACAGGCTGGATTGATGGGCTGAGGCCAGTGAGGTTCAACAAGACCAAGTGTTGAGTCCTGCACTTTGGTTGCAGTAATCCCATGTAATGCTGCAGGTTTGGAGCAGAGTAGCTGGAAAGCTGCACAGAGGAAAAGGGTCTGGGAATTTTGATCATTTGGCTGAACAAGAGCCAGTAGTATGCCCAGGTGGCCAAGAAGGTGAAAGGCATCCTTGCTTGTATCAGAAATAGTGTAGCCAGTAGGACCAGGGAAGTGACTGTCCCCCTGTATTCAGCTCCAGTGAGGCCACACCTTGAGTACTATGTTCAGTTTTGGGTCTCTCACTACAGTAAAGACATCGAGACCCTGGAGCACATCCAGAGAAGGGCAACAAAGCTGATGAAGAGTCTGGAGTACAAGTCTTATGAGGAACATGTGAGGGAACTGGGGTTGTTTAGTCTGGAGAAGAGGAGGCTTAGGAGATACCTTATCACTCTTTATACCTAGCTGATAGGAGATTGTAGTAAGGTGGAGGTTGGCCTCCTAGGTAACTAATGATAGGATAAGAGGGAATGGCCTCAAGTTGTGCCAGGGGAGGTTCAGGCTGTAAATGAGGAAAAATTTCTTCTCAGATAGAGTGGTTAGGCATGGGAAGAGGTTTGCCCAGGGAAGTGGTGGAGTCACTGTCTTGGGAGGTGTTCAAAGAAAGGGTTGATATGGTGCTTAGGGATGCGGTTTAGTGGGCAGTATCGGTCGTAGATAGATGGTTGGACTAGATTATCTTAAAGGTCTTTTCCAACCTTAATGATTCTATGATTCTGTTATCCACAACACACTCCAAACACAGGATCTCTCCTTGTTGGCTTTTCCTTGACTTGTCTTAAACAGAGAAACTTGGCCTGTTCATCACTGTAAATAATCTCTATGCAGTCAAGTCCTTCCCTAATGTAGAGGGCTACACCACCTCTCTCTCCCTTCTTGTCTCTGTCAAAGAGCCTGTAGCCATTTATCTCAGCAGTCCAATTGTGTGAGCTATCCCACTGTGTCTCACTGAGGCCTATGATATTGCAGATCTGAGACTGGACTGAAAACTCCAGTTCCTCTTGCTTATTTCCCATGCTAACTGCATTTGTGAAAAAACATTTAAGTCCTACTGGCTGGCATTCCTTTCTGCAGTTATTCATAGGTGACTCTATCTGAAGATGTAAAGATGAGATTAGGAAAGTGAAAGCCCAAATGGAATTGGACAAGAGATGTCTAAGATGGCTAGAAGGGCTTCTCTTAAGTGTGCAGACAACAAATGGAGGACTAAGGAAAATGCAGCCCTGTTGCTGAATGAGACAGGAAGCCTGGTTATACAAGAGATGGAAAGGACTGAGGAACTGAATGTCGTCTTTGTCTTTCTTTACTAGTAAGGCTGACCATCGGGAATCCTAGGCCCAGAAGGTCATAGAGGAAGACTGGAGCAAGGAAGACAGTTCCTCACTGGAACAGGGTCAGGTCAGGGAATACTTAAAGAGTCTGGACATACGTAAGTCTGTAAGCCCAAATGTCATCACGTGGGCTCATGAATGAGGAGGGAGTTGGCTGGGCCCAGTCCTGTTGAAGATCTTCATTAATGATTAGGTTGATAGGGCAAGTCTGCTGCTGTCACAACTGGGAGGAGTGGCTGAAACATCAGAGAGTTGGCTGTGCTGCCATTATGGGACCTGGACTTGTGTTCCATCCAGAGGCTGGAGAAACTGGCTGATAAGAACCTTTTTGAAGTTCAAAAGAAAGTGCAAAGCCCTGTGTTGGTGGGGAACAACCTTATACTGGAGAGAACCCAGTCAGTGGTGGGCCATGAAGATGATTATCAGACTGGACTACCTCTCACAAGAGGGAATGCTGAGAGAGCTGGGTTGTCTTAGCCTAGAGAAGGCTGAAGGGATGGAATGGGGTGGGAGCATTGGATTAACGTTTATAAATACTTGAAGGGAGGGACAGAACCGGACTTTTTTTCTGTGATGCCCTGTGCCACCACAGAAAAAAAAGACAGTGGACACAAACTAAAACACATAGGACCTTCCCTCTGAACATCAGGAAGCAATTCTGTACTGAGGAAGCACCTCAGGAAGCAAAGGTTGCTCAGAAGTTTTGGAGTCTCCTCCATAAGGATCTTCAGGAGCAGTGTAGACATGGGCCTGGGCTGTTTGCTCTCAGTGAGCCTGCTTGAGCAGGACTAGGTGACCTTTGGAGGTCCCTGCCAATGTGAGCCGTTCTGTGAAGTCTGTTGTCTAAGCCTGCCAGCTAAAAGGAAGCTTTACCAGAATGTAACAAATGTGCAGTTAAGTAAATGGAGTGAAATAGTTCTTGTGTTCTGGGCTTCAGAGATAAGTTGGCAAAGTCTGAGTTCTCTGGAGCTTTTGTTCTACTTGACCTGTATTCATTGTGATACACAATCATGTAATAAGGCAGTCCTAATTGTACCCTTTATTCATTAAAAGGTTGAGTATTGTTCAAAGTTGTGAAGAAGATGCTGATTTTGCAGCGTGCTTGCTTCTTGAGCAGTTTAAAAACTTTCAAACTTCATGACACAGGCTTGAAAGGAGATGTTTTATTGATATTTGAGAAGTTGTTTTTAACACAGCAAGATTTTGATTCTGTTCCAAAAAGATGAGCAAGACATTTAAGCAAAAGTTGTTGCAAGCCATCTTTAAGTGTGTCACCTCTGATCTCTGGATGTCCATTTTAAAACATATGACGCCTGCAGAACAAATCACTGCTGAGTTAGGTGCATCAAGTGAGTCAGAAACAACACTTTGGTTGGGAAACTGAAGGTCTGCCAGTGAAAGTGAACTTAATCTAGATTTCCATAAATCCACTCAAATCTTCTTTGAGTGCATCTTATTTTAAAATGTGAATTCTAATATGGTGCCTTTTAGAGGAGAGATTTACTTAAGAGAGAAGATAATTTAATATTAGTGGAGGAAATTTTGGAAACATTTTTATAAATGTACTGAGAAGATAAGTGATTAAAATATGCTTTCATCATGGTCTTTGAATGTTGCTCAAGAAGCTCCTAACAATGTTGAGAAGTAACAGCTTTAAAAGCAGCAAAACTAATGGTTTCCTATGGCTTTCTGACTGCCATAGCCTTCTACCACCCACTGCTCCTCTCTCGCACATACATTGCTGTGAACTTCCTCTTGTCTTCTAATTTGACTGTATGAATTGCAATGTATTCTGTATTTGGTTTGGAGCCACCTGTGTGCTAAATGCTGCCCCTTTGAAGAAATAAAGGAATGGATTATAACTGCCCTTCTCTCAGTTGGAATAGTAATTTGTGTCCATCTTCCTTACAGAGACATTGATTTCTTTTCATTTCTCACAAAAAGCAGAGGTCTGAAATAGCCAATTCCTCCAACTCCGTGAAACCAAGTTTGAAGTTAGACAGTGGATTCAAAGGGTAGTTTAAATGTGACAAATGACAGAAGTATAGACAATGTGATTGCCTAAGTCTTATTCTCTTAAGAAATTGGGTTTAAAAAAGTGGCAGTCTTGTATCTGAATTCTGTTTTGTGCACTAACTGAGAAAAGAGCTATGCAGAAGAAAAGGTATTTAATCATGTGGAGGTCTTTTTATACTGCATAACTCCTCTTTTCATAGTTAACTGTTCATGATTTCCATGCTAATCTCATTTATTTTTGTAACTGCACTATTTCTGATCTAGCTAAAATGGCTGTCCTCTGTGACTGTGACATTTCTTTCACCATTTAAAAACAAATTGAAGCAATTTTATTTCTGCTTTCAATATATTTTTGTTTACATAGTCACTTGGATAGGGCATCTGTTTTTAGTAGTAATTCTGTATTTTGTTAAGATTTTTGCACTGTATTTTATAGCTCACTGCATCTGCCTTTGATCAGAATAAAAATGAAATTCTGTACATACTACTAACTACCTTTTTCAGTGTTTAAGACAACACTCCCTGCGTGTGTGTGAGTGCATATCCGTGTGTATGTTTTATTAAGTGGCTCTGTTTCAACACTCCTGAAATGTTCTGGATTCTCAAGTGTAATTCAACCTATTGAAAGCAGCTATGTTGGCTTTAAGCTAGTTTCACTGTACTTTTTGGTGATTGTCATCTCATTTTTACTGAATGGCATCTACATAAAGACAAGATGGACTCATTTTCATCATTACATAGTACAGCCTTTTGGCAAACTAATTTTCAGTGACTTTATCACATTGAAAGTTGTTTGATCAGTGCTTCGGCCAGTACAGGCAAGTTAGGAATGTCCTTTTCACAGATTTGTGTCTGTGCGTGCTGGGTGATTGTATGGTATAAAAAACTAATTTTAAAGTTGTTAAATTATGCTTATGAGAAGTCTTGCAATTTGTTCTACTTATTCTGCTCAGACAGGAGAAGGAAAGTAAAGCTTATCTGTGCGGCTGGTGCAGTATTACAGCAGCATGGCCTAGATAGCTTGCTTTGGTTGGTGACTTAAAACACACTACTAATGTGAAGAATGCATGTGTGTTTGAAGGTATTTAAAAAACAAATCAGTTCCTTCAATTTTTAACAGTTGCAGAATTGTCTAGCACACTTGTATTGATAGAAGAACGTTAGAAGTTCAAGAAGGTCTTTAAAAACAAATTTATCTTCTTTCAGGCCATTGTGACAAAAACTGCTTTTCAGCAATGAACCATAACACATCCACAGTATTTAAAATTTTTAAATGCAAAGTAAAATCAAGAAAACAAATACTGCATTTCTCTGGTACAGTCAGCCAAATGAAAGTAAGCAAAACCCCAGGTAAACTACTTGTTGCCAGAACTGTTAGGGCTCTCTGAAATCTAATGGAACTGCTTGCTGTCTTTTACAGTTTGAATTTTGTGCTTCCTATTTTTTCCAGTGCTATGGAGATTTTGCTAGCAAAAATAATGAGTTCTCGCTGGATGGAAAGTACTGCATATTAAATTTTGGAAGATGTAGAGTACAAAGTATTTTGCAGCTAGGAAACTCTGATTGGAAAGCAACAATATCCTCTTAAACATGGTAAAAGTTGTGCTATCTGCTGGTCATTTTTGCAGGATTTCTTTTGTAGCCATTTCTCTACTTCCTAGAGCAACATAGAATATATGCCAACGTGTTCTTTAACATTAAGAAGATAAAGAATTTGTTTGATGATATAAATACTTTGAGGCTATGTTTCTGAATTGCTGTGGATCAATGACTTCATAAAATATCATTGTGAACTACTAATAGTTGATCAGCCAACTCTTTCGTGGTATGTTCAGCTAACACGTAGACCATATATGTATGCCGCTTCAGTACCTGACACTTTCAACAGTGAAAGTGTTCAACTTTCACAACATTAAAGTGTGTTTCCCTGAACACGCTTTCAATTAGTGTGTTCTGGGATTTGGTTTCTTGATCTGCATTGCTGGCATCTATTCTTTTTTCCTGCTTTATCAGTGGACTAGGAGGTGACTAAGAAGACAGAGTTTTTTAAAAGGATTCAAGACAGGATCAAAGAACTGCAGAGTCCTATGTTTGACGAATTAACTGTGCAGATTGACAGAAACTAGAAGAGGGAATAAAGTAGTTGAACACAAATACCAAAGATTTCCCGGTGTGGTTTTTTCAAATGACAATCATGATACACAAAGGAAGGAGACCTAATGGCTATATACATGATGCATCAAATAAAGCATTTGGCAAGGTTCATTACTAACAGCTACTGAACTAAAGTAGTCTTGGGTTTGAGGATGAGGTCTCTCTTTTGTCCTGGAGAAACTGGTTGACTGCGGGAAGCAGCTTTGTCAACACAGAGAATCAAAGTAGAAAACTGAGGCCTGACAGAAGAATTGCAGAAAAATCTAGTGGGACTGAATGATTTATTGTATAAAGATAAAATGATCCCCATTGGGACTGGGAGAGGATGAAATTAGAACTTGACACCTTACCACGGTAAGGTATGAGGTGACTTATTCCCTCTTGAGAATGAGAACTTGTTCTTTGGGAAGGTCACTCATAGTGCTTAATACCAGACAAAATAAATAAATGAAAGGAAACGTCTAATGTTTCAGGAATGGAAAACGAAATAGACAAAGTTCATTTGCTAGTGTATGGACCTAGCATCTTGCATTCTTCGTGTAGTTCTAGTGTCTCAGTTTCAAAAGAGTGTGGTAAAACTGCTGAAAGTACAAGAATAAGCTGATGAAGATGATTAAATTGTCTGAGAAGGCAAGAGTGGAAGTACTGCTTTCTAGTGGTTGGTGTGCAGTTCTGCTACAAAGATAATCTGTGAGTTTTCTGAGCGCAGGATTAGTTAAACCCGTGACTCTACCAGTTTCACTTGAAACAATAAAAACACAGATATCAAACATACAGATTCACTAGGTAAAAAAAAAATCAAAACACTTTTGGTTTTCTTACAGAAATTTGAGCAGTCAGTTCACTGCTGTAAGCTTTCCAGGTTTATGCCATTGACGTCTACTGCTTCAGTTCATACCAAACTGAAGTATTGTCCCCTTAGTTCCATCAGGTGTCTTAGGCTTCAGGTCTTTCATGCAAACAGTCAAGTTCCCCATTTTGCATTAATGTGATAGACATTTTTGTTTTGATGTAATAATGGATCTGTTGCTAGATATGTCAGAAAATGGAGAGAACGCAGTTTTCTGTGTGTTAAAGCATGTTCCAAATAGATTTTAAGTGTTCAGATATGCATGGCAGAGGTTTAAATGGATACTTTAATTTCTATTTAGGTAGAGATTTGTAGTTTCCAGAAGAATAAAATAATTTTTTAATTATCTTCAAACATCTGAGTGTCAATACAATGAAAAGATCATTCCTTTCTAGTCACAGCAATTCTCAACAAATTGTTTTATTTGCTTGTTTCATAGGACTCTGATTTTAGTTTTTTAAGTTAAATTTCTACCCTTTTTGAGGGACTGGAAAGAGGCCTTTAGAAATAATAGTTCAAGCCAGACTGTTTCAGTGTGCTGCTGTAGCGATGAGACTACTCAACAAAAGTCCTTTCCATTACTGTAATTTCCCTTTATTGTTGAAAATATGATTTTGTTAAAAGACATCATTACAACTCTGCCTTTATGAAATGCCAATTTCTTAGCAAGCGCAGTGGATGAGATCCAATGAACCAGGCACACACACTTTAAAGTAAGTAAAAGGATCTAAGTATTTTGTATGTACAAAAGCAGTTTCGTTTGAGACAGATCCTGCTTTTTGCCATTCTGGCAGCAGAGTCCAAATTAATCTGTTTTTGTAGAACTATCATGCTGTACACGCAACGTCGCCTTGCTGACTTGTATTTTTGGATGCATCCTGTGATAAATATTTTTGAGAGTGGTATGTAATGAACCTATTCCAATAGGATTTGTTTTCTGTCAAAAGCAGAATCGGTCATCTGGAATTAATAGAACCATTGAGAGTTCCATCAGTAAAAACATTCATTCTCTGGTGGCCACACAGTAAGATATTCATATTATATGCCATCAAATGCCAAGGACTTACTATAAGCATGTTACTTATAGTTCCTGAGCCAAAGTAACATCCTCTGCTAGAGTTCTAGCTATCAGAGGCATGTCTTCTCCCATCTCACAAACTTCTGTTCCCAGTTATATAGGTGTGTATCCTGTTAATACATCTGGCAGCAGCACGAATCTCATGTTGTTACCAGATCCCTTGGTATATCATGCTTACAGAACTCAATGTTGTGTACAGGAGCTGCAGGATTTCTCACATACGCGGTTGTCTGCTCATGTGGTATGCTGAAGTCTTGGCTCAGTGGTAGACAAGGATATCGCCTTGTGTACCAGGATAATTTGCAGCGTTCGCCTGGAACAAATCAACTGATTTGCTAATGTGGAAATAATAAAAGGATCCTTGGAGAATTATAATTCCATTTCCTTTGTTTCCTGTTTGGGAGAGGCAGAGGAGACATGGCAAACACCTGCTCATGTTTATGCAAGTAGCTTATTTTCTTCAAAATGTAATTTCCTTTCTCAGAATGTTAGCCAGTACAGTCAACTATGTCTTAGTCTCTCATGTTTGACCGTGCTCCTGTATCTTCTTAGGTTACTTTTCCATTAATTGATTAATGTGGTGAAATTAGTTCCTTTAAGATGTCTATCTTACAATTTCTCCTAAGATGACATTCAGGTGTCTTAGAAATTTAAAGATTTTTGAAACTTGTAGTGGTGTATACTTTAACTCTATGCAATGTATAGTTTCCTCAGAACTAAAGGATCTGCTTACAGATTTTTTTTTTAACAAAATTGCACATTCTCCTCAGTTTCCCAGTAGGCACATCAAATTGGAACAGTGAAATATTCCCTGATTAGCATTCTGCCACGAGTAAACAATGTATTGCTCTTTCTTTTGAGCTTAGCCCATTTGTTGTCTATACTGATATTCGTCTGCAATTTGTCTGAGACTTTTACAGAGCTAAAATATCAGTAGTCATTTGATTCTACGTTGTGAAAAATGTCATCGATGTGTTCTAGGGTCTTAGAAGCTCATTTCCCCTTTTGTGGAAGAAGGTTGGTTAGAGCTGCCGTGTCATGGGCACCTTGTTGTTTAGACGTTATCAAACTTAGATACGGTGTTAACTCTTTAGCTATACACTCTAGTGCTTTCTAAAAATACAAGTCTGTTTTTTTTTTTCAAAACAGTGTTTTCAGGACTGTCTTGTGATTTTATGCACAGTAATTCAGGAAGACCTTGACTGTCCTGTCCCATCTTTAAGTAGCCCTGTCGGATCTCATAAGTGACCTTGCTTTAGTCCAGAGGTTGGAATGAAGACATTCTGAGGTCCCTTCCAGCCTGAGTGAAGCTGTGATTCTTGAATCTATCACCATAAGTTAATAAAAAGAAAATAAATGGATAAGTTCTGGATAATATTGGTAGGAGCTCTCAGAGCTATGCTATCCGCGATCAGCTTTTTACTGTATTTAGTCATTCTGCAGTTTTCTTATGCTAGCAGAGGTTATCTTTACCTGAGCCATCTTTATGTTCGAGTAGCTTCTGATTGGTCAATTATAGAGATGTGTGCTTGTTAAACACTAAGGAATGTGTCAGTGCTAATGAAATGGCTCTTTCCTCCTCTTTTAGTGTAATACTAGTGTTCTCTTTTTCTTACATTATAAGTTCATGTCCTGCTTGTATATCTCTGCTGTGTTCCAGGTTATCATCTGGGCATAAGTTGACTCCCTTCAAGCTTCTCAGTTGATGTTCAGACAAATAATGGCTGTGTGGGTTGGATGGGGTTCTCACAATGATTGTAGAGAAACCTGTGCTTTGCATCTATCAGTGTGCAGCTTGGATGCAGTTTGAAAGACTTGTGTTTACTGGATGCTGACTTCCAGTGAGTCCTGAACTAAGTGAGAGAAAAGAGCAGCTGTTCGCCTTATGCGAGATAGTGCTTAGGAGCCAAAATCTACTTGTTCCTTACAGTTTTCTCTGGGTATGGTGATGGATTAAAATAAGAATGCTACATACTTGCTACAATATAATCAGTTTATTAAAGAGTTAGTATAGGTCTGTAAGTTGCGTTAGCATAGTTTTTTTTCCTTTGAGAAATGCTCACTAAAACTTGTGAAAATGATTATTTGACTTCTGTACATTTTCTGGAGGTTTTTGTTTATTTTAACGGTATTCTAATACCACTTTTAAAAGTCGTAATAGAAAAATAAAATATGTATAGCACTATGGGTACAACTGCATGACTGTTAATTCAGGAGTCTTCTTCAGAATAAGTTTGTTCCTAACTTCCTTCTGTCTGAGGAAGTGATTTTTAAGAATCAGATTTCTTCCTGTTACCTGCCTTGATCTGTTTATGGAGCTGTTGGTGAGGGTCCAGAGGAGGGCCATGAAGATAATCAGAGGGCTGGAGCACCTCCCCACAAAGACAGGCTGAGGCAGCTGGGCTTGTTCAGCCTGTAGAAGAGAAGTCTGCAAGGAGACCTCGCTGCAGCCTTCCAGTATTTAAAAGGAGATTATAAACAGGAGGAGGATAAACTTTTTACAAGGGTAGACAGTGTTAGGACAAGGGGGAATGGTTTTAAGCTCAAGGAGGAAAGATTTAGATTGGATGTCAGGGGAAGTTCTTCATAGGGAGAGTGGTGAGCTGCTGGAACAGGCTGCCCAGAGAGGTTGTGGATGCTCCATCCCTGGAAGTGTTCAAGGCCAGGTTGGATGGGGCCCTGGGCAGCCTGGTCTAGCACCAGATCTGGAGGTTGGTGGCCCTGCCTTTGTCAGGGGGGGTGGAGCTTGTTGATGATCCTTGAGGCCCCTTCCAACCGAAGCCATTCTATGATTTAGGTAACTAATAGGATTATACTGCAGTTCTGTACTTTTAGTTTTACAGTTTTGCGGCTGCAGAATTTCAGCTGTATGCAAACAAAGAACTTACTGCTTAGCAGTTGATATGTGCAACTAATACCTGTGTGTAATGCTATAATGGGGTAATAATAGCAGGGTGGCAAAATCTTTGGTGGCAGCAAATGAGAACAAGCCCAAATGCAGCAACCACGGATACAGAGGAAAAGAGCTGCTTACCTTTGGAAGGTCTCAGTTAGGCAGGGATTTCCAGCAAGAGATGCACTTGCCTCTGTGAACTCTTAAATGAGGTCTGGGAAGAGGTAGATCCTGGCTCCACCCCTTCCAGTTACTCAGGTGCATTGCATGCACCTGAACTCCCCTGGGTTGGCCCTGCCTTCCCGTCAGGTGCTCAGTTGCTGTTTCAGGCCATGACTTAACATTTCCATTGTGCTGCGGACCAACAAGATTTTGGTGATTGTTTTATTTTTTTTAGTAATGGGAACCTCTATTAAAAAGAAAACCTCGTGGAAACAGATACTTCAGGAACCTTAAGCTGTAAATGAATTGTCTACTGCATCATTTGTTATGCTTCCTAAAGAACAATGCTTTTGGCGTTTGTCATGTTAGAGACTGTTCCACAGTATATCTCTGTCAAGTAGGTGTTTCCAATTAAAAAAACCCAAAAAGTATGATACCATTGCAAGATTACACTGCTGCATCAGACTGACTAAGCAAGTAGATCCCTCTTAAGCTTCAGATATTGTTAGATTTTTTTCTTTTGGATAGCAGCTTAGGAGTTAGGCAGTATTTTTACCAATTCCTTTATGTCTGTGTATATATTTAAGGCAAAGAAAACGAAAGTGAACTAATACAGAGCATACTGTAACTCAAGTCAAATAGACTTATGTTGTTTTCAGAAAATGCTCACAATGTACAATCTGACTTCTTTAGCAAGTAGAAATAATGGCAAGATAATTATCAGTATGCTGTAATGAATAAGGAAGTCTCAAATAAGGAATAAAATACGGTATTTGTATGAAGTAGCTTCAGAACATAACTGAATCTTGTTTTTTTTCCTCTTTTAGATGATGAAGCATGCCTGGGACAATTATAGGCAATATGGATGGGGACATAATGAGCTCAAACCAATTGCCAGGAAAGGACATTCCACCAACATATTTGGTAGGCTGTATTGTCTTTTTTTTTTTTTTTTTTGTCCATGCTATCCTCCTTGAATGTCTACTCACGCATTCTGTTTTAATATAAATCTTGAAATGTGGCTCACAGATGTGGTTCAGTGACTGTCTTCACTAAACTAGCTACTGGGAGTAACCTATTTGTATTCTTGCAAAAGCAAAGTTGTGTCTATGCACGCTGTTAATTTGTCTGCGTGTGTGTATATATATAACCAGCAGGTAGCATGCTCATGATATTTGGGGGTGCAATTAATATATATTTGCCTTAAAACATACAAACAAACAAAACCCTCAACTCTTCTTGCTTAAATTTTCATACTTGATTTTTTTGTGGATGATTCAAAAAAGTGTGCATTCATGATGCTGAAAAGCTGCTTGCCACGTGATGAATTTTTAAGTAGCTTTCAAAAGAGAAAAAAACTCGAGAAGACAAGGGCTTTGTTACTTGATGTCTGACTCTTAGATTCTGAGCATGTGGATTGAACAGAAGGAGGCAAAGTTGAAAAATAGAGAAGTGTGGAGGTGGACCATGAAGAAATTCAAGGGATGAACTGAGAATATTTGAGCAATGGAGTGTATAAAATATATGGAAGATAAAGATCAAAAAATTGAATAGCCTGTGTTGCACATGTGATCAGACTTATAACTAGGTAGGCTTTTCTTCCTTAAAGTCTCAGTGATCTGCAGCTGTGCTACTTTTTTTTTTATGTTAAGACAGAATAGGTAGAATTGTTATAGGAAAATAGCAAGGATTTTACTGATCTTCAAACAAGGAAATAGATCTATCCAGTTCTAACCCCTCTCCACAGCAGGGGATTGGAACTGGATGGGCTTTAAGGTTCCTTCCAGCCCAAGCCGTTCTGTGATTTGAAATGCATACAGTACTGTAGGGTGTTTTGGTTTTTTTTAATTCTCGTCAGGGGTTCATGCTATGTTCATCCCTTCTGTGATACCCAAGAAAGATAGAAATTTATAATAACTACATTTTACGTCAAGAGTAAATGTGCTTGTACTGTGTGTACTTTTTGTATGCTACTTGTTTACTTGAAATCAAGACTTTTATTAGCTTTCTTAATAAGGTAATAGGCTAGCGACATTGTGTGAGGTTGGCTCCATTGCAGTGGGTATTTATTTTAGTTATCCTGCTTTAAGACATGAATTTTGTTTTCTGGAGATTGTAGATACACAGATTAGGATTGTGCAAGCATCTGGTTTTCTGTGTTTAGTGGCAGAACCCAGAATAAATTATTTTGGCTTATACTGAAATTTTGCTAGCATTCTGTTTTCATCCTTAGAGGAAAAAATAAACTAATTCTGAGCAGAGTTAAGTAATTAGTTTTTAAAGTATTTGTGCTGGATTCGGCCTAGATGGTGCTGATCACACACCTGATGTTTGGTTGTTGCTGAGCAATGTGTGTGTGCCCAGGGCTTGGCTGGGCCTCTCAGTGGGGAAGAGCTGCTGCCAAGATGGTGTGGGGCAGGAGGTGGAGCCAGGACAGGGGCTAGAATTAGGCTGGGGTCATTCCATACCATGTGGCACCATGTGGAAGGCTATCATGCTGTGAGCTGTTAGCCAGGGGTGGCTGCCGCATGGGGGTGGTGGGGCTTCAGTTGGCAGGGAGTGAGACGTTGTGTTGCTGGCAGCTGGCATGTTGGTGCTGTGTGTCAGTTGGCAGGTGGCGAGTAATTTCATTTCTGCTGTATCTATGGTTATTGTTGCATTTCTGTTTTCATTTTCTGTCTCAGTAACTAGTTTTTATCTCAACTCATGAGTTCTGTTTTGTTTCCAGTTCCTTCCCTGGCTCACAGATGGGGAGGAGTGAGTGAACAGCCATGTGGTGCTGAGCTGGGGTTGAGTTAAACCACAACAGGATTGTATCTGCTCTCTCTCTCTCTGTCCCTGCTTTCCTTATTTTTTTTTCTTGAAACCATTCACACATCTTACCAAATTAACAAGTAACTCTATTTATATCTAAGCTGTTTTTCATCAAATTTATGTGCATGATGAACTCCAACCTTGAAAAAAACATATACTGGAACAGGAGGGAGAGTTTTAACTAGATACTCTCTTTCTGTCCCCTGCTCTCAGCAAAAGAGCAAGCAAAAACTGACAAAAAGCACCCACAAACCTACAGTGCATGGAAAACTATTTAAATTCATAGGAGAATAATTTCATTTACTGGAGCAGCCCTGCCAGCAGCCCGTTCAACTTTACTGTAAACAAATGGCTTGGAGTCTGGTTGATTGCTTTTCTTCATACACTGGAGCCTGTTTTGTTACTTCTGATGTGTGTGGTGTGAAAGGTGGGATTTGTTTTACTTTTCTGTATCCCTTTATAAAGAAAATGGTTGGGTCAGATGGAGCTGTCTAGGGCGAAGGTGAACAATTTAGCATGTTTAGGAGAGAAAAAATGGACAGAGTCTGAAGACTGAAATGGAAGTCTAAAAATGCAGTCAGAGCTGAGCAGAGCACAAGGAGATACTGTGAGACTGCAGGGAAGAGCAGAGAGCATCAGGCTTTTGTTGTGACAGTCAGAAAGACATTTCTTAGGTTCCAGAGCTCTGTTTGGTATTCAAAGTAATTTCTGTTTGCTGCCTTGCATGTTGTCAATATTTGCATTTCTACCAGGAAAAATCTCTTTGGAAGGATCCCGTGCTTTAACTTGCTTTTTACCTGGCTGTGTGTCATCAGTAAACCATGGCTTCCCTAGTGTATTTTTTCCAACTGATGAAGTTAAAATGGCAATTTTCACTGTTCACCTATATGACCATGTAGTCCTTGCTGTAGAATTCATGAGAAATTCTGTTCCTTAATTTGTTAAGAATGATTTTATGTCAACTTCCATTTGCAACCCAGGCTCTTTATGAAACGAGTTATTTTTTCTTGATAGGAGAAGCAAACATTTTCTCATGTGTCTGGTGCCGTATTTTAAAGTGATTTTGAATTGCAATTTTATTCTAGGTTTTTTTTTTAATTCCTCCTTTGCTTTCTTCTGTTATGTCTCCTAGTGGGACTGGAAGACCTTCTACTTTACTTGTTTGGAATGCTTTTGCTTTGTAATTTTAGCACTGTTTGCCTGAAAGGAATTGTAGAATTCTCTCTCTTTCAGGTCTCCGATCCTCTTGTTCCAGCTAGCTGTCTCAGCTGATTCCCTAAATGCCGCTCCTTTTAAAATCCAGATGTTATCTTGTGCCATTTAATTTTTAGCCACCTCGTGCTATGATTGCTCTGTTCAAGGCTATCTCAGTGAAAAACTTTTCTGTAATGTGCTCAGGATATATCAAGTCCAGAATAGAATCAAGTATTGTTGACTTGGTGGGTTGTTGAGGAGAGGGGGAAAAACAATTGGTGGTTCTTGTACTAAGAATATCTAGGCTATATTGTTACTGCTAGTATGTTACCAACCTCTATTACCTGTAAAACATCATTCCCTGTGGTATTTGCCTTTATAGAAGCATCACAGAACTGTTCTTGAAGCCTGATGCTATTTTTAATAAAAGTTGCTCAGCAAAACCTGTTTCTCTTATTCTCTCAAAGATTATTTGACCCAAATTACTTTCTGCCATTACTGCAGCCCATTGTACTTCCTTCTCAGTTCCTAGCACATCTGTGACTCTTGTAAGAAAGCCTCCTGAGTTTATGTTTGTTGACCTGTAGCTAGATTCTCTTGCTAGTCTTCTAGAGATGTCTGACCCTGGTGACTGTAAGTTGTCAAGGAGAGCCTGCTAGAAGTGTTGCCTATCAAACTGTGTAGTCAGTCAGCTAAAATCTTAAATAGTGCCTTTCCAGTACTGGGGTCAAAGCATTAGCTGCATGGTACTGCTTTTGGAAAGTGTAATTGGGAATTAGTGGACTTCTAAAGATATTTACACATAGAAAACACAGTAGGAGCATTTATAGGTTCTGTGTTGGTGAAACACAGCTCATCTGCTTTGTTGTGAAAGCTGCCTGCTTTTGAAAATCTTAGATCTGTTGTTTATTTCTGCCCTTTAAGGTAAAATAAGGTATGCAAGTATACCAGAGAGGAGAGTTATAACATCTTTCCAGTTACTTTTGATTTGCAGGTCTGCTGATGATTTTTGCAGCTGGTTTTTTAAAATTATTTTTATTTTATTTTTTTATTATTTTTTTCCCATTAAAAAAAGTAGTTTTGAGCAGCTTAAGATGCTGGATTAATTTGACAGCCTAGCTGTGTCATTCTAGAGGTAGGGTTGTGTGGGATCTGGATCAAGTTCTCATTAGAACAGAAGGAGTGAGAAGGAAATACAGGTGGAAAATGATGCATGTAAGATGATGAGCAAATATGGCAAATGTTGAGTTTACTTTGGAAGGTTTTCAGGTTTTAGCTAAAACCACAGTAGCTGCTGGTGTTTTCAGGTTGCCTTGTTCTGGTGTGATCTGGCCGTGTGCTATTTGAGGATCAGAGTAACCATGTGAAATGTGCTCTTTAAAAGTGATTTGATCCTGCAGTTGTTTGGTGGCCCATAGGTGAATGTATTACAGAAACACTGTTAAAATTGCTCAGTCCAGATACCTTCAGAGACTTAAACTTCTGTATCATCTTTTAGCTCAGTATCTGATGATGTAGTTATTGTAGCACAAGCTTCGAAGACACTTTGTTATGATTTAAACTGAGCAGTTTATACTTAAAGGGTTTGTATCAGTCTTCAGTTGTCATTCAGAAAAAAAAAGTTTGAGAAGCTAAACAACTAAATGAGAATCTGAATGAACTTGAATGAAAAAATAAAAATAAAAAGATCACAATCTTGGCAGTACAGAACATTGGCCTCAGCATGACTAGAAATCACCGGTTGTCATCTGACCTGATGCTGTGGTACTTTGTTTCTCCTGTTCTTTTATCTCATGTGGCGTGTAGGTGGATACTTTGATCTACTTGTCTTCCAAATGTGTTATAGATGTATTCTAGGGGGAACAGTGTTATCTGTGAAGTTGTGTTGCAGTTGTATTTGCACTGTTGCAAATTGTTGCATTACCTGGTAAAGCCTCAGTGCCACAATACAGTGCTGTATCTCTTCCCTAACAGGTAAGGAATACAATTGTTGTGCTTTATGAGGAATTTGTCTGGTGTGTTCAGAGACACACTGATTTTTCTATAATTTTGAAATAAAGTTTGGTGAATGTGTGGTTTAACAAGCAGGATACATTAAAACAAGCAACTTGAGGATTCTCATGGTATAGATAGTAAGCTGAATTTTTCTTTTAACTTGTTAATTAACTGCTTGATTTCTGCCAACTCATTGCATGCATCCTCTTGCCCAGCTTGCTGTGCCAGCCCATCTCAGTTTCTGTTAGCAATAGAGTGTCACTAGGCCTACTGTCTGCTACTGCTGCAGCAGCGTGGGAAGGTCTCATTGCAGATCTCTTTGTTGCTGAACCACAGGGAAACTGTCAGGGCATTTCTCCATGGTGCCAGAGAGCAGGAGCAGCAGTGCTACCAAGCACCGTGAAGGAAATGCATTCATCAGACTGTTAGGATGTGAGGCTATTGCAAGAATAAGCTGAGTCAGGCAAAGGAGTTTATTTTTCCTGTACTTCCGGCAAGTACGGTATAGCTTAAGAGAGTCTGAGGTCTAGAAGATAAGAGGTGGAATGCTTCTTAGTAGTGCTTTTACAGGAAAATGCTTTTACAAATTTTTATTTTTTTGTATTATGCTGGAAAAATACTCATTAGTCTACTGGATAATTTTGTTGTCTTTCATTATAATGGCTGCTGGACGGCTTGAACTGATCTGACATTGTCTGCTATACCACTCGGTTTCCAAGGTCATATAAATGAGTGTCAGGTTTTGTAGGCCTCCTCTTTTTCTATATTTTTATCTACCACATAACCAACAAATATGTAAAAATAATGGAAACAAAACATTTTTACTGGGAGGAAACTAAATGATAAACCCAAAAGAGTATATCACCCAAAGGTACAACCTTTTGAAAATACGGTTAAAACCTTCTAATATGTCTGACGTGTCTTCTCATTGTAGAAATCCTAAGTCAGTTCCTGCTCAATATCCTTTTTGTGTGCATACTTCAGCCTCTGAATCCATGTGGATGATAAATAAAAACAGTAAAGGAACTGTGTATATATGTTAACAAATTGGTTCTTGGCTTCTTATTGTTTTAATGAAAAATATTTGGTGAATAGTAGTTTTATCTTAACTATACTTGCATAAATAACCTACTCATTTATTTAATTTTTTTCGTGGGAAACAAAAGGGGCAAAACTCCTTTCACGCTACTCTCTAGTAAAGAGAGCTAATTGTACAATGCAAATTTCAGCCAGATCTCTGTATTTAAGAAAAATGTGGAAAGATCAAAAATCTATTCAATTTTAAAGTAAATGAAACTGGCCTTTGAACAACAGCCAAATGCAGCTGTGATCTGTGCAAAAGCAGTTATGAGTGACTACACTTAGACAGTGTTGAACACTATGTACTGTGAATGTGTATTCTTTTTGCCCAGTAACATGTTTTGGAAAGACAAAGTTTTAAGAACATAATTCTCATTAATTACTGACCTAATATGGAGTCAAAACAGTGTTCTTATAATGCAAGAAAAGTTCCATCAGGTTGGATGAGAGATGAAATGTGATAATTACTTTTCCACTCTTCCACTAGGTACCTAGGAAAGAAATGTAAGAACAGGAAAAGCATGTAGTAACTGGGTGTTTCTCCAGGTACTGTCTGAGTTTGTGTGGTGTTATTGCTTCAGGAGCCAGAGGCAGTAGGTTTTAGTTAATAACTTGTAGTTTATTTTTTCATTACTTTGTCCATTCTGTTCTTGAGTCTATGCAAGCTTTAGGGTTCCCACAATATCTTATTACAAGCGGTTCCACAGTTTGATTCCACATTTTGAACTTTTCTGGTTTTGAACTATCTACTCTGCACCGATGTGCGCAAGAGCTTCTTTACGGTGAGGGTGACGGAGCACTGGAACAGGCTGCCCAGGGGGGTTGTGGAGTCTCCTTCTCTGGAGATATTCAAGACCCGCCTGGACGCCCACCTGTGCGACCTGGTGTAGGGAACCTGCTTTGGCAGGGGGGTTGGACTCGATGATCTCTGGAGGTCCCTTCCAACCCCTGCGATTCTGTGATTCTACTCGCTGTATTAGATGACTAGCTTTGATATCAGAGCAGAACCTTAAAGTATCCATTATTCCTGTTTTCCTTGCCTTTCATGAATTTGCAGAACTGTCTGTGCCCTCAATTGTGTCTTTATTATGTGCAGAGTATTGGTGTAAGCCGCTCCTCATACAGGTGTTCTTCTACCCTACGCATTGCTATCTCTTTTCTCTCCATTGTTCAAGTTTTCCTATCATTTTGAGAGGAAGATTAGAATGTTTCATTATGTTTTGTTCCCCGTTACTTTTTAAATTGTATTTTGCATTTTTTAGGCAGCTTATGGAGTCTAGAAGCTCACAGCAGAGTGGCTGCTCTGTGGTATCATTACTTTTCAGTATCCTCATTCAGTGTGTATAGTATTTCCACGTGATTTATTAATGTATGGAATAGCACGTATCTAAGCATTCATCTCTGATCACACAGGTGATTTTCCTCGTAACGGTAATTGTAGATTTGTACTTACTCTATTTCCTGTCTTTTAATCATTATCCATCTGTGGGAGAGCAATTTTCTCTTATCCTGTATGGTTTTTTTTCTCAGGAGCCTTTGTTAAGGGATGTTCTCACTTCACCTTCTGTATATATTCTCTGTCCAGATGTTGGTTGACTTCTTAAACATTGACGCCAACGTACAACATCCCTTCTTGACTCTTTAGCTCTTTGACTCTTTAACTCTTTATCTGTGAACTCTTAAAGTTGACTTTAACTCTTGACTCTTCCTCAGTTCGTCTGATTTAGACCTGTCTTCTGATGCTGTTGATCGGGCAAGCAGTGTTTTATAAAGATTACTTTGCTCCTCTGTAGTAGAGGTGGTGTTTAGTCGGAGTATGGTTGTTCTCTGAGACTTCCAAATGAGTGCAGGTAGAATATGATCTGGCCAAGCATTCCCTCTTAAATACTTACGGTGCTGATGCCATAAAAAATAACTATAGTTCGCTAAGAGCATTTTTCAAATGTTACTGCTGTTCTGTTAAATTGTCACAAATGTGGCTTTGCATATCAGAGTATTTCACTGTGAGCAACCATTGTCTTCTGTTCTTCCTGTGAGTAATTCAGTATTCCCATGGAATGCTTTTCAGCCAGTCTGTATTAATTCCTACCTCCTACTTAGATCTGTTCTTCTTAGCAGCTTTTCTTTACATGTTTCTGAACTCTTAAAATAAAATCCCATGACGTTATTCAGAAGATTGAAAATTCTGTCTTTAAAAAAATTTGTAATGAAATGCAGATGTGAAGTGAGATTAGGCAAACACGTCTTATTTCTGTAATCTGCTTTTAGAATGATGAGGAACACATCTACGTCAAATGGTTAAGGATGAAATTACATCATATTGGAGTTCAGGGCTCGGGATCATATGGAGAATTTTTATTCTCTCTTGTACATCTCCTTTCCTGTTTTTGTCTTACAAACCAAATGGTTTGCTCTGAGGGGGAAAAAAAGTGTTTTCCATTGGAAATCTTTGAACTTGTGTTTGTTTTGCTTGGTAACAATTTAGATTGCTGGGCTGCTATTCCTAAATTTAGGCTTATTTCCTATCATTTGAAACTACAAGCAGAGCATGCACTAACAAATTAAGTTAAGCCTATGCAATCTATTTTGGATGCTGCTTCAATATTAAGTAAACAAGCATGACAACTAAGCAGGGGAGTAGTTTTCTGAGCTTTAAAACTAAATATGGAAAGGGCAGCATTGCGAACATACATACAAGATTGGAGGCATGTGTGAGTGTGTTTCACTGTCAACTGAAGCCAGCTGCGAGGCAGCTGTAATTCAGAAGCATTTAAGCATGTGAGTGCAGCATTGTGATTGTGCCTAATACACCTTTTATTGAATCAGAGATTATTCATTCAAGTTTTTGTTTTTTTTTTTACCAGTCTGGTAAAGTTATATGGGTTCTAAACTGAAATTAGTTCCTCTTCAACTGAGTGAGAGAAAATCTGTAATGTGCTTTGGACCAAAGTGTGTAGAAATGGCCCAAGCTTCTGATTATGTAAAGATGGAAAAGCTTATGTGACATCATTGCTTAGAGGTTCATTTTTTTGTGATGCTTTTCCTATTGCTTATCTGATAAAGAAAAGTTTTGTTTACAATTATACATAGGAGCTTCTATCTTTCCTGTCTTGGAAGATCAGTATTTAGCTTGCTTCATACACAAGGTTTCTGCAGCTCTGTTTACACAACCATACCCGAATAAAGGCAGCACTATGCTCTCATATTAGCTTTCAGGTATCACAGAATTACCTTGTTTGCGCTGGATTTAGCTGATGGTTACCTGTATTTGAATTCTGTATGCTTCTGAGCCATTGTTCACAGATACTCCTCCTTAGTTTTCCACTTTCTGATTTCTCAGAATTGCTCCAGATCTATATTTTTGTTAAGCTTTGATTGTTTCTTGTGTGTAGCTCATTGTCATCACCACTCACTTGCCCCTTATTCTGTCCCTTCTCATGCTCTTCCATCCTGTTGCGTTCATGCTTTGAACAAAATTTACTACTGTCTCCTCTACCTTAATATTTTCTTAATCCATAGCTTATTCTGATCTTCATGCAACGCATCTGATCTTCATGCATTGCAGCCTTTTGTTTATCATTAGGTTTTGTTCTGCTAACTTGGCTTGGAGTTCCAGCATTAATCTTAATTACAGTCTACACACAGTCTGTTCTTTCCTTCTGTTGACGCGAAGACTACAGTTTTGCATTTAAGATGAAAAATAAAATAACCCCAGCAAAAGGAAATAATGGCAGAAAAACATAGAAAATTGAAATAGTGTGGTACTAACATGCTGTGTCCTATTCAAATTTAGTTTTGAGAACATGCAGGCTTCATACTAGAGGGCCTGCATTCTACTTTTGTATGAATTTTGAATTAAGCTGAAAGGCCAAAAGAGCAAAGCAAAGTAATTATGGGAAGTTCAGAGAAGATAAAGGTTTACTGTAGTATAATTCCAGGTTTTTAAATTTGATTCTTAATGTGATAGCTTCTTAAGCAGTAGTTTGTTGGTATCCACCTACAGGTCCACTTTACAATGGGTTCAAAGAACAAAAAATTAGCATACACTTCAGTGCTTCGCTCTTATTACTTCCTCATTTATAAAATAAAGGAAAGCTTTATATCGATTATTTTATTTTGTTTGTATGCTAAAATACTTTAAAGTGCCTGGTACAAAAGATTGGGAACTTCTTTTCATGTTGTCTATTATCAGCAAATTAACAGAACTAAGCAATCAACATGCTTAGTGTTTTGTTCTGCTTTTTTAATTAGTCTAAAATTTTAAAGGCAATTGGTTTCTCCATGGATGCATAAAAGCTTATTTGTTGCATGTTACGGCTGAGCTGGAATTGTACGTTGCAGTTTTATATGAAAAGCATTGTTTCATTGAGTAATTTTGAGGCATTTGTTTTCAGAGTGGAATTAAACTCTGTTCAAAAGTTGAATTCATTTTCTTAAACATTATCTTGTTCATTGTGAGTCATTAAAGATATTTTACAAGTTCGGTGCTTCAGTTGTGGCAGCTTTATTGCCAGCACCTCATTAGAGATAAAGAGAACTGGTGCGATAATTGTTTGCTTTTAATTTTTATGTTGTTTATTTTTCTACCAGGTCTGTAATTGTCTGTTGCATTGAGAAACATTGCTGCTAGAGTTTGAAAACTCAAGTTCTTCGAATCTTTTTGAGTGGAAATTGCTACATGTTGAAACATGTAGCCTCACCTGGTCAATGTGTTCCAACCATGCTTTAGCTGGCCAGGCAAGAATATCAGTACTGATATACTTTTTTTTTTTTTAAGACTGTAGTAACTCAATATTTAATATCAGGCTGAGGTTACCTGGGAAGCATTTTCACTCTAGTGCTAGGGGTTAAAACACTTCCCTGTATGAAAAAAAAAATGACAGTGCTAGTCTTACAGGTTCAGTGTATGCCACAGTGTATGAACTCGAAGTTTTGGATTTCTCCTTTTATTTCTGGAGTCACTGGGATGGGATAGGGAGAATCTGCTCTTTGTTTAGACCCATCCCAACCATCAGGTTAGTGCTGTACTGCACTGAAATCAGGCTCACGTATCTGAGGCAAAATTTAACTTTCAACTTTGAGTTATCCCCTCAAGGCTTTGCTCCTCTTAGAGTCCTTTTACAGATTGATGTCCCCAGTAAAACACGCTGGTAATCAAAACTGTTCTGCACCAGCAGAAATAGATTCTCCTTCTGGTAGATGGAGTTTGGCCAGGGCCCTGGAAAAAACCAAAACAAAAACAAAAACAGAAGAGAACTGGGTATTGGTCTCTGAGACAAATACTATTTCTGCTACAAAAGATTGGTTTTAATTTTAAAGCTTTGTCCTTCAGTAGGATCATCCCATGATCCTGCTGCTTGACAGTGAAAACTTTGTCCTTATATCAGATCTCTAGTCTCCGCACATTGCTAACTATGTATTCCAGTTTTCTAATGCTAATGAATAGAAGCAGGCTTTCTGGAGTGTAACTAATTTCCATAGCTAGGATGCATTGACATTGAGGTATTTATTGTTTGTATGATACAAGGCAGTTACCTTCAATACCAGCCTAACTACATGTTTTCATAAAAGCAACTTCAGCACTTCCCTTAGCTTTTATGTTTGATGGTGGCATCTATAGGTTGACCATGTAAACAAGAGTAAGAATCTTGTATGTTTCTGTCAGTGGTTTTAAGAAGTATTAAAACCCTACCTTGATTTTAATGGAACTGATGAGGATTCCACTTCTGGGGTCTTTCCTCTTTTCTTATTAATCACAGAGTCATAGAATGGCTTAGGTTAGAAGGGACCATAAAGATATCGGTTTCCACCTTCCCTTAAGAAAATATTTCCTTTTCAGTCATTGCATGTGATAGAAAGATGAGAATGGTCACACATACTTTTTAGGCCCGTTGTATTTGACTTTCCTTGTAATGGCTTCATGGTAGTTTTTCTTTAGGCCTATTTCCTTGGCTTGGTTGTTGCAGCCCTGCTTTGACACTGTGCGTTTTGATTACAAAGGCTCCTTTTGAATGGTCTGTATTTCCTTAAGTCTGTGGCATCTGTGATCTGCCAGAACTGTTTTGGCAATGCCACCTTTCTTTAGTACCTGGTGCAGATTCTTGGCTCAGGTAATAACTCTGCTAGGGAATTCCTGTAATTGGTCTTTGGCTAGCTGCCAAGTGTATTGTAATACCTGTGTTAGTGTGCAGCAGACATTAAAAGGGAAAGGAAAATTAATGTTACTTTCTGTAGTTTTAGTTATTTGGAATCCGTTGGCCATACAAATTCCAGCACTTCCAGCTTTTTTTTTCTTGAGTCTGGTCTCTTGCTGTGGTGGACTAACCCTCATCAGCAGCTCAGTTCAGCACAGCCCCACGCTCAGCACAAATGCGAAGAGAATGGGAACATCAAAAATGAGTCAAGATAAAGATAGTTTAACTAAACAGTGATGGAATGGTGAGAAGGTACAAGGAGTAAAAAGGCAATCGCTTGCCACCTCCCACAAGCAGACCCTTGCCCAGCCAGACCTAAAAGGATGGCTACGTGATAGACCCAGCCCCCCTGCATTCATGTTTTATTGCTGAGCATGATGTTATATGGTATGGATATCTTTTTTTGTCTGTCTGCGTTACCTGTCTTGGCTGTGTCCATCCTCAGCTTAGTGACTGACAGGCTGGGGTGGGGGGGAGGAGAAAGCCTCTGTGCTGTTCAAGCACTGCTTAACAGCAGTCTGAACTCTGTTACGTTGTCAGCTCTGTTTTTGTCACTAATCCAAAACGCAGCACTATAGAGGCTGCTTATGAAAAAAAATCGCTTAATCACAGCCAGACCCAGAATACCGTCTCACCCCTCAGCTTGGGCTAATGAAAGCCCCTGTGGAAATATTTTCCAGAAGTAATTGGATTTGTCTGTGATGTATGCCTCGTTGAAGTAAAGAATAGATATGAGTGACAGGTCAAATAATCAAAGTTTCCATGAAGTACCTGCTTGATGATTGCTTTTCAACTCAGGGTGCATTACTGCAGTTTGCTGGCAAATAATTTATCATAGAATCATTTGAGTTGGAGGGAACCCTTACAGGTCATCTAGTCCAACTCCTCTGCAATGAACAGGGACATCTACAGCTAGATCAGGTTGCTCAGAGCCTAGTCCAGCCTGACCTTGAATGTCTCAAAGGACAGAGTATCATCTTGTTCCTTCTTTACATGATGTGCCATTTTTGAGGTCTCCTTTTAGTTTATGCATTTTCTTTAGTACCTCAGTGCTCACAGTCCCTTCTGTTTCCACATAATAGACTAAGCATTGCATCTAGTATCAGGTCTTCTAAATGTTTATACTTAACCTTTTGGTATAAAGAAAATGGGCTACTTATTGTCTTCATACACTTTTTGTCATAGAGCACATGACAGTGATCTGTTACCTCATACTTTGGTAGTCTCTTGTGAGACTTCAAAAAGATTTAAATAAAGCAGTTCTTCATCTAGCACTTCAGCATATTGAAGGAATTTTAGATAGAAAGACCAATTTTCTTTTAATAGCCCTACTGTTTACACAGTCATATCATTTGCTAGATATTTCAGACTGTGGATTCATGTACTATCAAACAAAGGAGTTATTTGTCTAATCTCAGGAAACTGAAGTCTACTTAAATATAATCCCAGCTTACTATTTTGCAGTCCTTTTGCGTAATACTCTTCCTTAATGAGTGTGCATGATTTGGTTAATAGTTGATCTGTTCTGCAACTAAATTCCTTTCATTAGCTCATGATGAATGTTCTGTTTTATTTAGAAGAATGAACGTTGCATTCATTTGATAAACTTCATTAAATTTGGAGCTCAAACAACTAGAACTGTAATTATATGAAGAAGAAACTTCCCGAATTGACACTTGTAAAATCGAACCCTTTTGGACTATTATCTTACACAATGTGACCAACTGAAGCTTTGTATTGAACAGAGGCAGGTCCCGGGGAGAGTGCCTTCAGTTAGAAGTGTTATTATCTATTATGATTTAATTGTTTTTTAGCCTTTTTCACTACGATGAGACATCTGCTCTCCATGTATCCAGAGCAATAGCGCATCGGATTTGTAGAGGTAGTAGTCAGCATTGTATTCTCCTCTAAATTATCTGATTGTTTAGAGTTACTGATTACTTTTCAAACAACTCATGCAGTTGAAGTTCATGAAGACTATCCTCTTCTCCTTTAAAGCAAAAATTTGTTAATCTTTACATGGCTATGAAATGTAAAAAGAAAGAAAAAAAGAACAAAACTCCCCCCACATACTCTATTATGAATGGAAAGTGACATCTTTCTGAGAGTTAAGAGTGAATGGTTTGTGTTACCAATAGGAGGAATTACAGCTGTCTGTCTGCTCTAGTCTGTTCTCACCATAGTGCTATGTGCAATTCTAAGGCAGGCCATTGAACTCTTAGCTGCTGATTTGCTGGTACTGTGCATTTTAAGATGGAAGAAGATAGCCATGACAATCTCACTGCCTATTCTGGTAAGCTTGTGAGCTGCAGCAGAAACAAGAATTGACCAGAAGCTTTTCATATTTAGGATCAAGTTAAGAATGACGTTTCCCACACAGAAATATCTGGAGTCCTCCAAGAAAGAAACTGAGAGCAATTTGAATTTGAATCTCTGAACCAAGCTACTGTCGCCCACAAATAGTTTTCAGTTGTACTTATCTTGCTATGTGGGACAGCTAAGGTGTGTGTTGGGATTGTTATCCTCTGTAATGGCATTCAGCACTGCACTGGAGATGCTAATTCTTACAGTGCTTATGCACTAAACTGAATTCATTTCATGAGAGGTATAGGTATGTGAGGGGCCAGGTTGTCAAAAGGTATGTCCTCCTGGTGTACCCTCTGTTCTTGTAGCCACAAGATTTCTGGTAAAGAGCTTTACATTTTGGACTCTTGCTTCTCAATGATGGTTTGGGGGAAGAGTGGGATTTATGCTGCTGAATTGACATTAAAGGAAGAAGTCTTGGTAGAGAACCTGTTGCAACATATCTCTTGACTTTTGGAAATATATTCCCAAAAAGTCTAAAAAACGAAGAATGCTCTTCCCAGTCTTTCCCAGGAAGCATGTTCTGGTGAGCTGTTAGGATTAATTACTGTACCTGTGAGAAGAAGATAGAAAAATAAACCAAATCCATGTGAAATAGCAGCCTATGATTGGTAGAGAAATGAAAACATTTTTGTATGTTGGAATATAAATGCTATACTTCAGAGACCTTTGTAAGAAATGGTTAATCTCTTCCATATAATCCGGAAATTAGAACCATATTGATTTGTATCTCAGGAAGAGGCACTAGTCTCTACTCAGGGGAAGTGGCTTGTATGAGCACAAGCAGCTTTTCTCAGTAAAGCTCTGTCGTGCATTCGTGGGTCTAGGAAAGATAGGCATAAAAGAGGAGAGAAGCAAAAAGTCACACAAGGGAGATCCTGGAGTGCGGCCCAGAAAAAAAGATTAATGAACCTACACTTCTAATTGACTCTTGGGGGAAAAATGCTGAGAAGTCTGTTTTGTTGAACTGTGTTTATTTCTGCGGTTGCAAACAGTGAAGGAGAGGATCTTACATGAAAGAGATTGTCAGCGTATCCCTATTCACTCAAACGTCTTGTGTACTTGGAAACATTTTCGTTGTGGTTTAAATAAAACAACAGAAATTACTTTGAGTGCCATAGCAGTGTTACACATTCTGACTTTACATCAGAACTACTTTGTCAGCTAGAACTGAAATTAGTCCTTGTGTTATGATCCAGTTGGCATCTCTCTGAAGTGAAAAATTAGAAAACTGTCATATTGTGGGTATGGAACAGTACAAGTTAAGTGCATTCTGTAGCTCCCCCAAAAGCAACACGCCATCATGAGCAATGGATTTACATTACAGTAGTTATGCACTGAACTGAATTCATTTCCTGATAGTTATAGGTGTGCTTAGTGGCTAACTTGTCAAAGGGTATGTCTTCTGATTAATCTTAAGAAATGTAGCGTATCCCAGTCTGAACTTGTATACTCTTAACACACCACTGAGTTAAGGCTTTCTGTATCTAGTTCAAATTCATTAAAACAGATGCACGCTTATTTTTGAAGAAATTAGTTGGTTATTACTTTGTGAGCAAGATTATTGTGTTTATTATTAATCAGAGAATGAAATTAAGTTCTAAGTAACAGTTACTTAGGTGTTTAGAAGAGTTACTATGGGGTTGTTGACTCAATTAAGTTACTATTGTGCTGTAGGTAAAAATAAATAAACCAATCTCTAAGTAAATAAAATGCAGAAATGAATGAGGAGAAACAACCAGATAGCAACACTGCCCTGTAGAAATTCAAACATAAAATAAATAAACCCGTAGTAATTCTTGTGTTCCTCCAGAAACAAAGATCTCTGCCTCCTAAGCGTAAGAGCTTAGATTAAGATGGCCTAAGGAGGTTGGAGCTTGCCACCTGTTCAGCTGTCTTCTTTCTACAAACCCAGGAGTTGCTCATCGATCAACTGCTTCTGTTTCAGATGGCATTTTAGGATAAAACATCATTGATTTTAATTTGGCTTCAGATGTTCCTCTTCGATGGTAATTCCAGAATTCATTAGCACCTCAGAGTTTTGAGGCTCAGCAGACAAGAAAGTGAAAAATCTTGGTGCTGTTGGTTTATCTGTCAAGCCAAGGCACCCTGCTTGTCCGTCAGTACTTTCAGGCTCTGGGTAGCTTCCATAACTGCAAAGCAGTTCAGTAGTGAATGTTGGGAAATGCAAGGCATAGCTGCATATATGAATTGCTTTATATTTTGTGTGTGTGTTTTTTAAACACTTCTGTTCTAGAATTCCTAATAGTTTTTTGAAGCAGAATGCATTGCTGTCCTTTACTTGTGTCAAAGAAGAGTTACTCACGTTCAAGTTATGAAAACAGATAAGAGATTTTTTTCTGTCTTTAGTTGTCTTTTCTCCCCAGAATCCAAACTATGTCAGATGACTGAAGCTTTGAAAGAGATGTGATCCTCTTACGTAGCTGTTAATTCCTTGCTCAATTTGGCTATTCTTTGTACTCTCATCTTTTAATAACTTTGTTTTGCTGCTGCTTGGGTTATTTTCTTATGCTTGTGATGTTCAAGAAAAGTAATCATCATTTGTAACAGAAATCCTTTTTGTGTGTAGGAAACTCACAAATGGGTGCTACCATAGTAGATGCACTGGATACTCTTTATATAATGGGGCTTCATGATGAATTCCGAGAAGGACAAGAGTGGATTGACAAGAATCTTGACTTTAGTGTGGTGAGTAGAACCTGTCCTATTATATCTCTAGTACTTTTCATGGTGTTCTGCCTGGGAGGACAATGAAGAAGTCTTTCAGCTGGAGTTTGCATGTGAAGTTCAAACACAAACTTTAATGAAGTACTCTGTTACTGACTTTATATTTGAAAAACAAACAAACAAACCCACAACAGAATACCTTAAAAGCTCCAGTTATAATTAAAGATACATCTGCTATTTTCAAAGTACAAATACAGTTAGAGAATGAAAGAAAAGTGATCAGTGAGAATCAGTAGGTCCTCCACAGAACAAACTAATGCAGAAAAAATAAGGCTTTACTAGGTCGTAGTAGCTGGAACTACTGAGTAGTAACTGAGTTGTGAAAGAGGATTTCTCCCCAGACCAACAAAATGAAACATTGATATTCAGTCAGAATTGAGCAAATGCTTCTTGTGATCCTCATATTAAATCCTACATTTCAGAAAGGATTGGTTGGTGTTTTTTTTGTTTTTTGGGTTGTTTTTAAACATATTTACTGTCTGGCAAACATGAAAGAAATTCTACTTAATACTTTTTTTAGTTAGTGCCAAATAATGATTCAGTCTAAAACAGAAGATGCTAAATACGTCAGAGATGGTGTAGACATAACGGTGCCATCATGAATGTGGAATAAATTAACTGCTATAGCTTTCGTCTGTTGTGAGGCTGTCTCTATGAATTTGCAGTATTAATTTATGATTTAGGTGGAATAAATTTACATGTCACACTGGCAGTTAAATTACAGCTTGCTGTGTAATGAAGGTTAACAAGTTGCCTTAAATATAGAAGACTTGAGTGATTTTCTTATATGGCTCGAAGTTGTTTTTTGGTTTTTTTTTAAGTTATTCTTTCCTACCATCCCCAAACAGCTTCAATTGTACTTTGTAGTGATAATATCTTCAGAGAAGAAGAGAAAAACTAATTTGATTTTTAAAAATCGATTGAAGCTGGAACTGGAATTATCATTGTGTCATGAAGGTACACATAGGAATTTCAATATGGATTTAGGTAGTGAAATAGTAAACACCTTTGGTTTAGGATATTAACTCATTCAATCATCTCGGTTGGAAAAGGCGTGCAAGATCCTGAAGTCCAACCAGCAAGATGACCTCCCAAGCCCCATCGCTAAACCGTGTCCCTTAGTGCCATGTCCAGGAATGGAAATTCCACTAATTCGCTGAGCAGCCCATTCCAATGTTGACCCCCTTTTCCACTGGGGAATTCTTCCTATTACCAATCTAAACCTGCCCTGGTACAACTTAAGACTCATGTCCCAGTTGCCATGGTGACATGCTTTTTTTCATTGATTAGAGGGATGGTTAATTACTTACTTACTTTTTCTTTGTGTTCCAGAATTCTGAAGTATCTGTTTTTGAGGTCAATATTCGCTTCATTGGAGGCCTTCTAGCAGCGTACTACCTTTCAGGCCAAGAGGTAAGGAGACTGGAAGACGTCTGTGAACTGTAATGTATTTTAGCAAGTAAAGGTTGCACATGAAGAATTTTTTTAGAATCTTGGCATATATGTAGTTTGCAAACTAGTTTCACAATAATGAGTTGTACAGAGTTTCATAAAATCTTTAAAACTTGTTTAAGTACTATAAGCTGAATTAGGGTACCTTGTTAGAACTTTGAAACTTCTTTCCTTTAGTTGTTTTCAAAAGAAGTTCACTTCAGTAAACATCAACCTGAAATGTCAAGTCCTTGTTCTATACTGCCAAAAATAACTTGTTCTGATAGTCTGTAACTCCACAAAGGTAGAAATAATCATTTTTGTCACTTGTCTTGCAAAGCTATAGGTTTGCTTCACAAAAGTGGTACAACAATCTCCTTGCCATTTTCTCTGTAACAAACAAATATCAAGCCAATTTCACCCCAGTTTTAACACGTATTAAGAAAGATTGGAGGCTTACACTTTTGAGTGCTTATCCAAAGGCATCCTTGTATTCGAAGGATGCGTATACCCAAAGACTTGCAATGGTGGATGACTTTGGTCTTCCAATAACATTGTGATTTCATGCCCCATTACTTCACATAATTTAACAAAACTGGAGCCTGACCCAACTTACAGATTAACTCATAGCTCTTCTCACATCTTAACAGCTAGCTGTCTTTTGATCAGTTGTCTGTGTTTTTGATTTTATTTATTTTTTTTATTACTGGACATCCTGTAATCCACTGCCTAAGAGATTGGGCTTCCAGCCATACTTCACAGATTAAGGTTTGATACGCTTTCAGGTATCCATATGTATTCTTTCCATTTGTTTAGGGGACCACCATGTAAATATATTAGCAAGTACTCAGGGATTTGTCCACAATTCTAACAGGAGCTGGGAGAAACCCTATATTTGTTGTCAGTTTAAGTCTTGGGCATCATGCTGGGACCCGTGAATTTTCTTGTTAGGAGTGGCTTTGCTTTGGAAGAAGAACGTAGTGACATAACACAAATCCACTGAGGGATCTTGAAAAAAACGTTGAGTTAATTTTTCAAGTACTTAGTCTTCATCCTTCTTGTCCACATTCTCCAAGAACTGTGTCTGCAGAGGGATAAGTTGCAAGCAGTCCTTTCTGTTGTACTTATTTGTGGTCTGTTAGAGGAAGCCTGAAGGAAAAGAGAAGCATGGAATTTTGCCGCTCCATTTCCCTTATAGCAACTTAAGAACTGAGCTTACCTTCATGGCAGTGAGCCTTTCTCTGCCTCCAGAATCTGTCTGGCTTAGTTCTTACAGCAGAGTTTCCTAGGAGCTAATTACTTTACCCTGATGATACGATCCTTGCGCCAGTGATGCAAATCAACCTTTAAAACTGATTGCTATGGCACCTCCTCAGGGAGACAGCCTTCATAGCAGCTATTGCTTGTGCCAGCGTGCAGTGAAATTCCATCCTATTTACTTTACATTTTTACCCTAACAAAAGGCATAAAAATCCCTGAATGATCATCCCAAATATTTACTTGAGGCAGGTGCTGAATGTCATCTAGGTCAGCATTATTAACCCACCGGTTTTCTTCTGAAGACCCTCAGAACACAGGCTTTCTTCTGCTGTCAGACGTAAGCAAAGTTTCACGAAAAGTAATCTCAGCTGCTTGTGGTTTTCAATTTGTGCCAGGGAGCAGTTGCAACAGCTAAGCTGTGGGACTGTTACAAGGAGTCATGGTTCCTACTTCAGTGTAAATGATCTCAGCAGCATGGTGAGGAATTCTTCCTGGGTAGAAATTTTTATTTCTGTCACTTGGACCTCAGATCACATTAAGCGCTGTGTGATCACTGAAATCTTCAAGCACTGAGCAGCAGAGCAGTGTCACATCATCTTTTCAGCTGGAGATGTTGATCTTGTCTCTGGATAACTTAAACTAGAGCATACCCTTGGAGTCATTTAACATGAACAACCTCAAAGGAAGAGCAGCAATCACCAGTAACTGGATTATTTAGATAAATCAGGAAGTACTCTGGCACTAGCACCTTAACAAAATGCTTTTGCCCCATTGTGTAGATGAGTGCAGCCAAAACTGAATGCTTTGTCTGCATTTTAAGGCTGGGTGCCCTCTTAAATTGTGGCTGCTGAGCTGACTATTGTCTTTTAAAAATATTTTTATGGCATCAATCTCACCGGTGGATTTTAAACACTTCACAATTTGTCAAAGAACATTCCTGTTATGTGAGCATATATATTATATTCATTTTCCAATTGAAGAACTCATAAATAAGTGTTCAGGCTGCATTTATTTCAAATAATTTGGCATATAGGACTGCTTCTGGTACTTCAGAGACTACTTGGTTTGCCAAGTTGGATAATTTCTCTACAGTATATCAGCGTGAATGAGATGAGCAAAGAAACTTGAGTCTTTTCAATAATTGAGCCCAGCAGACAAATATATTCCTCTGATGAGAACTTCTTGGAGTTATTCCTTTCCCAGCTAAACTATTGAAAACATTTGTTAGATACGATTTTTCAGTCTGCTCTTCTCCCTTCTATCTTACAAGAAGGGACAGAATTCATCAGCTCAGGTTTGGGCAATGCCTTATTTCTTTTTATAACTGCGTTCAGATGTGAGGAGACCGTTTTTGGCCACAGAGAAGACAGGCAAGTCTGATCCAAGTATTTGGTGTTTTGCACGATTATGAACAAGTACATGGGCTTATTCCTCTAAGGGAAGTCTTTATCTAGTGGTAGGGTATCCTTCATATGTTCATCAAGCTATCATTTATTTGCTCATATTCCCTTACTAGGTCGTTTTATTATTCCAGCATATCAGTATGGTTTATCTGTATGCTTTTCTCCATTGTGTGGAGAGGGTAATTGTGCCTGATAGGATTTTATCTATTTATCAGCCATAGTGCTAGATATTGGTCATAGCATTTAAATATAGCTATTAGTTTAGATGGAATTGTCCCATTTACTGCTCTAATTAGAAAAACGTTACTTTAAAAAATATATATATATATATATATATATATATTTAGCTTAACTAGTAGCATGACCCTGTGGTTCCATGGTATATTTCAGATGTCACATTACAGGTCTTGCTTAGATCACGATCAAATGTGATCATGGTTTTAACGATGCTGTTTACTGTTGATAGTATGCCTACTCTTTTCCATGTGTCAAGTGAGGTAAACAGAGGTAAAATATATAATGGCTTGTTATCTAAATTGACCAGGCTGTTTCTCAGTAATGCCTGGAACAGTCCTCTAACTTCTGGAGCCACTGTCTTCATTGTGCTTGAGAGATGACTGGGATATGGTTGATAATATAGCAGAAATAGAAATGAAATGTTAATTTTGCCTTCTTCAGAGTGAACACTGAATATGTCAAATTAGGATCGAAATCAACCTTATCTAAATGCTAAAAGAAAAAACACTTTTTTTGTGGCCGCATTAAGCCACAAAAATTTTGTTTTTTCTTGTGTGTCCTGCTGGCAAAAATTTTTTCTTTAGTTATGAATCCAAGCTTTTTATAATTTTGATCTATCTCCACCAATATGTTATTTAGCATTTTCCCAAGAACAGTATGTTCCTTTATGTTTGTTCCAAGTTAATTCCATAGACGTACTGTGTAAGAGGGGTCTGTTCCTTAACTTCTTATCCAAAATTAATAATAATCTTTATATAATTCTATTGTATGCTATAACAGAAGGATAGAAATGATTAATTAAAATGTTATGTATATACTGAGATCAAAACAGGATAAAACACTGCATTAAAAAACAAGGGTGCTCTTCTAAGTTACACTTTTATTATCAGATTCAAGTTGGCTATTCTTTAAATTCTCTTCACAGAGGAGGATGTGGTTGCTTTATTTTCTGGAAATCAGCCATACTGTATAGCTTGTTTATCAGGATGCAGCTCTGGAATTGTTTCGTTGTATCTGTCGAGTTCTCTGATTTAAGATTTTGTTCAAGATGACAGTCCTGTCTTTTTGTTACTTTTTCTCAGGCCAGCATAAAGTTTTCACTACATATGTTGGTACTAGTACATTCATTTCTCAGCACAAACCAGTTATTTGAGTGGTCTTGATTGGATATATGATTAATTATGTGTTCTTCCCCTTCTTTTAGTCGCTATTGTGTATGTGGATCTTTTAGGGCACTGGAGTAGCTGATAGTAACATGAAGAAAGAAGCAGGGTTGATTTGTAAAATCACTGCCTGCCCCAAATGCTCTCAAATTCTGGTGCAAGAAGGCAGCAACCATGCAATCAATAAGAGTGAATGACACCAAGTAGAAGTGAGCTGGCTGATGTTTCTGCATTAAAGCTTGCCAACAGACCACAGCTAAAAGCTATAGTAGAAGTTACAGAGTAGCTCTGTGAAAAGTGTGCCTGAATAATGTCGAATCAGTGAGAATAGGCTACCAAGAGACCAGGAATTGCAATATCTCCCAAGGCCTTGGACAGTAAAATGTCTGCTGTCAGAAGCTGATATAGGGTATCATATTGGAATCTTCAGCAGAAAAGGATTTTTCTCAAAGTGGGCAAAATTAAATGGTCCAAGAGCTGTATCTTTTATTATGTTGTCCCCAGTGTTTGGTTGGGGAAGAAATGATAAGTACAGAGAAGACCTCACAGACTAATGCTGCCAGTATAAACAAGCTGCAGTTCTTTATGCTAGCTGTGTGAAGTTTTTTAGCTCATAAAAGCAGATAGAATTTCCTAGAGCATCTCGCAGCATCCAGGCCCACTGTTCCTCATTTTTGAAGACCATCCAAAATGCAGCAGTGAGGATGCTGAAACCTACTAGGAGCAGTTTCTTTGCTTCCAAGCCTTTGTGAAGACACTATAAGTCTTTCTGCTTTCCAAATGGGAATTTGTTCAAGGAAGGAGACAGACAACTGTAGAGTCCAAGAGATGCATGTATGCAGAATAATCCTATAATTATATACATGAAACGGTCACAGGACCAGTAAAGCATGATCAAGATCAAGGATAATGTCACTATGCTTTCACAATTAAAGAAGATATCAAAGTTAACTGTGTTGTGTTTGAAATATTCTAATTTTTCGCAACTGCATTTGATGTGTTGCTGTTTTTAATTCTCTGTGGCTCTTGCCAAATAGCTGTACCCACTGCTAGAATAAGCATGATACTCAAATGGCAAGTGTCTGTCAGGCTTCTTGAAGGGTAGGTAGATAAAGTTCAGAGCTTAAAATGAATCTGCAGGAACAGTAATTTCTTCATGGTGACCCTAATTGTAGGCATGCCCACTGTCTCTGAGGAAGGATACCTTGGCATCTCCCCAGAGGTTAAAAGCCCTTGAGTGCTGTTTACTCCCTGGAGCTTTTTAAGAAGTTGCAATTTTTTTCTGAGGCAGCTTATTTCTGAGGACCCTGCTATCACATTCATCCTCACCAAAGAAGGTGATATGGCTGGAACCAGTGAAGCAGAAAACCCTGAACGGCAGGAAATGTGCCTGTTGAGAAGGGACTGGGAGGCAGTAATCCCCTCTCAGTTCTTTGGTAACTTTGATGAAACCAGTTTTCTGAGTCAAGATTTGCAGGAAAAACAGGAACGGCAGGAGGGGAAGCAATGCCATCTTCTAGGTGTTCTTCAGGACCTCTTTTTACTTATTCCTTGCTCCAAGAAGTTTTCTCTGTGTAGTAACTCAGTTTCTTATTATGGAACAAGTCCTAGCCATGCAGAAATAAGCGCCGTCCACTGATGGTTGCAGAGTTATTTGCATCTCCCCAGCTGGTGGGATCTCCTGCCTCCTACATGTCAAGGCTGCACCTTTCTTGTGGCCACAGCCCCATCCTTGTCTGGGACACCACATGGCAGTCCACAAAAATACTAGGGCTTGGTGTTGCCCAAGGCACGTGGTAAACTCTGAATAGCAGCATTCCTTTTCCCGTGCAGTGACTGTGTGAATTAGAAGATGCTGGCCCTGATGATAATGCCTGAAGCCTTTTGATAGTAAACTTTCATTAATACATCTTGTTTTAGTCTACAGTTCTTTCATAAACTTTCAGCCTTGACTAAGCATTTTTGACATTTCCCCTGTAATTTCACAGCCCGCTTTATATCTTGTTCTTGCTGTTCAAGATGTGTATGTGTTAGGATTTGAGAGAGATCCTTGTATTTTGAGGGGTGGAAACTGAATCCTCTGATCTTGAGAGAAAGTACCTGGAGTGAGCATATCCAAGGGCTTGCTGTGGGGTATCTTTGTGTCCAGGGAGAAAGCAGGATGCAAAATACAAGTCACTGTCAGGCGGCTGAAGCAGTGGGAGGGAGTTAACCCAGACCAAGAAAGTCAGAGGAATATGATGTTGCATGGATTTTTTTGTTTCACTGCACACTTTTTTTTTTCAAGTACCTAGATTTTATCCAAATTAAGATGATCTTTTACATTTGTGAAGTTTTGCTGTCTTTCTGAGATTTGCCTGTGAGAAACTGTTCTTTCAGTCTGAATAACTTAGGGCATTTGATGACATTTAGCTGAAATTTTGATTTCAGTGTTTTTCAAACGTGTATTCACTTTTTGTAGTTAATTATATTTGCCATAGTCTTAATTATGCTTTTCTACGTACTACTTCCTTAATGTTGATTTCTGTGAGTAAGCCTATTTTTTTCTGATCCTCAAGTATTCATTGCTTGTTTGAAATGGTTGCTCAGTGGGGCTTTGAACTGTATCACAGGTGCATTTTATCTGAGGTGCCAAATTCTGCCTGCCAAGTCTGCCTACAAAGGTAAACTTTTCCAGGAGGTGTGTGAGAGGTGCATGGTTCTTTGGAAAGAATTGATAGACAAACATCTGTATCTGCAAATGTGTGGTGTTGAAAGAAGTTTGCTGCTAGGCTCCAACTGCAGAATGCATCGTCTAAGATTGTTCTTTTGAGCATGAAGTTACCCTTCTGAAGCATACATGCTGAATGCACACAGTGCCGCAGGCACACCTCTGTTCAAGATCTGATGTCATAGGATGCTTAGGGAGTATTCCTCTGTTCTGAAAGTGCATAAGATGCAGGCCCAAGAGGGGAGATGACAGAGGCAGAGCTCATCACTCCCTTTCTGTGGGGCAGTCTTGGTGAATATGTGAATCTTAACACCTGTCTTTGCATGTACACAGGATGTACCTGCTATTCTTAATCCTTTCTGCACAGTGGTACTGATATGTTCCCATAAATGTTCATTTTGAAGGTCTGCAGTACTCTCATGAGGGAACTTCCTCTGCTAACTTCAGGCGTCATCAAATGAGTAGCGAGTATACTTGTGGGTAAAATAGTGGAGATATTCGCTGATCTGGGATTACATATTTTCTGAAGCAAGACTCACCAGAAAAGGAAGTGCTGTGGGCGGCGATGGTCTCTGTAAACTCAGACTTAAGTCTCTTGATTAACATCTTAAGGGAAGCCTGTAAAAAAACAAACATTGAGGCAGTGGCATCCTGCTAGGCCTCGCCATAGGAATACTGCAGCAGCTGTTTGCAGCAGAATTGTGGGGCTGTTTCCAGTTGTTGTGTATGTTCTGATTTATAAAGCAAGTGAAAAATCAGGATTAATAAGTGATATTTATACACTTTGACTAGAAATTCCTTGTTAGTAGTCTGTAACAAGATCTGTGAGGTATGCTGGTGTAGCCCCACTTTCCTTTTAGAAAAACCAGGCATCTTATCTGTGAATAACATTTGTCTGTGGAGAGAGTCCTTGTTGTGAGTGCTTGTTTTTTTTCTTTTTTTCATGAAGTGGAGCTTCACCAACCATTGAAAAATTCCTGATGTGATTATCAGCAGCACATAAAACATTTCTGCTGGCAATAATGCATGGCAGAAGCCTGAGGAACGACAGCGTCAGTTGTTGTGCAAAGAACTAGCATCAAGTAAAGAAAACAAAGGAAATGTTATTTAGTGACTGTTGTATGGTGGTGGCAGGAGGATACTAATACAGTTATGGCAGTGTTATTGTCTACTGCTGATTTATCAGTACGATAAAGTAATGGCTTACAGATTTATTTTTGAAAAAGTTATTTCCTTATGGCATTTGCAGTGTAAAAAAGATTAATGATTTACTGTGTTTACCTATACCAGCCTTATATATAAACAGTTCCCTTACATGATTGTTTTTATCGCTTTTATAAACACCATGAAAATGACACATCTTTCTGGGCAAGATGATTTAATTTGTGTGGATAAATTCAATCTGAAATCCGTCATTTGAAGAGCAAAGGCTGTTACGTACCCAGTACTCTGTTAACAAGTAATCAAAATAAACCTGTTCCAAGGTTTTTTTTTTTTTTTCCCCAGGAAACTGACAGCCAATGTTTCTTGTGTTCAGGAAGATTCTTTAATAAAATTAAGTTATGTATGTCAGTGGATACCCCTAACAACTGACTAACATATATGAAGTATAGGTCTTTATAAGCAAGACAGCATTTTTTTTTGTGAGCTAATTTTGCATTAGTCTAACTGTGTCTGTAAAAGAATGTATCTATATTAAATTTGTCAAAAAGTTAAAAACTCAAACGATATGACAGCATTATGTACATCCCATCCCATAAAGATTTGCAGGTTATTGCTATGGGGTGAGCTACTTACTCATAAGTGTCCAGGACAACTCAAGGGTCTAACTCTCAGGCCTGGCAACCTGATTTTTTTTTTTTTAATTTTTTAATTTTTAAAGCATTACCATGACTAAGTGCAGTTTGTGATCTTTGTACAATTTCTGTTTGCTAAGCCTGTAGTAAACATTTTCTTGACTGGCATTTTTTAGTTAGCCTAATAATGTATTGCTGCATGTTAGTACAGCGTAGCACCAGTAGATGTGGAAAAGAGAAGAAAAGTTAATTCATTGCAATTTTGTTTCCTCCGCTGTAGGTTGATGGGAAGTGGGTTTGCTCATTGGTGTAACATGCTTTAAAGTGGTAGAATTAAAGGATAAGCTGTTTTAACGATAGAAAGTATCTTAACTGTGTAATAATAGCCACTCTTATAGTTTGGGTTGTGTTCACCTAAAGGGTTTTAAAAGCAAAGAAAAAATAGATCACTTGTCACTACCTGCATGCTGAGTGTTTCCTGATGGTCATGTCTATTAGTTTTTATCTCCCTCTTCAGTAGTGTAGCAGTCATGCTGATGCTGATGGACGCTGCTTTCAGCAAGCACAGTGTCTTAACCTGTTACTTTCTTAATGTTCATTTACTGGCAGTACTGTTGGCAGTATAAAACACTAATTTCTACCTGCCAAGTTTCCTATGCTAGCTGCTGCACAAAGGGTTTTCATAATTGATTTCATTTTGAGAGGAAGTTGGGATTATTTTTGGTCAGCTGAGAGCACAATTGGTTTTTCTGGTTGGTTTTTTTTTTTAAGCTGCTCTTTTCACTCTAAAACAAAAATAAAATTCAACTTCAGACATGATCGTATTTTAGCACGAGGCATCTTTGGCTGGTTTTACATTTTGGAACTTGTTTACATTCAGTGCTTTAGATTTCCATCTTTAAAAAGGGGTTTGAATATTAAAATCTGCTTAGAGAAGAGCAGATACTAAGAGAGAAAAATGAAATAAACACCACGAATGCTACAAAGACAGCTAACCAAAACCAGTAAAAACTAGCAAAAAGTCACTTTGAAAACTCTTGTTGCCTCTGATAATGTGTGATAAAGATCAGCTTTTCAAATCCATTAGGTATCAAGAGGTTGCTAAGCCACCTGCTTACTGTATTATAATTTATTAATTGGAAAATCAGCAAGTGTCTTCATAGAAATGACTAAGAAGCTCCCTGGCCTAGTAACACTCATTTTCTTCTAATTCAAAATATAACATTTCATATAAATGCCTGAACTGAAACAATGTGTATTCAAAAAAGGTCATTTAAGCTGACCTGGGCATGTGTGAGTCAGTCCATTTCACTCCTCCTCCCCAGCCTCAAGGATTGAGTTAACAGAAAATGAGATCATCAATCTAATAGAGATTTGATAATAAAATTGTTATCATAACAGTGTATAGCTGTCTGTTGATTTGCTAACGTTGAAATGGCAAGTAAGTAGAAAACTCTGTTGAAATTAAGTCAGTTGATAATTTTGACCTGTACAAATGAAATCATTTTTAATATTGCCAATGATGTAGATGCTGGCTGTTAGTTATAAGAAAATAAAGCAACTAAACAAAAAATAACCCACAGCAATAACCAGGTTGACCAGATTAGCAGAACAGTGGTATGTGTTTTGAGTGGCTGTGACTTTGAAGATGTAGAACTCACCTCAGCTTGAATTTGAGCTTTTGATATGAAATCCTGTCTCAAAAAGCCTGTAGGCATTTGGATTTATGAGGTTTGAAGATGAAGAGGAATTTATTTCTGTTTAAGACGTTAATAAAAGTTCATTGTTATGCTGTAAACTTCTTGGTAGTAATGTTTTAAAAAGGATGTGTAAAAGCATCAGAAATAGTAGAAATACGTAGTATGAGTGTACATGGATGAAATTACATATTGCTTCACACTGTGTTTAACTTTTTGTAAAGGCAAATACAGTCTAAGGAGGACTGGGTCATTTCTGCCAAAGTCTAAAGGGGAAATGAAGATTGATTTGAAATTGAAAGCTTGGCAGCACATTGAAGAGAAACAGGAGACAGGAATAACTGAAAGTAGGAACTGATTCAATGTAAGCACAGCTGAAGAACGAAAGAGTTGATGTGATAGACAAAAGTATAGGGGAAATTAAGAAGGTATTTGACATGAGTGGAGAACGTATCAGGAGCAAATGTTGCCAGAAAAGCCAGAGATTAATAACAGGAGATAGTAGATGTCTTCTGTTGCATGGAAAGGACTCTCATTAATTACTTTACTTCAGAACTGTTTTTGGGTTTCCTAATACACTGCTTCCTTTCTAGAATTTGCAGAGATAATGGATTATCAGTTGGGTTGAGACTTTTAGAACTGTAGTATAACCGGTTACTCTGCTCCATAGAACAGTTGGTAGTAGCAAAAGGTTTTTGATTGCTGATTAAAACATACTCCACCAAGACAGGGTTATACCATTTACTTTGCCTGGATACCTTTATCTAGAAAGGGATCTTAAGAGACACATATTTTAGGGTCAATTCTAGATCAGAAGAATCTACTCTGCTGAGAAACCGTTCTGCCAGTGTTTCTTTGATTCCCACTTGAAATTAAATCTGGCAAAGGAAATCAAAGATAAAAAGAAAGGCTTTTTTGAGTATGTCAGTAGTAAAAAGATGACTAGCAGTTGTGTGGGTCTGCTACTGAATGAAGTGAGTGTCCTGGTAGCAGGGAATGCTGAGAAGGCAGAGATACTGAATGCCTTCTTTGCTGCTAAGACTGCCCCTTAGCAATCCCAGGACCTGAAGGTAAGAGGAAGAGTCTGGAGAATGGAATACTTCCCTTTGGTTTAGGTGGGTGTGATCAGAGAGTGTTTGGCCAAACAGTGCACACAAATCCATGGGCCCCAATGGGATACACCCCCGTGTGCTGAGAGAGCTGGTAGAAATGATTGCTAAACCTCTCTCTGTAATCTTTGAAAGGTCTTGGAGAACGGGAGAGGTCCCTGAAAACTGGAGGACGGCCGGTGTCACCAATCTTCAGAAAGGGTTTGAAGGGTGATCTAGGCAACTACAGGCTAGTCAGCCTCATCTCCATCCCTGGAAAGTTGATGGAACAAATTGTTCTGGATCCAGGCTTTTGGAAGAGAAAGTTGTAAGGAGTAGTTAACATGGTTCACCAAAGCAAAATTGTGCTTGACCAACATGATAGCCTTCTGTGATGTCATCACTAGCTTACTAGATGGGGAGAGAGCAGTGGATGTTATGTACCTTGATTTCAGCAAGGCATTTGACACTGACTCCCACAACATCCTTGTAAGGAAGCTTAGAAAGTGTGGGATAGATGACAGTGGGCAGTGAGGTGGATTGAGAACTGGCTGACTGACAGATCTCAAGAGAGTTGTGATCCGTGGCATATAGTCTAGTTGGAGGTCTGTAACTTGGGTTGTTCCCCAGAGGTCGGTACTGGGTCCAGTCTTGTTCAACTTCTTCATCAGTGATGTGGATAAAGGGATGGTGTCCACTTTCAGCAAGTTTGTAGATGATATGAAGGAGGAGTGGCTGACATGACTGAAGAGAGAGTTGGGCAGAGACGAGATTCAGCAGGAGCTAGTGTAGAGTCTTGAGTGTGAGGAGAAACAACTGTATGCATCAGTACAGGTTGGGGGCTGACCTTCTGGAGAGTAGGTCTGAAGAGAAGGACCTGGGTATCCTGGTGGACAACAGGTTGGCTATGAGCCAGCAGTGTGCCCTAGTGGTCAAGAAGTCCAGTGGTATCCTAGGGTGCGTTAAAAAGAGTGTGGCCAGCAGGTTGAGGGAGGTGATCCTTCCCCTTTATTCTGCCCTGGTGAGTCCACATCTGGAGTACTATGTTCACTTCTGGGCTTCAAGAAAGACAGGGATCTCCTAGCGACAATCCAGTGGAAGGCCTCAGAGATGATTAAGGGTCTGGAGCACCTCCCATACGAAGAAAGACTGAGAGACCTCGGACTCTTCAGTCTGGAGAAGGCTGAGAGGGGATCACATCATGTGTTTATAAACATCTGAAGTGAGGGAGTCAAGTCAACAGGGGCGGACTTTTAGTGGCAAACAGCAATAGAACTACAGCAATAGAACTAGGGGCAACAGGCAGAAACTGTAACACTGGAAGTTCCATACTAGCTCAAGGAAGAACTGTCGGATGACAGAGCGCTGGAACAGGCTGTCTAGAGAGGCTGTGGAGTCTCATTCTCTGAAGATATTGAAAGCCCACCTGGCTACTTTCGTGTGTGATTTACTCTAGCGAACCTGCTTTAGCAGGTGGATTGGAATAGCTGGTCTCCAGAGGTCCCTTCTGACCCCTACAGTTCTGTGATTCTGGTACTTGGGTTTCTTGTTTCTGATTTCTTTCACAGTCCTTGTTATTACCTTCTGTGCTTTTGCCCTCCATTTTTCTCGCCTTCATCCCCTGCTACCATTTACTTATTTCCTTCTGCTTTTAGTCATGCCCTCTAATTTCTTTTCACTGATAATTCAGCTTGTGTGAGTTGGGGGACCAGAAGCCCTATCTGTACCACTTTGGCTTTGCTGCTGGTAAAGCTCTGTGCTGATCTTCTTTCCTTTGATGACTCTTGTTTTGTTCCCTGATGACTATCCAGATATGTTTTGTCCTCCACATTCTGCTTTTTTGCTCTAAAACAATCTATCTTGCTGCTTGCAACTAGTGGGGGGACTTTTAAGCTAGATGAGACATTTTCTGTACCCTCACGTCTGGGTCCCTGAGCTACAGAAGCTCCCACAACAAGAAGAAATCATTTGAATGGTAGGTGTTTTAGAAGCCCACTTGCATCTTCAGAGCATGTTTAGGTGTGAGTCTTAGGTGTGAGTGGTTCTTCTTGGTAAGTTGTGCAAATTCAGGATCATTACTTCTAGAAGGTAACTGATCTGTCACATTAGTATGGCTTGTACGTGCAAACTTACAGCAAAGAATTCAGTTAAGAAAAGAAGGCATAATAGAGGAAAAAAAAATATTTCCTGGGCTGAAAGCAACTTCTTTATAATAATAGAAAATTAATAGAAGAATTAACTCAAAACAGCCAGTTCCTGGCTCACCTAGACAGTTCATTATATCTTACTGGAAATTATCTGATTTAGGAGGCATTTATATGCCATATCTTCATAGCATTTGTTCTCTGATGTTAACAGACTGGTATAAAGCACCTCAGATACAAAGGCTCTTTAAAAATGGACAGAGTTTAACTTTGAAACCAGTGCCAAGGAAGTGAATAGAAATTATGCAGTTTAATTTGGATACTGTTAACCAGTGCCAAGTAGTTTAAATGTGATTAGCTGGTTTTATAGTGCATGCCAATTTTTTACATTTGGATCTTCTAGAGCAAAAATTTCAGATACTTCTAGCAAGTTAATTATGCACAAACTTTTAATATAGATTTTTCAAGAATATCAGTAGTATGGAACCATTAGCTCATAAGATGCTGTAGTCAACACTAACTAGATTCCTCATGTCTATTGTCCAGGAAAACAGCTTTGGAAAGCTCTACTAGTAAAAGATAGAGAGAATGTCATTTAAGGATTCTGTTTGCAGATTCTTAGGTACTGGTAGAAAACTACAATAGTGTAAATTATTTTATATTGAAGAAGAGTATTTGAACATATTGTTCCTTTGTAAAATATAAACAACTAAAGTTGTAGTCAACCAAATTATGTCTTATCTGGATTTAATTGATGTAGTTTTATGCATTTATTTTTCTGCTCATTTTTAGATTGAGTGGAATTATACGATAAGACAAGAAAAGCACGTAAGTGCCTAAGGCACTACCACCATGGTAGTTTTCCTACGTTGTCTAGTGCATCCAGACTGATGTGATATTATGTTGATATGATAGGTAGATTCTTGCCATCTCTTTTGCCAGTGCTCTTCTTTTTTTTTTTTTTTTTTTTTTTTTTTGGTATACTGAACAAAGAAACTTGACATTTTTATCTCATAACAGTTTAGAGCATCTAGGAAAGAAGAGATCTGGGGACTTGGGTGATGAATAGACCTGTACAGTCCTTCAGGCTTTACTAAGCTTTTTGTTTCAGAAATAGAGTGCAGAATGCAATTGCAGCTTTTTCCTTGAAGTTAGAATAGTTCTTGGACAATGCTTTAGCAGTGTTTTACAAGCTGAACCACTAGACAGAGACATTAAGTTTAACTAGGCTTATGTAGCCATCATTTTTAGGTTGAAGGCAACTGTTACATCACTCAATTTCATGTATCATCTGGAACTGGAGAACCCTTCTTGCCTTCCCACCGTTCTTCATTTCAGGTTGTTAACAAAAGCATATCTCGTGGGGAGGTGTCCAGTATGACGGGTCTTTTTTGTATGTAAAATATTTGTATGAGCCTTAACTGTAGTGTCGCTGGTTAAACAAAATGTCAGCCTAGTCCGCATGTTTTGAAAATGATGTGAGTCTTAGAAATTCTCTTTACAAAAGCATTTTTCTTCCCATGAAAAAAACCAAGAGTTTGACTATCATTAAAGAGAAGAGAGAGGCCTAGATTAGCATGGATGAAGGAAGCAGCAGTTGCAATACATTCAGAGTTGCAGATTTTCAGTTTGCTGAACTGGTAATGGTTTTTTGTTGTTCCTATTTTTGGAAAGTTAAAACATTTTATGAACCATTTCTTAGCTCATGAAACCAGTAAATCAGCAAATCATGTAATACTGACGAACGTTGTCTTACACCAGTTGTTCTTGAGATAGCAGTGTTCTTGTATCACAAGGGGACAAATAATTACAAAAACAGATGTAACTGATCCCATGCTTACATTACAGTGAATTTAGCAGTGTTTTAAAATTTTGAAGGCTCTTAAAAGACTCATGCCCAATTTCTTTGTCCCCCTATGTAAATCTTCAGCATGTAACTGTCCCGTGCCTTACAGCAGTATCATTGGGCACTGAAGGTGATAAGCAAGATGAATGTCCTCACTCCTATGAAACTACTACTTTCAAAAAGGGAAAGGAGACCTACAAAATTGATTAGCCTCATCTTGATCCCTGGGAAGGTAATGGAACAACTAATCCTGGAACCTCTTTTCCAAGTCAGTAAAGGAGAAACAGGCAACTGGGAGTAGCCAGCATGGATTTGCAAAGAGTAAGAGATGCTCAAATAACGTGATAACTTCTACAATTGAATGATGGCTTGATAAATGAGGGGAGAGGGCTGGATTTTGTCTGCTTTGACTTCAGGAAGGCTTTCAGTGCGGAATTCAGTAAGATACTCACAGAGAAGCTGCCAAAATATAGGCTGGATGAGCAGATAGTGATGTGGATTGAAAGCTGGCTCAAGGAATGTGTCCAGAGGGTGGTATCCAGTGGCACAAAGTCTAGTTGGAGGCCAGTAACTATTATTGGTGTACTCTAGGAGTCAGTACTAGATTCAGTTCCATTCAACATCTTCATTAATGATTTGGATCTGCCGAGTGTACCCTCAACAAGTTTGCAGATAGTGCAAAACCGGGAGGCATGGCTGATCCATCAGAGGGTCATGCAGCTATCCAGAGAGACCTAAACAGGCTGGAGAAGTGGGCTGGCTGGAACCTTGAGCAGTTCAACAGCTACATAATTGAGGGAGGTGATTCTTCCCCTCTGCTCAGCAGTGGTAAGGCCACTCCTGGGGTCCTGGGACGAGTTCTGGGCTCCCCAGTGTAGGAGAGTCGTGGGCATACTGGAGATAATCCAACAAAGGGCTGTGAAGATGTTTAAGGGACAGAAGGATCTCTTGTATGAGGAAACGCTGGGAGAGCTGAAACTGTTTAACCAGGAAAAGAGCTCTGGGGAATCTCATAATATAATATAAATACCTGTATATAGATATGAAGGAAGCATACAAAGAAGACAGAGCCAATTTACATCATAGTCTAGTTTCAAGTTGATTCCTGTAATTTTTCACTCTTAGACTTCTGAGATGGGTTTGAGTTTTTCATTTCCATGTTAATTTTTTTCTGTTATAGAGCAGGTAATATAAATTCGCAGAGCGTCCCTTTGTAGGACAAGTCTTCTCTTGTCTAAAGACTTTGTGTTTTAGAAATGCTAAGTCTTGTTTGTCAAGCGCTTGGTAATCATTATAGCTAACGAGACAGAGGAAGGTCCTTAGCTAGAGTCATGTTTTAACAATATCTGCAAATAGTCCTTTGTTGAACATGTGCTGTGAATCAGTATACCTGTATTTATGTAATTCTGCATCTTTTCACCGCTGTACATACTGTAGTTTTTAACTGCCTTGCTCAATTTCATATCAATACAGATTTATTTTATCCAGGACAAATTCTAGGTGTTACAGGCTTCAACAGTCATTACTCGTATACATCTATAAAGTATAGCTGAAGTGCTTTCCCACTTTTATTTCATGCTGTGATACCTCAAATGTTGTCTGAATCTTATTGCACCTCCCTCTTGCCATGAGAGGCCTTTCTCATTTTATCTGTGGTATTGACGAGAAGCAAATATGTTAAAAAGGAACCTACTTCTTCATTTCTGTTTAGCAGGATACCACTACTTGCAGTGGGGAACTCACTAGGAATATTTTAAAATTTGGGTGTTACCTTTCTTAAACAGGGGATGTTGTATGTCTTTGGAATTTAAAGCTGTTCACCTGGCATATGTGCATTTTCTTCATAAGCAGCATGGCATATATGTAAACAGGCAATGAAACAAAAAGACTTATTAAAGGAGTTAACCTTTCTTTTTGCAGCAACACTGCTTATCTTGGTTTTCAGCATTAAATTGCGCCACTGGCCTTTATCACTACTCGTGCAGAAAGTCCTAACAGGCAAGTTGGATTTTAAGTGGGTGGTTAGCTACAAAAAGTCTACGAAGAGTTCGGTACTGCAAGCTGAACTCTGAAGGTAGAAAAATAACTATTTTAGATCAGGTCAAGATTTTAGATTGGGCCAAACATTGTTCTTTGAGGATCTGAATATAGTATTGCTGTTCGATACTCCCTTTGTTAGCTGCATTCGCTATTTTAATGGATCTGCGTTGTCATCTGACTTCATGCTTGTTGTTTTGTATTCTTCACATCTGCAGAAAACAGAATTATTTCATTTTTCTATCTTGTATGTACTGAAAAGTTGCTGTTTTGTGTTCTGTCTTCTCTTTAACATCATTCTCTAGACTAAGTAACCACAATTCTTTTACCATTTTATATATTTTCAAGGCATATGTTCATTTTGTTTCTTCTCTGCTCTTCTTGTTTGTGTTGTTCTTGAAATGTAGCCTTGGACAATTGAGAACTGCCAAGGCTGGAATGTAATCTGTTGGTTCAACTCATTTTGAAAAAATAAATTACTCATGTTAACTGTATGATAAGTAATCATGCTGTCTGCTGTCATTACGTTATTTAGAAGTTAGAGCTTAATGCATTTACTCCTGTTCTTGTGTCTGAAACTTAGTAATAGAAGCTGTTCTAATTAGCTGAGCAGAGCTTTGTTATCCAGAAGATTTAGTGAGATATTCATAGCACTCCGAGATAGCAGTAAGCAAGAAGGTACCCTAATATAAAGTAATGGCCTGTCTGCGGTGAATTCAAGTGTTTACTTTGATGAAAAAGGTAAACAAAGGTACAATTTTACTCATTGGTGCTAAATCAGTAGTACTTAGAATCCTCAGCTCAACAGAGGTAACAGGAAGATGTCTCTAATCCCAGCAAGTTTTCCACAGGTACTATTGATGCCATTGTCTGAGCGAACAGTCACAACTTTCCACTGACTCACTGGCTTTTGAATTTCTCACCTGCTGAAATGGCTGGTACAGTATTTCCTTCCCTGCCCTTATTTAGATTCATGAACAGGTAGCTCAGCTCAGCCTGTGCTTTATATACCATTTCTAAAAAAATGTTTCCTATAGTTTTTTCTCTAAATTGTTGTAGCATGTTTCAAATTGAGCAAAAGCTGGATAAATACATAAATAGAGAAATTCTTTTAGTGAGGATGTTTCTAGGGGCATTCTCCCACTGAACATTCTTGCCATAATGTTTCAATAAGAGTAACAGAAACACAATCGTACGTGCAGAGTTTTCAAAGGGTGCAGGATCCAAAAATGGAAGGTAAAGAAATTCGTGCCAGAAATGTCTTTCCAAACTTTGTCATGTCTAAGAGGAACTTGTAATTCTGTTAAGGAGTAAGCACTGAAGTGGTTCTGCATTAGAGAGGTTAACTCACTTCAGGTGATTGTAGTGGCTCTGTATGGTCTTGACCCGTCCAGTACCTAAAAATCTAAAATTTCTGCATGCATTTTTGACATGTGTTTATAGATTCAAAGCAGGTAATCTATGTGTATCTGGGCCGAGACGTATCTTTTATTTCTCTTCAGGGCTTCTCTTTTCCCAATTACCGTAGACTCTACCTATACTGTCCCTCTTATTTATAGTATGCCTTCCTATTTTAACTTGGTCCTTTATTCAAAGTTAGAGCATTCATAAAAATGAATTTCACTGTGGAGTTTCTGCACATTTTCTCGAAGACTGTCTCTTGCCAATGTTGTTGCTGAAAAGCATTCAAGCCACATTGCTTCTGTTGCTTCACATTTCCATCAAATTCTATTCCGATGATTCCAATATCCTCTTTTTCAGTTTAGACATACCTCATCTTAAAACTCATATAGAGTATCTGTGTAGAAGTCTTTTCCTGGCTCATTACTTTCAGATCCACCTCCATCTCTCCATAGTCCGCTGCATCAAATACAGTTAGATGTCACCTTTAATATTCTTTTTTGTCTATTGCATGTCTTACTAGTCATCTTCTGAAATATTAAGATCTTGATCTTTTCTCACCTTCATATGAAAAGTGAGAATGGTCTTGATTGCTTACTTTTCAGATTCCCCAGTACGCATTTTTTTTCCTCCTCTAGACTTCACAAAAGGGAGAAATATTTTTTATCAGTCCAACAGAGCTGTCTTTTAGACTTACTCGAAGCTTTTATTTCTCTTGATTATAAAATATTGATCAAGTAGTTAATAATAGTGGGGGTTTTTTTGTACGTCCATGATGCTTAAGTTACTTAGGGGAACGGTAGCTCCTTTCGTTAAATGTTTGTGCAGCACTTGTATCTGATAAATAGTGTTGTCTCCCAATAAAGAAGATGCTTCCAGAGAATAGTCACATTGAGTTAATTGAAATGTATGCTAGCAAGTAGCTGGCAAAAACAGTTTTATGTCATTGGCATCTGCCAAATGTGCCTTCTTGGAAAAGTTTCTTCCTACAGGCTTAGAAGGATTTTTCTCCTATCTACTCATTTAGCTAATAAACATTAGATTTTAAATAAAGGTATTACAGGTTTATGCTTTGAAAATGCATTGTAACAGACGTAAGTAACAACACTGGAAATTAAAAGTGATTTTGTCCTGTCAGTAAATTGCATTTGTAGTCAGACTTGAGAGGAAATATTAAGCCTTTTTAATTTTTTTTAATATATTATCAATGAATGAAGGGTTTTGGGAAACTGCATATGTGTCGTTTTGCTTTGACAATGCTCATAAAAAGTTAGCAGCTCTGTCTGTATTAAGCGTATCATTAAAAGGATTGTAAGTCTGTAAATTAAAATCACTTGTGTGTTACGTGGGAGAATTCTCTTTCGCTTTTTGCTGCAAAAGTGAGTATATTTTAAAGATTGCTTTAGATAGCACTTGAAATAATATTGGTGGAAAGAGGCGGGGGGAGGATTGATACCCCTCTTTCATAGGAATGTAAGCAGTGTTGCTGGTGAGCATGGAAGCAGAGACATTAAAATGACAAGTTTTTTTTTCATGCTCAGATTTTAGTGGTGTTCATGAAATGAACAAGTGAAAATGAGAAGGGGTTTTTTTGGGTTTTTTTTTTTTCAATGTAACACTTTTTTATACAAAGAAGGGGGTGGGACGAGGAAATTTCCATCTTTATAGTTCTTGGAGATAAATCAGAATTTGTAACTGTCTGCAATTGATCCTACTATCTTAGGTTTTCAAGATCAAAGCAGTGCAGCTGGCAGGAAAACTTCTTCCAGCCTTCAACACGCCTACGGGTATACCATGGGCAATGGTAAATCTGAAAAGGTAATGAGTTTTCTTTTGTGGGGAAGTGCTTTTCTCAACCTTCCCTAACTTGAAAAAATGACATATGCTATTAGTAATTCTGAGTAGTACAATTGTAGAAGGTGGTGACAAGTTGTTATTCCTGGCACTTAAAGATAACTTTAATAGAGTTCAGACCATCCTACCTCATTAACTGCAATAAATTGTGACCGTTAATGTTTTTTCTAATTCTAAATAAGAATTCAACATGCTGTTAGACCATACTGAGTATTTTATGGCATATGTTGTCCTAGAGCTTAAATGTTAGTTATTTAGTCATTATAAACCGTGTTCCTATGAAAAACAAAAGTGTTTGCAGGCCACAATTGAATTTACTGTTTTTTATGCACTTCGTGAGCTGTGTGTTACTTTCAGAAATCTCAAAATGTCTGAGGAAGTATTAATTTATTTTGCAGTTCAGCTGTATAAAGGCTAATGTGCAGAAGTCCACTATGGTCAGTGGAGATGGATAGGCTCCTTTTAGGTGGCTGTTCAGCTGTATGCTGAACTTAGATCGCCTCGTGGAAGAAAATTACCTTGTCTAATTTATCTTGTATTGCTTGTTCAGTGCTGAGTTTTTCCTCAAGTTTTGAGAGCACTTTTTGACACAAGGCATTTTTTATATTTTTATTACTGGAACATGAGAACTTTCTTGTTAATTAATGCTTGTACTGTATCTGTCTGCTGGTAATGTACAGAGCCTGCTGGCATCACAACAACAGTGGCTGGCATGCAACGAGGCAGTGACAGTGGCATATGTATATGTGAACACTTAGCATGAAGCTGACATGCAATAAAAGAAAGGACCTGATAGAAGGATATGAAAAATTAGCTGCTTGTATTTTTAATGTTCATTTTCTTTCTTTGTGAGAGATGAACCAAAGAAAAATCGCAGGCTATTATTTTGTTTCTATAGTCTTTCAGCAGTGGTTACTGCATTTTTAAAGGTGTTCTGTCTCAGGTGAGAACTGCAATTTCTTCTCCATTACCGATGTTTTTCATTTACATTTTTATTCTTTCTAATTTATAATTAAAAAAATAAGTATAAAGACATTGCTATCTGATTGTAGTTTTACTGATAACTGATACCTTATTTGAGAGAAAGCACCAATAATCAACAGGAAAATATGGTTAACTTCATAAGCTAAGGAACTCAATCCTGGAAGATGGTGAAAACTCATGAATCAAATTAAACCACAGGTAATTTAGGAGTTAGGACTTAGTGAGGTATCTCTGAGTGCGAAAGATTTATGGTATGATGCAGTCTGTTGATTCCTTATGCCAGTCTGAGGAACTCACAATATTCTGCTTGCTATAAACATACAGTTTTCCTATGTAGACACAGATAAGGCCCACTCCCATCTTACTGAACCATCTAATACTGACATTAAGCGTGTCCCACACAAGTAAGGATAAGACAGCAGATGTTTGACAGAACAAGGAAGCAAATTCTGCCACATTCGAAAGTATACTTGTCTCATCTGATATTTGCTTTTGATTCTTGTTCTTAGGAATATGGAATGAATAAATGACAATTGAGATTGGGCTCACTTTTAAGGCATTAAATCAATGTATTGATGCACAGAATTACAATCACAGGTCTCTTCGTTGGTGAACTTACTGTATTTTTTTCCCAAGAAGATCCCACCAAGTAACCAACCAGTCAGTCATGCCACAACTCCTGTAATCTTAAGCATAGATTATTACTTTGCTGTTACCTTTTTAATTTGCTGTCGTAGTTGTTACTAGCACTGTGTACGGTAATTCTGATTTTTTTTTAATTCTTTTTTCTGATTTTCATATGTATTTCTTGAAACTCAGCGGTGTGGGTCGGAACTGGGGCTGGGCTTCTGCAGGCAGCAGCATCCTTGCTGAGTTCGGTACTCTACATATGGAATTTGTCCACCTCAGCTATTTAACAGGAGACCCGGTATATTACAACAAGGTGGGTCTCAAATTTAGTTTTTTCAGTCATACAAGTGACTTTTATGCTGTTTCATCGTAAATTGCATTAAAGGAAATTGCCTTTTGTACAACATTTTGTAACGTACTGCAATCTAGTTGCCTTTTAAGTAATAAGTAAATTCTTTCTTACCAAGCAGATTGACTTTTTGAAATACAAATTTTACAGCAAAAGTTTTTCATTTCTTTCAGTAAGCATTTAAAAATCATAATTTTAAAAGATGTTTGTGTGTCAACCCTTTAAAAGCAAAAGGAAGCCCTCAAGAAAGCTTCTCAGATCAGATTAAGAATATATATGTCTGAAAAGAAAAATATTAGATTTAACAATATGCAGAGCAGATTGAAGTCGTTAGTGGTGATCCTGATTCTTGATTTAATTTAGGTCATGCACATTCGGAAGTTACTCCAAAAAATGGATCGTCCTAATGGACTTTATCCAAATTATTTGAACCCAAGAACAGGCCGGTGGGGTCAGCGTAAGTATTCTTATTTTATTCATTCATAATTAAAGCTCTGTTTCTTTGTTGCTGAGTTGGAGATTAGAAAATTTATTCTGTAGGGCGCGAGCAGCACAGCTTGAAAACATGAAATCTAGATGAATTAATTTGACTAGCAATTTTCTGAAACCAATTTTTACCAGTCATTCTCTTTGAATTCATGTAACTTGATTTTATATGGTATGTTCTGAAAGCGGCTTCCTAAGAAATCCGATGCATATCTTTTAGTTCCATCACTTGATAATATCTTCATTTAAACAGAATGAGAGGGAAAAGCAGCTTCCTTCATTTTGATTTTGTTCCTGTTTTTCGTCTGCAAGTCATCTGGTTAGTGGATTACCATTTGTAGGGTTAGCATTAGGTACTCTTTATAGGTGACTGAGGAAGGATGCATGTTTGTGGTGGTTAAATTTGAGGTCTTTCACTTGGATGAATATGAAGATTTTCACCTGATATTAGGGACTGAAATTTTTAAAAATAATTCTTCTCAGTGGCATGTGAAATGACATATAAATGTAGAATATTTTGAGTTAGAAGGGACCCATAAGGATCATTGAGTCCAACCAATGGCTCCACACAGGAGCACTCAAAATTCAAACCCTATGTCTGAGAGAGTTTTCCTTGACCTCTTGGCAACTTGGGGCTGTGCCCACTGTCCTGGTGAGCTATTACAGAGCCCCACCGCCCTCTGGTGAAGAACCTTTTCCTAACCCTCAATCTGACCATCCTCTGATGCAGCTCCATGCCGTTCCCTTGGGCCCTGTTGCTGTCACAAGAGAGCAGAGATCAAAGCCTGCCTGGTTTGGTATGAAAAAAAGAAGTTTATATTGCTGACAGTCTAGGCAGAGAGAAAACATGAAGACATGGACACAATCCTGATTTCTTTCCTTGAAGCTTTTTTTTTTTCTAAGAAAGGTTGAATGTTTTAGTGCTTTTGTAGTGGGTGTCATGAAGAGAGAGTTCTTTTTCCTCAAGGCTTCTGTTCCTTCATCTTTTATGAATGTAAGTTTATTTAGGAAAAACAAGCAAGGTGGTCTATTTTTGTCTTGTTTGACATCATTGACAGGTCTTGGTGACTTCAGTGGTTGGCTGTAAATAACCCGTAGAACATATTCTGGCTTGCAAACTGAGAATTTGTTTCTGACTTTGAATCTGGTTTATGAGGGAAATGGATACAGCTATTATTGCAGTGACTGTGTATAGAGTTGTTGTCGATGGTTTACAGGCTGGTTTGGCCCGGTTCCGTGACTAGCGGGGCGGAGAGATTTCGCAAAATCCGTGCCTCCGGAAAAGGGAAACAGGAGACCCCAAAATAATTAAAAACAGTGGCATGATCTGAGGAGAAACAAACTAATTTACTAAATATAGTATCGGAATGCAAGATAACAAGCTATAATACAATATAATTAGAATTGAAGCTAATAAATCAAATATAATGAGAGAGAGAGATTGTCCGAAAGCTGGGTAGGCCTCACCATAATGCTGAGGCAAGATGCGCAGTCCAGTCGAGCAGGGAGGGAGTCTGACGAGAAGAGGAGCCCGGTCAGATGACCTACCAAGGCCTTATATCTGTTCCCCCAAGCAGAATGATGACAGTGCAGCGAACAGGTTTCTGGGGAATGTAGTTCTTCTCTTCTGGGACAGGTACCCGGGACACTTTAACTCCAGGTGCACTACATAATGTTATGATGTGGAATACCAATAACCAAAAATCATAAAACCATGACAGTTGTCTAATCTGATTGTTAAGACCAAAATTCTCCTCAGAGTGTAGTGTGCAGTAAGTGCATTAGCAGCACTTTTTGAAATGAATGTATACATTACCAAGATAAATTCTTCAGACATCTAGGCTTACCAGTGCATCCAGAAAAAAAGTGAGTAAATACAAATAGTCATGTATAATTTGCACAGAAGGCAACTTTACTTGTTTTTACTGAAATAATTTTGTCTATTGTTTTTTTTGTTGCAAACCAAATGCTTCTACAGCTTTCATCAGAGCTAGTATAATGTGGCATATCGCTAGGATTCTACAGGGCCTTTGTCTCAGTTTCAGTAACAGTGCTCAGGATTAACAACTCTGGAGAGGGAAGAAACCCAAGTACATGAAAGTAAACATGCAGTGCAAGTTTTAACCTTGCTGAAGTTTGAAACTCTAATGTGTTTTTAAATTGAATTTTGAATTTGAGAGTAGAGTTTATGATTGCAGATCAAGAATTTAAACACCTTAATAGAACACGGGCTTTTTTGTTTGTTTGTTTTTGTTTGAACTGCTCCTTCATCACAAACATTTCCTGGAATTAGCCTTTTACTTCTTTTTCCCCCAGGCAAATTGGAGTTCTAATGCTGAGACAGAGCTTCTGGTAGTGTTCATAAGATTTCACCCATTCAGCATTTATAAAGCTATCCTGAAAAGTTTTGTGGGGACAAGAGAGCAAGAATCCATAATTCTGCTTTTTCTGGAGAGACCAATGAGGAACTGTTTTTGTAGCCCTGATGGTTCACTCATCAGTGAATCCATTTGCAAAAATTTAAGAATGTGACTTGCAATAAAAATGCATAGGGAATGAAACACTGGACTTACAAGCTGGAATATCCAAGACTTAGACAGAAATTTCTTCCTTTTTATTCCCTTTCAGAAATCATATCCTGCATCACAGAAGTTGGTTAAATGAGGGTGATGCCTTCATGCATAGAATTTCAGTTTGCTAGAGGACTCACGTCGGAGTCCATAATATGGTTACTGACCTTCTCACATTGTTATTAAGGGCAAGGAAAATTTTTACATCTTCCTCAGAAGATAATTTCAAAGAGCATTGCATTTGGCTTGTTATATACCACAGTACTGGAAAGACAGAGACAATGGAAAGCATGAACTTTCTTTCAGCTCCTAGAAAAGCAGCCCTTTTCGGATTTTTTCTGTGACCTTCAGTTTGATACAACTTTATCTTGTACAAATTACTTTCTACAGTTTCTTAAAATTATTTCAGAACTCTATTGACCTAGATACATGTAGCTCTTGTTTCTGACCTTTCTGGGCTTTCTTGTGCCATTATTATTTCTTTTCCTTTTTACATTTTTCTCCTCCTCAGACTTGGATCAGTTCTGTTTAGGTTTTCTGTTAATCTGTACAGTATTCCAACTAAGCAATGAAGAGTGTGAAATAGATGGAATAAATTTGTCACGTACATAAATAGACTGTATAAGAAATATGGGAGTTTGTTAGGTTTTTTTCAGTCTCTTTCCCTTACAGACGAAAGACTTTTTCACATTGATATCTAAGATTTGTTTGAAGTAACTGCTTAGCACATGTAAGATCTTACACCATACTAGTATACTTCAGAATCCAAATGTTATGTTGTCCACCAGAGCCTTGCATGAGGTGAATTTAATTCATAAATAGAAAGTTTATATCTCAGCTGCTGGTGTAGGGAAATTAGAGTAATAAAATTTGGTGTGAGATCCCTCGGAATGGGAAAGTGATATTTGTTCACAAAATCATAAAGTAAGCTGATTTTTACCTGCATGCTCTCATTATCTTAAAACTTAATTCACTCTTGCTGACAGATACCAAGACATGTCTGAGTTGTCTGGACTCAAAGAACAAGAGACAGTGGCTATCCAGTCATCTTCGTGTATCTATGGTTCCTAAATGATAACGATGAGGTAGTTTTTGGCCTAGGGGTCAACAGTTGTTATGGAGCTTTTCTTTTCCTTGAAGACTTCCTGATTTTATCCACTATAGATCTTGGCTGCGTTGTTGGATCACATCTGTTTTTCCACACTTAAACTTTTTCTAAACATGTATCCATAACTTTTTCTCTTATTGGGGTTAGGGGATGGGAAGTGGTGCGTGTGATATGCTGCAGCCTGTTCACCATCTTCTAATGTTAGGATGCAGGATCTGTTGATGATGAGTTATTTGTGCTGTGGTTTGATTTATCAGAGTGCAGGCTTTTCGGTCTTGATATAAGCAGCACGCTCCTGAATTTCATTGCTAGGAAATGGTGCTCTAGGGACAGTGTCCTGAGACAAGCCATCCTTTTTAATGTGTTGTTCCGCTTGCTTCTTTTGGCACTCAAGAAGACTTTCAGTTTCATTCATAATTCACTCATAGCAGTCAATGTTTTTGGTACAATTACCTAATATAATCAGTGAAGTAACTTACTAGTCTATAATTATTTACAGTTTCACCAAAGAGATGACTATGGCTTCAGATACTTAACAAGTTGGGCTGTATAGTGTCATATAAATCCAATCTATAGCTATGCCTTAGTAATGTTTACATTTTTATGAATATAAATTTCCATATTTAATGCATTTCACTTTTCTCTTGAGGAGCAGTTTTGGTGACAGGTTCCCTTCTCTTTCTACTGTTTCCCTCCATCATTTTTTTCCATTTGAATGCCATAAAGCCTCATCCTAAAAATTGCCAGATAAATGACTTACTGGTCACTTTTTCATCTCGACTTTCCAGCGAAACTACTTTGTAAGGTAGCAGTGTGTGACTGGGTCCTTAGTGCTGTGTAGGGGGGAGTTTGTTAAACTCAGGGGGAAAAGGCTGTCATAGGCAAGCTAAATATTTGTGTATAAGCTTATAATATGCAGGTATTACAACATGAGTGACACAGTAGACAGCTTTTGAATGGGTTCAGTTCAGGAGTTGTCATCTTGCTGGGGCTTTTGTTGGAAAGCAGGGCTGCAGTGCTCACAGGTATATTGGCAGCTTCAGCTTTTAATTATGAACTAAGGTGATGGTCCAGTAGAAACAAGTGATTTACAGTACTTCTGTCTTGAGGTTTTAGTTTCTTTAAATTTTGAAATAAAAATAGCTAGCAGGAAGTATATTTGAGCTTCTCATGTTAACATCCCAGAGAGGTGGTTGAGTCACCATCCCTGGATGTATTTAAAAGCCGTTTGGATGTGGTGCTCAGGGCCATGATTTAGTGGAGGGTTGTTAGAGTTAGGGTAGTATGGTTAGGCTGTGGTTGGACTTGATGATCTTAAGGTCTTTTCCAACCTGAGTGATTCTATGATTCTGTGATTCAGTTAGCTTGGTTAGCTTTGCTTTTCAGTTGGTAAGCAGTTTGTCTGGGGAAAGCATCGGAAAATCATACATTAGATTGGGATGATTCTCAACAGCTATGCAAGTGCTTTCTAGAGAAGTCTGCTATTCAGGTATAATGTCTAGAATTTCGATTAAAAACGAGATTGAAGAATTATAGAAATTACTTTATGCTGAAGAAAAACTTTTTTTTAATGAAATGTTGAGTAAATTTAATTCTGATGTACATTTTCAAACAAGTTAGATGTGATTGCATACTAAAACAGCAATAGAAAGAAAATGGCAGTCTGCATCAGTTATTGGCAAGTCACAAAATGCCATTTCTATTTGCACATTTCTGTAAATTGTGCATTCTTTCTTTCTGCTTTTCACTGCTGATAATGTGGTATTACATTTCATCTGGTTCCAATGTTTCTTCCTTTTCTTCTGAAAAGGAGCTGAAATCACTCTGGATTCGTATCTCAGATACTGGAACTGATCTATCTATAGAGTTACCTGTGGTGATTCTAAAAGAAAGTTGTGTCAGTTTTAGTAAAATTATTTTTTGGACTGTATATATCTTTCATGTGCGTGAGTATAAGAAAAAATATATCTTGCATGATAGCCTTCTGTGTTCAGTGATGTAAGAGCACATTAACAAGTTACTATAAAGTAAGCTAGTATGTGAATTTATGGTGTGTGAGATGAGCACTTCTGTTAGAAATGGCCAATACTGAAATTACCACCAGTGGAATGCTAATTTGATGAATGATCAGACTGCTAGCTGTTGTGCAGTGCTCTGGTCATGTACCATTACTTAGTACAAACCCTTTTAGACATATTTGCAAGAGGCCAAGTAAAAAGTCCATCGAAGGGCACTCTGTCATCTGGTATACAAGGACTTGGTAATGTAGTATCAGATCATATATGTCTATTTAATGCACTAAATTTAAATACTTTCTTTCATACATAAAGCGATGACTGTCCTATAAATAAAAGTAAGGGAATTCACACAGGTGTTTAACCTGCCTTAGCACCTTCTGTTTTCTCACTCTCTTGCAGTTCTCTGCATTTGTTGTACAGAATAAGTAGAGGCTCACTCAAGGTGTTCAAATGAGAGAAATTTGTCCTCTTCTTTGCAGTTGTTTGAGCTGTAGACTATCCTTTAAATAAGCCAAAGCAAATTTCTTTGTGGATGTGTTATTTCAATTTAAGTGGTGGTCTTTCATTTTCAACAACAAATGCTTAAATTAAGCCAAAATAAGCAGTTTTAATTTTAAAATAGGAGGGCTGCTCCAAAAGTAATGCCTCCTATTTTATTATGTTGGCCCACAACATCATAGGTGAATGTTGGTGGTACGGTAGTAGAGGCTGAACTTTTCCATCCGTATTCCATTACATTTTGTTGCCATGTGACAGATGGCAGCAGAGAGGCAGTCTGACATAGAAGTGCAGATGAAGCAGAGGTGTGTCATTGAATTCCTCGATGTGAGAAAAAAAAGGTACCCATTGACATTCACTGATGCTGTGGGAATGTTTGTGGAGACCAAACACTGGATGTGAGCACGGTGAGGTAGTGGGTGGTGTATTTCAGCAGTGGCAACAGTGACAGTGAGTCACTTCTGCTGGTGGAGGTTTTTATGAGTGCAGCATGCAGACTTCTGTTTATCACTGAAGAAAACATAGCTAACGGTGGTGACTATGTTGCAAAATAGTGTGGCTGAGAATGTGCTTTTTCAGATAATGTTGTTGTGATCTTTGTATCTGTTGTAGTTTCCATGGAAATAAATAGAAAGCACTACTTTCAGAGCAACTTGAGTTTTATTTAGGGAAGGCCTCCATGGGTTTAATTGGATTGGATTGGATTTACATATTCTTGAAAATATTGCAATTTTAACATGTAGGAAAAGCCATGAAAACTATTTTAAATTATCTTCATTAAATCCACACAAATAATGGGTCCTAAATTTTTTTTGCCTGCCTGTAGAGCTGGATTTAGACTAATGCTCTCGAGCTGACCTGGATAATTACCTGAACTGCTTCATTTAAACTCTTGCAGGTAACAGGCAAACCATGTTATACACCCTTTCTATTTTCATTTCTGATATGAAACTGTATTAAATGTATAGCATCATCTGTCTACATTTATTCATCAGTATCTAAAAGAAAACTGAGTGAAAAAAAAGATATGATATAAAGGTTTGTAATACATTTTGTGAAAGCTGTTAAGAAACTACCACATTCATCAGACTCTGCACTTGGCAACTGCTCCTTCCTAGCTGTTGAAGCCCAGCCCAGTGCATTTTGGGAGCCAGGAGGTATCCCACATATAGTACTCAACGTAATAAGTACAGGTGGCAAAGTCTTGCTCATGCTCCTCATTTTTTGCACCCTCTTCTCACAAGCACCATCACACTCAGGAGTCTTTCAAATATTAGCATATTTCATTACCTCATGCCTGTGCTTGGACCCAGGTCCCCTTATCCAGACATCAGCCTGGACCTTGAGTCTTTCTAGATGCCAGCCTCCTGCTCACCAACCATTATTAACTTGCAGTTCGCTAACATGTTTCATGTATAGACATGCACTCAGGATTAAATTTACTGGGAAAAATAAGCATGGGCAGGTCTTTCCATTTGGTGACGCACAGACTTAGGTCTTTCTGACCCACTTTTTCTCCACTTGCTGTGAGCTGCACACCATTCTCCAGCTGCTGGCACCTGGACTTGCAGGCTCTGTGACCTGTGGCCTATTCTCTGGTTGCCGATGTTTACACCACACAGCACTCACATGTGGGATAGTGAAAGAGATGGGACAAATATCAGTGAAGAAAAGGATTTAATAAGAAAGGATAGACTACTCGCTGGGTGCCTCAGGTCTGCAGACAGGCACTTTTAACCCACCCAGTCTCCCATTTCTCCTTGCCACTCCCCAGTCCACCCTGATCTTTCCCTTTTTCTGCCTTTGGCCCTCCCCTTAATGTCCAATTGTAAATTTTGCATGAAGTCACAAACCCCTTAAGCTGTCCCATGTTTTGCACAGCCCAACAGTCTCCTCAAATATCATATTCATGACAGTCACATTTGCTCCCTATCAGTGTGATATTCAAGTTAATTCTCCAGGGCTATGTCTGAGTAGCATCTTCATGAGCTCGTCAGTCAAGAAGCTGAAGAGTTACTACCAGCTTGTTAGTGCCTGGGTGTTTGTCAATTTCCTTATTTGTTATTTCTTTTGTACGCAGTAGTACTTAACCAGATCATTTGACAAAGAAAGTGTTTTCACATTGTAGGTATCCCCACTTGTCAGAATAAGGAAGGATTAATTAAGTGAAGGATAGGGGAAGATCTGTTTAAAATGAGTGGCTTTCTTGAGTGCAAACTTTCCCTTGTGCTGCAGAGACTGAGAAGTAAGTGACTGCTTGAATTTGCATTATCTGGACTTTCAGTGTTAAAAATAAGCCAGAGACCCTTTTTTATCAGCCTTTACCTCTACTGGGAGATGAAAAACCCTGCAAAATGTAAGGTAAAATGAATAATATGCAAGAATGAAATAGTCTTTCAAAAGATTAAAGGAAATAGAAATCTAAAAATATAGTTGTGTGTAAGTTAACAAGTTGATGTGTTAGTTATGGCTAGTGAAAAAGATGGTAATAGTAGGAAATCTGTCTTTGTCAGGTGAAGCTGTTAGTGTTCTCCTTTATGAAATTATTTTGCTTTTTTTTTTTTTTCTTACTTTGTTTGTTTGTTTAATGGATGCCTTTCTTAGGCATAGTAGTCTCTTAAACAGTATTTTTTAATACTGATATTACACCAATTAAAAATGCTCTGTATGCAAAAAAAAAAAAAAAGAATACCAAGAGGAATGGAAAAACAAATTTGGAAGTGTAGTGTCAAGCCCTGGCAAAACATCTGTAACCTGAAAGGAAATGAAAAGAAATGTGTCAAGTAGGCCTCTATTTTCCAAAAAATATTTTCTAAGTTTTTTTCACTTTGGATTGTTGGACAGTAGTTTTTAGTGCTTTGAACCTTGGGTGATTTTTTACCCCCCCACTGGTGTTAAGGAAAAGATTTTCTTTCTAAGGTATAAATGATTCAGGTTTAAAATCTTTTATTGAAGAAGTAGTTCCCAACTTGACTTCATTTCTGCACATTTATTTGATTTAGCAGGTAGATTTCATTTTTTATTTGTTGCTGAAACATCAGTTAAAAGCTGGAGATACGCTGTGTATGTGATGGTTAGTTTGGGGACTGGATGCAGGCATTTTTGATTTGAGTTTTGTTTTTTTTGTTTGTTTGTTTTCAGTTTCAAATCTGCTTTCAGTTCAGTACATTATGAACAAATAAAAATGCAACATGTATTCTAGACTTCCAATAGCAGATGTGTATACCAGTTGTAGATGAGGTGAGAGTTGTTCTTTGCTGTTTAATTTTCTATGCTATCCTGGCATATTTCCTTAATTTTTATCACTAAAATATTCTGTCTTCTCCTGTATTTAGGAATATGCGTGTGTTATGAATACAAAACAATCTGTGTAATCTCTGATGGGAAATTCTCCTTGCCCTTTTGCTTTACAACTGTATACCAATGTAATTAACTGCGTTCCAAGAAAAGACTGCATTCAAATTTGATTATTCATTAGAAGCTGAGAGCAAGTTAATCCATTAAAACTTTGTTTTAATGAAATACAGCAGAGTGGTTCATTACAAGGAATATGTTTTTATAAGTCTGCAAGGTTAAGATGTTTTGCTGTTCTGTTCGTCAGGATGCTGAAAAACCTAAACAAATATAAGCTTTGTTTATTGGAAGCTCTGGAGCTAAATATCTGTATGAATTATGTATTTCAAAGGATGTGTGTATAAAGAATTCCTAAAGATTCAAATATGGTGTAACTGGGTTATAAAAGTGCTTGGATACACTGATGTGTAATGAACTGAGTATTTTATTTTGCTGTACTACCAAACTACAATTTTATACCATGCTGTTGATGGAGAGCGCATCACTATCTAGAGTATGTGGTTTGTCCTCTAACAGCTGTAATTAACATTTGTTTTCTTCACTATAAATCAGTCTGTATTAATAGAATCCAGCATGTCTTACAATACCACCTGATATTCTTGAGTGTTAGATTGTTGACCTAGAAAACAGCTAATTTAAAATGACTGGGGATTAACAGTGTTATCTTTTGACACCTATTCTGTAAGTTTTTAAAGTCTGAGCTCCTTTGGACTCTAGTGTTTCTTTAGTAATTGTTTCTCGTACCAGAGTCTCCAGATACCTAAACTATTTTTGAACCAATCTTAACTCATTCATTTCCTATCAAAGGAGGGAGTCTCTGCAACTGACTGTTTACAATTAAGTCAAGATTGTTTTCTAGACCAGTAATAGAGTTCAGGTGATACATAGTAGTGCGTTTCTTTTCCTTATGTCTCTACAAGCGAGAATTTGCATTCTGAGCTATATGGGAAGATGTACCTTCTGATGATCATATGAGAAATACTTAAGTTTGGTGACAAGTGGGGGGAGAGAGTTCATACTTTTATTCTGTGGATGAAGAATGCATCTCCCTGATGTGTGCTTTTAATTATAAAGTACTGTTAGGAATTGTATTGCCCTGGTGCAGCAAGGTAAAACGCCGCCTCGTCTTGGGCATCTGTGTGAAGACATTGCTGATCTTTTATTTCTAGCTTCCAAACTCTTCCATCTGGAACGTTTTGCCTGCCTCAAGCTGCCCATTTATGGTTTTTGTTTTGTTTTGTTTTTGTAAGAGCTTTGACAAAAGAGCTTCAGCCCTTTCTAAATGAAGTTAGAGATGCAATATGGTTATGCCCTGATGGAAGTTTTTTTTTTTTCCTAAGTACAATTGAGAACCTCAAAAATCATCACGTTTTGGATATTAAGTGTTATGGAAGTTGTGCGTTTTAGGACCGCTACAGGACAAAACCACACATATTTTTTCAAGCCTTTGAAAAATATTTGTGTCTACTTTCTCCATATGGAGTTTTAAGAGTTCAGCTGCTGAGTTCCCTAGAGCTGTGTGTGCAGAGCATTCGTCATCACACATCCCCAGGCTGGGAAAAGCTGAGCTGGTCTTTTCCTCTTGCTTGAATCTGTTGTGACACCAGGCATTAGAACAGAAAGTAATGTATGCTCAGCTGTCTCCTAATTTCTGAATCCCTGGCATTGCATTTTTAAATATGCTTTTTGAATATAGGTCTTTTATGTGGCAATCTGCATGTTTTTAGAAAAATTTTCATGCTGGTAACATGTTCCTTAGTGATAAATGATTCATATCTGACTAAAAGTTGCAGCTTCACCTCCTTTTATTGGGGCTGCCTCCACTACAGTTAATTCACAAGTTTTTGCAATTTTAAGCCATCCACCATGGCTTAGGTTGAATTTCCACTGTGGATTGCAGCAACTGCAGTTTCTAGAGCTTCAGCTTTCTGGATTAAAGGATTAGAAAGGAGGCTTGCACCTATTTAGAGCAGCTGAGGGGCACTAAGCCCAACTACATGAAGTGAAGATTGAACTGAAATTTTATCAGAGCTACTCAGAAAATAAGCAGAAGAGCAATTCTTTAAAAGTTTCCTATGTAAAAAAAAAAAAAGGATGTCCTGTAGATTGTGCTTTGTGTAAGGCCAATTGATACCAGAACAACTAATGGTAGTGGGATGTGTAAATTTCCTAATGAAAGTTCATATTAGCTAAATCACTTCACTTCTCCCCTCAGACAGTTGCCTATCCCACTCTGAAAATCCTTTCCTGGCTTATTACAACAGTTCTTTCTCAAAGACAGGATGTTAGGAGGATCAGACTTGCCTCTTACTACTTTGTCCTTTATTACAAAGTTGTTCAGTATTATTACTCTTTTGGCTGAAATGAATCAGGAGTTTGTTCACCTTGGTGTTGCCAGTCTGTTGGCTGTTGTGTTACATGCAGATTTAAGTCAGATTTCCTTTTGCTTTAGAGTTGTAATTAGTATTTCCTGTTATAAGACTTGAATTTCTTTTACAGGTTTCCAAATTTCTAATTCTTTGTTTTTCTCCCCCTAACTCTATGTATTTAAAAATACTGTCTTATATATTTATGTCTTAAATACTGTGCTATAGTTGCAATTCATAAATTGAAATACTATCATTTTAGCTGATCCTCATCTCCAGCTGCTTGTGCTTACATGCTGGTACCGCGTTCGGCACACAAAATATACTTCTCAGCTTTTTATGTCGCCTTCCTCACTCCACCTGCAGTAAATAGTGAAAGCTTTATGACTGCAAAGGCAGTGCGGGAAGATGGGATCAGGAAGGGGCATGGCTATTGCTCTGTGCTGCTACAATGCCAGAGCATCACCCAGGTGCTGGGGCCGCCCTATCTGTTTTGCGTGATGTCTTGTTTTTAATACAGCACTTGGCTTCTTACTTTATCCCTGTGCATTGCCAGGAAATGACAATTGTATAATTCAGGCACAAAGAGAGGGTTTAGCAAATCATGAACTGTTTTTTATTTGCCTCATTAAACTGCCGTTAACTGCTTCAAGCCATCTGTTTAAAAATAATCTACACATTTTGTTTGCACTCGAGAGCATGTAGACCTTCATTAGAACAGATTTTATTATTGATGTTATCTTTAGGGGGCTTTATGTTGTTGTGGAAAACATCTCATTGCTTGCACCAAACCTTTCCCATAAACAAAAGGAGGAGTCGCATGTTTTTACCTTGCAGTCTTGCTCTCCTAACTGTATTTGTGGGAACCACTGCAGTTTGTTTACAAACCGGCTCTGAAGGAAGTTATTTGCAGCCATTAGGTAGATCTGGGTGTAAGAAATGAGAACAAGCTGAGTGAATGCATAGTGTCTGGGTTACCTACTTTGGACTAAAAAAAGTCCCAAAATTTCATCCAGATAAGTTATAGTGCCTCAGACGTGGCTGAGATTAGAAAGCCCGACTGTCTCAGCCCTGGAGAGCTATCTGAGATAAAAATAAATTTATTTGTCTGTCCAAATTTCTAAAGAAACCGTTTTGTTTATAAAGAACAAATCAGCAAGGAATGACTCTCCATCCCATCCCAAGCTCAGCTTCACGGTCATTTCAGTTAGACACTAGGCACCTTCTTTTCTGACCTGCTGTGTATTTTTGTGTTTTGCTCTGAAATAATTGTCCTGCTCTCTTCATAGGAGGCTGCTTCAGCAGTGAGAGAATTGATTGCTGATGTGAATAAAATCATTGAGAGTGAAACTAGCTTTAAAAAGACTAGGTAGTGATGGTGTGAGAATTTAAAGGTCTTCCACTCAATCTGTAGGACGTGATTTTTGGATTATTTGCTGAGACATGAATAATATGTAACTGAATGTATGTCATCCTTTATTAGTAAATTAAAAGCTCATTAAAATACTGCTTTGAGTGATTTTTTTTCAATTGCATACTGTTTATTAAGAAAGAAAATGCCAGTATTTTACAGGATGTAAGTCTTTTGAAGTCTCAGAGCTAAAATATCCCTGTGACCTGTAAATATTTTTGCTCTTCAATTGAGATTTTATTTAGCTTTTTCTAGTGAAGAGGAAGCCGGTAAACAGACAGACTGTAGAGGTTTGCCCATGCTTTCAGCTGTATGACAGACAAGTGAAGTGCTTTTTGTTTGAAGGCTGCTTCATAAGTAATGCCTCCTATTTTATTATGCTGGCCCATGACATCGGAGGCAGGGGTTGGTGGTATGGCATCAGAGGTTGAATCTCTCCAATATCCCATCACATTTTCTTGTCATGCGACAGACGGCAGCAAAGAGGCAATCTCACAAATTGTTGTCTAACATAGAACGAATCATAGAATGGCTTGGGTTGAAAAGGACCTCAAAGATCATCTGGTTTCAACCCCCCCCTGCCACAGGCAGGGTTGCCAACCAGGCTGCCCAGAGCCACATCCAGCCTGGCCTTGAATGCCTCCAGGGATGGGGCATCCACAGCCTCCTTGGGCAACCTGTTCCAGTGCGTCATCACCCTCTGTGTGAAAAACTTCCTCCTAATATCTAACCTAAACCTCACCTGTCTCAGTTTAAAACCATTCCCCCTTGTCCTGTCAGTACCCACCCTCGTAAACAGCTGTTCCCCCTCCTGTTCGTACGCTCCCTTCAAGTACTGGAAGGCCACAATGAGGTCTCTCCGGAGCCTTCTCTTCTCCAAGCTAAACAAGCCCAGTTCTCTCAGCCTTTCTTCGTAGGAGAGGTGCTCCAGCCCTCTGATCATCTCAGTGGTCCTCCTCAGGACTTGTTCCAAGAGCTTTGCATCTTTCTTGTGCTGGGGGCCCCAGGCCTGGACACAGTACTCCAGATGGGGCTTCACAAGAGCTGAGTAGAGGGGGACAATCACCTCCCTCTCCCTGCTGGCCACTCCTCTTTTAATGCAGCCCAGGATATAGTTGGCCTTCCAAACTGCAAGCGCACGCTGCTGGCTCACGTCCAGCTTCTTGTCTACCAGGACCCCCAAGTCCTTCTCCACAGGGCTGCTCTCAAGAGATTCTTCGCCCAGTCTGTATAAATACCTCGGATTGCCCTGGTCCAAGCGCAGCACCTTGCACTTGGTCTTGTTGAGCCTCATTAGGTTCACATGGGCCCACTTCTCCAGCCTGTCCAGGACCCTCTGGATGCCTTCCCTTTCCTCCAGTGTATCAACTGCACCTCCCAGCTTGGTGTCATCTGCAAACTTGCTGAGGGTGCACTCAATTCCATTGTGTATGTCACTGATGAGGATGTTGAAGAGCACCGGTCCCAAGACTGTCCCCTGAGGAACACCACTTGTGACTGGCCTCCACCCTGACGCAGAACCATGGATCACAGCCCCTTGGCTGTGTCCAGCCAGCCAATTCCTAATCCATCAAACAGACCATCCTTCAAATCCACACCTCTCCAATTTGGAGAGAAGGATGTGGTGAGGGACCAAGTCAAAGGCTTTGCAGATGTCCAGATGGAGTGACGGCACTGGTGGACAGGGGAAGGGCAACGGATGTCATCTATCACAGAAGGCCACCAGATTGGTCAGGCATGATCTGCAGTTGGTGAAGCTGGGCTGTCTCAAGTCACTTCTTTATCTTGTATGTGCCTTAACATAGCTTCTAGGAGGATCTGCTCCATGATCTTCCCAGGCACAGAGGTAAGGCTCACCGGCCTTTAGTTCCCTGGGTCTTCCTTTCTCCCTTTCTTAAAAATGGGAGTAATGTTTCCCTTTTTCCGGTCACTGGGGGCTTCACCGGACAGCCGTGATTTTTCAAACATGGTGGAGTGAAGCTCGGCAACCACATCAGCCATCTCTTTCAGAACCCTAGGATGGATATCATCTGGCCCCATGGACTTACATACATTTAGTTTCATGAGGAGGTTTGGACTTTGTTACAGTGGGACACAATCTGCTCCTCTCACCTGCACCTAGAGCTTCAGGGTCCTGGCAGACATGGGGAGGAGCCAGACCACCAGTGAAGACCAAGGCAAAGCACTTATTGAGCGTCTCAGCTTTTTCCATGTCTGAGGAAGCCAGTTCTCTGTCCTCGTTTATCAGAGGGGGAAACACTCTCCTTGATCTGTCACCTCCTGATTATGTACCTGCAGAACCCTTCTTGTTATTTACACATCCCTCACCAGGTTCAGCTCTATCTGTGCCTCGGCTTTCCTAATCTTCTTTCTACACAAGGACCACACAGACAGTGTCCCTGTATTCCTCCCAGGCTATGCAGCCCTGCTTCCACTTCCAGTACATTTCCCTCTTTTCCCTCAGTTTAAGCTGCAGGTCCTTTTTCAGCCATGCCAGTCGCCCATCTCCTTTGCTCAGTTTCTTCTGCTGGGGGATTGAGAGCTCTTGCACTCTCAGAAGGGTGTCTTTAAAGAGCTGCCAGCACTGTTCTGTACCCATGCCCTAAAGGACAGTTTCCCAGGAGATCCCATCCAGCAATTCCTTGAGCAGTTGGAATTTTGCTCTCCTGAAGCTCAGGGTCCTGACTCTGCTTTTTGCCAGGCCTGCATTCCTCCAGATCACAAAATCCAACAGGGCATGATCACTGCAGCCCAGGCTGTCTCCAGGCTTAACCTCTCTAATGCTTTCCTCCTCATTGGTGAGCACCAGGTCCAGTAAGGCTTCACCTCGGGTTGGTCCATCTAATACCTGGACCAGGAAGTTATCCTCAACAAACTCCAGAAATCTCCTGGATTGTCTGCCACCCGCCATGCCACTATCCCAGCAGATATCCGGGTGGTTGAAATCGCTCATCAGGACAAGAGCCCGCGAGCGAGACACCTCCAGCAGTTGGAAGTGTGGATGAAGTAAACTTGACATTGAATTCCTTCATGCGGAAACAATTGCACCCATTGACATTCATTGACATTTGCTGAACCAAACAGTGGGTGTGAGCCCAATGTGTGTGTTTCAGCAGTGGTGATAGTGTCAGTGTCACCTCTGCTGGTGCAGATTTTGACGAGTGTGGCATGCAGGTTCTTGTTCATCGCGGAAGAAAATGCACAGCTAATGGTGGTGACTGTGGTGAAAAGTAGTGTTTTGTAGCTGAGAACGTGATCTATCAAATAATGTTATTGTGCTGTTTCTATCTGTTGTAGTTTCCATGGAGATATATAGAAAGCATTACTTTTGGAGTGACCTACGTAATTGCATTTGGTTGCAAATGCTGATGATATTCTTTGCAACTGCCCCTACTGCCCTTTCTAATTTGAAATAAGAATTCCCAAAGAATTCTTGTCTGGAATCCATTCCCTTTTGAAAAAGATCATCTGAGCCTACTTTAAAAAAGAAAAGGGGGGGAGGGGAAGGATGTAAAAACCTTAATTTGTCTTCTTTTGAAAGGAGTGATTGTTCTAAAAATGTACACTTGTCATTGAATCGAATATGTGGTTTCTGCCATATTGGATATGCCTTCACACTTCTGTTCTCTTTGCTATATTTGTCTTATCTGGAAAGAATTTTCCTTCAGGATTTCACTGTAAAATAGCTTTTTACACTGAAAAACTTTAAATGACATAGAGCTGAAATGACATAGAGCTGATTACATAACTCTTATAGACCAAATATGTGAAAAATTAAGTCCTTGTTCAAATTTGCAAAATACGTAAACTTTTTAAACGTAATACCTTCAAAGCTATCTACTAAAGGGTAGTGCCAAGTCTATCACAAACTCTTTTATTCAAATCATGACCTCTGCATTTTGTTCTCTGGATTGGCATGCAAGGTTAGGGCTGATTGAAAAACTTATTTTATGTGCAAAACATTTTTACGAGTAAAACATTTTGAGCTGAGCTGAATTAAATGTCTGAGTCTATCTGAGTTTTGGCTCAAAGAGCAGTAGAGATAACCACTGCGGACCGTACAACAATAAGTTTTGGTAGGGGGCTGTCTGCGTAGGACAGAATGGTATGTGATCACCCAAATCTACAGTTTGTGTTGGTTATATGTTTTTTAGAGGATCTTGAAAAATATTGCTTTGGCATTTCCATGCTAAATGAGAGAAGCTTGTCATGGAAAGTTATTTAATTTTCAGTCATTTCTACTTATCGTCCTTACACAAAATAAGGCAAATTCTGCTTTGGCAGCTTCTTATTACCCTAGAAGACAACCTCAGGATGATATTGCCAGGAGCACAGCTTATGCAGCTTGTAGGAATGGGAAGGATAGCTGCGCTTAAACCTCATCTCTCCCTTTCCTGCTGTGGATGAGATGGCACAGAATGAGCTTGCCCTCTCTGACAGATCTTCCCTGAGGTACAGCTGTGAGGGGCACCAGCTAGGAGTGGTGAAGTCTGGTGTTTAATCCAGGAGGAGCCTTGAGAACAGATGGTAGTTGCGGTGAGGTTTGCAAAATGGCAATAAACAGAGATCTGCAGGGAGCTGAGGCCCTCAGGAACTTCTCACCTTACAGTGTTTTTGTCTCTCTGCTTGAGTGGGAGGAGAATCTGCACCCGAGAGACTTGCACAGCTCTGTGCTCTGAACACACGAAGATGGTGCAAAAGAGTCTGCCTTGCAGGTCGCTCTGTGCTGTGTGTCCTGATGCCACTGGCTCCTGCATTCCTTGTGCTTTTCAACCAAGACAAGAAGGAATGTGGAGGAGGAGGAGGAGAGCTGCTGACCAGGACAGTTCTCAAATGACTGAAGAATCGGGTGAAACAGGGAGTATTTCTAATAATTGATTTTGGAAAGTCACTTGGAACATGGATTTCCCACTTCAAGGAAGAAACATTTTCCGTTCATCTTCCTGTCCTTGTGTCCTGGACCCAGCTGGAGAGGCTAGAAGAGGAATGCTGCTCAGAGACAGTAGCAGCCCTGTTCTGACATCTGTGAGGGACACCTGGTGCAGTAGCAGTGCTGGCAGCAGCCTCTGAAGTGGCAGAACTTGGCTGAAGAGGAGGCAGAAGTAGTTTTATGCTGCATCTCTTTTGAAGGCAGTCCCTCGAGTGGTGCTGACAAGAGCTGTAACTTTGAAGTCTTGAGATGATTTGTTTATTTTTATCTGACAACCGTGGACCCTTAGTTCTCCTGTCTATGTGAGAACGTAATTGTTCCTTGAAGGAGTAATTTCTAGTGCTTGCACATGGGGAAGAAGATGACTCATTGCCTGAATGCCCTCTTACAGCTTAGAACTAGAAAGCTGATTGTTTTTAGTTAAATCACGGAATAGTTGGGTGTGAATGTCTCTCAGAGGTGCTGGGATGGAAAAGAGGGGTATGAAATTATTTCCCCCAAATTCATAACCTGGAAACACATGGGGAAGCTAACAGGCTTTCTGTTTGCTTCTACGTATGTTCAGAAATCCTTGAGTAATTAGGAAGAATGAGGTAAAAACAACTACCAGCTCTGAATTTCTGCTTGTAACTCTAGAGACAAGAAGGCATGCAGGGCATAGCAGTGCTTGCAATAAAAAATGGGAGAGCTCTACTTTTTCTTTTACACATTTAGCCCAGAGAGTTTGTAAATAATACCACTTTTCTTAGGCAATTTAAAAGGAAATATTGCTTCTTTATTTTTCTTATTTTTTTTCCCATACAGTAAAATGGGAGTTGCATGATTATAACAACTGTGCATAGGGCAGTGGATTTCTGGCATTGTGACAAAGCCATTCTTAAATATTTCCTCACTCTGTAGTGAGCAGACTAAAACTACTGATACCAGCTGTTATACTGAGAATGAAGAGGCTGTGTGCTGTTCTGCTTGGAAATGCTTATTAAATCTCAGAGATCATAACAGTTCTTGAATGAAGTGTGTGTACTGAGAGAGTGCTTACCTTGGTTGGAACAGGAGCTCTGAAACGCTGTCAGATGATCAGTAAGCCTTGTGTGAGAAGGATGTGTGATAGTCACCCAGACAGAAAACATAGGTACTTCTCAGGTTGTCTGTCAGCACAGAGTAGCAGTGACACTACTTGTGAAAGGTCATCTCTGCAAGAAAGGAAGAAGGTGACAAAAAGTAATCTGTGCATTAGAAAGTCTAGGTTATGTGGTGCTGAATTCTAGTACTCAGACAGCCTTGCAGTGTAGCACATGGTGTGGCTGCTCAAGCCTAGAGAAACAGAGCAGGGCTTATGGTGTACAAGGAGGAATTTAAATGAGAGCATTTACTTTGAGAAATTCATTAATCTGTTAAGTAACTGTTCTGTTGGAAGTAAAAATCTCCTGGAAAAATTAGATTCCTTGTAGTTTATGGTGATTTTATAGCCAGCCACATGACCTAGTTGCATCCTGGATACTGAGCTCTTACGTTTTAATATACGTACACACGCACATATAATATATACAACCCTAGCAGCAAAACAGTTAGGTACTGTGGAGTTAAGTAAAAACTTTGGTTAAATTAAATTTGTGATACAAGGCAAAGTCTGTGTGGACAACAAGTAGTGGGCATGGAAAATTACCCTGCCTGCTACGAGTATTCAGCTCTATGAAAAAAGCTGGAAGGGAATACATTACAGCCTTGTTCTACTAAGTAGGCTTAAAATAATGATAATTCTACAGTGGTATATATTCAAATGTAAGCTTATGTTTTAAATAAATTAAAGGTGCTATTATATAAGCTCTTCAGTTTTTCTTTACCTCTTTTCTTCCTGCAGATCACACGTCCGTGGGCGGGCTGGGAGACAGTTTTTATGAATATTTATTGAAAGCCTGGCTTATGTCAGACAAAACGGACACAGAAGCAAGAAAAATGTACGACGATGCCATTGAGGTGATTATAATTCATTGAGTTTTCCTGTATAGTAGAACTTAAAAAGCATATTTGATAATAGAGAAAAAAAACAGCATATAGGACTCGTTTTGATTATGTAAGCTTTTACCCTGAGTAATTTAAAAAGTGTTATTGTGAAATATATCTGATGCAAATTGCTGTGCTAAAAACATCAGTGTTATAATGTAGTAATCCAAAGAACATTTTATTGGAAATAACTCCTAGCAACTGTAAGATGTACAAGATGACCAAGGTTTTTGTTTGTTTGTTTTTTAATCCCAGGTTCAGAGTAATTCAAGAAATTAAAAATCCTGATTTGTTTTATTCTTCAAATTATTTTCTAAAATGTTTAGATGTTATATTCGATATCTGTCTTGTAAAATGCAATTCATACCTCTTCCTTGCTCTGTCAATCTTTTGTAATATGGTCTTGTTTGTGCTCACAAATCAAGTAGTGCAGCCCAAGCAGACCAGAGGCAGTTCGGGGGGATTTCAGGTAGGGACTTTTTTGTGATGCCTCTGAGCTTTATGATGCCTGACTGTTACTCCTGGGTTTGCCCATACACAGGCATCTTATTTTGTCAGGCTCACTTGTACCCATATATGTCCATGTACCTAAGCTACAGTTAAGAATAACAGAGAATGACAGTAAAGCTAGCTTCAGTTGGGTTAGCTGTGGTGCAAACAGCAGCAGGGATTGTGTGATCTTGTCCACGTGCAGATTCATGCTTGGTGCCAAACCTGTTCCAACCTCTGTGCATGCTGTGTTGCTTTCAGCACAACCCTTGAAAGCTCAGTTATAGTGCAGGCGGTCTCCTAAAGAAAAATCTCTATTCTTTGGGTTCTGAAAATTCACATTTAAAAAAATAAATGTAATGAAATTCCAGTTGAAGTTGCTTTGAAGCTGTAATGTGTCTTATTTCAGACCTGAATTTCATCAGCTTTGGCTTTCAACTACTTGAACTTTTCTTACATTGTTTTAAAGAATTATCCTATCATGTAGCTGCTACCAACAAAAGTATGAGGCATGCTCTTCCGAAAGAGATACATGATTTCCTTTTATGTCACATTATAAAACAGTTCTCCCAGATTTTGAATTACTTCTTAAGCTCGAAGTACTTTCCAGTGTCTGTAAGACTATGGAGACAAGAATTAGATATGTAGTTTCTGTAATGGCTCTGCTAATTCTAATAACCACCTGATTTCTTCCCAGTTTCTGCTCTTCACCCAGCCAAGAGCTGTGTTTGCATTCTTAACCTTTGCATCCCACTCTCATCCATTTTCCAGTTGGTTTTACTCTGAAATTTGTTGTAGTATTTTTGATTTACTGCTCTCCTACTGCTGTGATTTACATTCCCAATTCCTTGATGTGTGACCTTATACTTACCTCTATTAAAACACAATTGTTCAAATGAAACCTATTTTATCACTTTTTCTGTATGATTTTACAGGGCTGTCTTTTTCTTTATCGCTATCTATACCTCCATCAATTTTTGTGTCATTTGCAAATTTTTTTTGCATTTTTTTTCTTGCAGATTACTGGTAGAAATGCTGCCTGCCATTGAATAAAAGCATCCTTTCAGAATCTTTATGGAATGAGGATTTTTCACAATTTCTTTTGAACTGTTCTATCAGTCCAGCTACTAATCCACTTCATATGTGCTGCCTTGATTTTGTTTAGGACCGATGTTTTGTACAGTACCAAAGAAATTCCTAATATTCCTAGCGATGTCAGCATGCACTTGCCAATCAATCATTTATTTTTTCAAACGACATAACTAATTTTATGTGGTTATTTCATTAACCTTTTAAAATACCGTTACGTCATCAGCCATTTCTCAGTCTTTATGAATTTTGTTAGCTTTCCAGGGTTTGCATAAATCAGTGTTAGTAGTTCAAAGGAGTAGCTGAATTCTTTCAGAAGTTTTAGATGCAGTTTTTTTTGTGTCCTCTGGGCTTTAAAATGGCTGTTTAGTAGTTAGCTTTTAGCATCTGTTGTGGTTACCGTTGAAGTATTTTATTCTGGCTCTTAGTTGCTGGACACTTGAAAATTAGAGAACATAGACTTTGATTCTCTTTGCTGTATGTCCAGTCTCTCAAATATTTTGTGTGGGCAAATTTCTGTCTCTTGAGACACAGCAAAGCAAATTTGGGACTAGAAAGGATGGTGTGCATAGGAGGGAGAAAGAGCCAAGCCATTCCTGCTTCCTAAGTGATATGACCTGCAGTGCATCAGAATGTTTCCCCTTCGGCTTTCTCTTGGCCAACCCCACCAGTTGGGGTTTGAGTCTACATGAACAATACTGATTTATACATTTTGGAATATCCTTTTGGATCAGAGTTTGTATTTATTTCAAGTCCTACTTAATACTGAAAGAGACGTGCAAAGAGTCAGAATAGGGGTTTGTTTTACATAATTAAATTTTGAATTTTTAATTAAAATCTCCAATCATTTTCAGAGCCAATTCCTTCACTCTTCTTTTATTGTTGCCCATACCATAGTTCTTCCTTCACAGATAACATTTCTTATTGTTTGGTTTTCAAAACATTGAGCCAAGTCTTAGTGTCATTTATGCAAACAGAAGAGGAAGGGTGTAAAATACATTCTTCCTACTCATAGTACAGAGTTGGAAATGTTCTCAGCACCCACCAGTCTAAAAGAAGGTATCTGTTCTGCCATACTGCATTCCCTTAGCTTATATAATGAAGAGTGTAGAAGATACAACACCACACCCTCCCTCTCAGGTCTTGCAGTAGACTGTGACATCCCATCCCTTGAGATACTGAGAGGAAGAAAGATGAAGATAGCACGTGTTTTTCAGATGTTATGATTCCCAATCCATGTCATATGAAGTCTTAGCCAAGTTACCACATACTTCGTAGCAGGAGTGTGAACAAATTCTGTTGTCAGCAACCTCTACGTGCTCCTATAACATGAATGTAGTCTTCTACTGCAGGGTACACATCTTTTCAATGGCCTACTGTGTAGATTTGCAGAAATTGTGAAACTTGTTGAGAATGTTTTTTGGTGGCTAATGTTGAGGATGAACTTCCTTGCATTCAACATCATCATGTGGATCTTCTATCCAGCCTGGCTTAAAGTGTGTTCTCCTCCTCACATTGGCTGGAGGTGGGGAAGCTTCCTTTTGATCTGTTCACTTCGACTGCACTAAGCTGCTAGACTCACAGAATTGATCTATGCTCTTTGTTATTGCACAGCATTAGATATCCAAAAGAAGAATCCAGCAGTGTGTTCAGCTATCAACAACATAGCAAGTTCTGTTCCAAGACAGCTCAGAGAATGCAGTTATTTTGTAATAGTAGAGTCACGTACAGTAGGAACATCAGCGAGAACATTCAGTGTTCACATCTGAGATAATTGTTTCTGTCATTTCACAGACTAAAGAACCTATTTACAACAGTTCATCTCACATCTCTGGTGTAAATAAGTGTTTTCCTTGGAAGCTTAAGTACACATGTCCACTCCAGAGCATATATACTCACTGTGGTCAAGCGGGATGCCATTGCCTTGCATTACCTACAGGAGTGTTCTGTGACCCTGTCCATCCAGCCAAGGGTACAAATGTCAAATCTCTTCCAACCTTCTGACACTTCTCTAATCCAATAGGAACAGTACTCCTGCAATGCCCAGGTGTTCATTTTCAATTTCTGTAAATATTAGTTGTCCTTTTTAGGTTGTTGAATGGTGCAGTATTTTGAGAGGATTGCATTTATTTCCTTGTTGAGGGTGCTTGTTTTGCTGTTCTGAAGATGGTACTTCATTACTACCTACCTAATATATAACTAGTATAAACTCTTTTCAGCTCTCTTGTTCATTTAAGAAAACAGTGTCTTCCTCAAGAAATGACACCTCAAGTTTTATGTACCATATGATCATAGAAATCCTATCATCATCATATATCATTTTTGCCACAATCTTTTGCAGCAGTCCAGGATAATTGAATCAATGCAGCTAATGCTATACATCTTAGCATCATCTTCAGCACCTCCTATCTTTCCAGTGCCAGTTCTTTCAGGACAGGTGAGGCTTTAATAGTTAACTGCACCAAGCATCCTGGAAGTAGAAGCCGCAGTAGTGTAGCAGTCCTCAATACCAGTTTGCATGATTGTTGCACAACCACTTTACAGCCATCAGTTCCTCCTCAGTCAGTTATTTCTGCATTCTTTTCACTGGATCCTGCCATGAGCACAAAATTCAGATCTGGCAGTAGTATTAGTGAAGAAGTGAACCCAAGAGGATTGCAGATCAGCATTTCTCTTTCATTACTTTCAGCATACATGGACTCAGCAGAGAATAGTAGAGGAATTTTATCATCCAAATGATAAGGACCAAGTAAGAAGTAGAGCCTTGCTGTATTATTATACTGTCATCTCCCTGTAATCCACTGCACTGGCTTTTATCTAGTGCATTCACTTTGGACATACAGGGACAACAAGATCTGTGTTGGCTGCATAGCTGAGGTGTAGATTCCCATCATTATAATAATTCAGAAAAGTTGCTGCCAGCATTGCGGAATCTCAAGACAAGAACCTACTCAGAAAAAAATATATACATGTACAACTGTTTCCAATTACTATTTATATTATTGTCTTCCCTGAATGAGGCTCCTAACCTAGGAATTCTGTCCTTTATGATAATAACTTCAAGAATTCTTTTTGGTGTTTTTTGGGTGGTGGTGGTAGTTGTTTGTTTGCTTTAAAAAGCCATTGGGAAATTGTTGAAGAAAACATTGGAAGACTATCAGACATTATTTCAGTACCTGGATAGTCCCTATAGTACCCTATAGTACTTCAGCAACATTAAAATAAATAAATAAAAGTTAACTTGGAATATCACAGCTATTTCACTGTTTACTTTTAAATCTGAATTATAAGATGTTAACTGATTAATCCATGTATTTGTTACCTGAGTCTTCATGGTAACAACAAGCGTAGATACTGTGCAGATACCAGTGATACCACTGTGTGCAGCAGACATGACTGCCATGTCCAGGATAATCCCTGTAGTTATTAAGTGCAACATCCTCTTTCTGTGTGGTCTCAGTATATCTCAGCACCTATCGGCTGTAATATATTGTAAGCATCAGAAAAGCAGCAGAGAGGAGTACTGATTCGCTTCTATAATAGGTCTTAGGGATGAGAAGGAGAGTAATAAATGCCTTTTTTATGGCACTTTAATCCTTCGACTCCAATAAGCATTAGAGTATTCTGACCAGAGTTTCCATACGCTTTGGAGGAAGTTGTGAGCCTATCAGATTGTTACAAAAGAGATCTTGAGAAAAAAGGCAGAAATGGTGTCTCTATGATAAAGAAGATATTTGTGATGGACTCAAACTGTAACAACATTCTAGTTACAAAACAAGAAAAACTATATAATGCTAAAGAGAGTAAGTACTGCAATAAATGATGGAGATTATCACTCTCTTTGCAAGAAGCTTAAGTAAATACATTTTTCCATGTAGTTAGCAAGCTTTCCATGGAATTTGCAATCTTTGGCAAGTTACATCAGCTCTTCTCCGAACAGTGTCAAAAGAGTGCCATTTATAAATCACAGCCAAGAACATACACAGGTACGAAAGTGCGAAGAACAAGCAGCTGTTACTTCACCTACTTCTATAGTGCTTCTTTGTGAGCAGCTGCACAAACCCTTACCCATTCTTTGACCATGTGCAATCAGAAAGCTGCTGTGGAGAGGCTAAAAGGAAGATGGAGCATTCTTCTCACTTTCTATTAAAGGCTGACTAAGCGTACAGGTGCTGCGTTTACATACATTGCTGACTGAAAGTATCTAGCAAATTTGTGTGAGTACACACAAACTGTATGGTAGAACAGATATTTACTTCTCAGTTAACAAGTAGACGAGCAGCCAAGTGAACCATAAAATGTGCTTAATTCTCAAATAAAATTGTAATGTCGTCTGTGTTGTGACTTTCCTGTGACAGGTCTCATAAACGTAATTTAGTAAGTAGGGTATTTTTTGTATTCACTGAAATTATATTCTTATAACTGTTTGTTCATGTGGTGCTCAAAAGTATGTTTGATAAAAGAAAAATACTTCTGTTTTGAAAACAGTATTTTATTCTTTGAAGAAGTGTTAGTATGTAAAACTTGCATTTAAAGCAGTATTTGAAAGTTCTTTTAATCTTCTCATAGGCCATAGAAAAACACCTCATCAGAAAGTCCAATGGAGGACTGACCTTCATTGGAGAGTGGAAGAATGGGCACCTCGAGAGAAAGATGGGCCATTTGACCTGTTTTGCGGGGGGAATGTTTGCCCTTGGAGCAGATGGTTCCCGAGATGACAAAGCTGGACATTACTTGCAACTTGGAGCTGAAATTGCACATACTTGTCATGAGTCATATGACAGAACAAGTAAGATACGTTGCTGGTTATTTCAGTAGCTGAGTATGGAAATTGTTGAAATTATTTCTAAGAGATGTTACGGACTTACTCCTTTTCTAGTGTGCACTGTTTTTATACCAGTATAATTGTCTTAACATCAGTTGTATTTACTTCTCATCTCCATCATGGTGAGTAAACGTGAAATCTTTCTGCATGTTCGCCCCTATTTTTGCATCAGTTGGCTACAAAATGCAATGTGAGTGCAGGGGTGAAGGAGTAAGTGAATTCTTATCTTCCCAGGTTCAAAGGCAGTTTTTCATTTCATATATATTATTCTTACAGTAGTGTAGAGTGAGAAATCTGCAAAAGCAGTTTCAACTGATTTTAGTAATAATACATTCTGGCTAAGTTAGAGTCAAGAGGATGGAGATTACTGTGCAAATTGTGAGATAATCAAAGACCTGACTAATGAGAAGGCCGTGTCAGCCTTCATTGTCAGGATGGAAATTTCTCAAGTTAGTCTTTCGGACCATATGTTCTCTTTTTTATTTTTTTTGTCTTTAATAGTGACCTTGATGCATAAAGTTGAAGTGTGCTATTTACACTTACTATGGCTATAAATCAAAAGACACAATTAAAACACGGGAGTCTTAGAATAATAAACAGGAAGACCTTGACTGGACTGTCAGAAGGAAGAAGTTAATAGGAAAAAGACCAGGAGCTCTTTCTGCGAACTGGGAGTTGAAAAATGCCAGTGCAGCCTTAGTCTGTATCAGGTGAAGAATTTTCAACAGAGATAAGAGAATATTAACACTGCCTTAGAAGACATGTATAATTTGTCATCCAGAATACTCTGTACAAATCTGAACATGAAGCAGAAAGAATGCAGAGAAGGACCAACAAAATGATGAGGGTGACAGACCTTTTATCTTACAGTAAGAAGAGAAGTTGGCCTGCTTAGATGAGAAAAGCAATATCCAAGAAAATAATAGATTTGTTGTCATATCAGTGGATAAACACTAAAAAGAAATACAGCTATTTTAAGCTAAAAGTAACACAGCTGCATAAAAAGGAAGAATTTATACGCTTGCCATGAATAAATATAGCCTAGAAATTGAAAATGGCTTTGTGTGGCCGTCAGAGAAGTGAGCTTCTGAAATAACATCCTTGTAGAAGTGATGGGAACTACTCATAGCGGTTTTGAAATGAGAATTCATGTATTTATTCACAAGGATTACATAGTATCACTATAATGTTGCCTTCAAAAAAAAAGAAAACCAATAGAAAAAAAATACAAGGACTCTTAAGGAGAAAGATAGGAGGTAATGTTGCAGGTGCTGTGGCTTTTTGAAAACTTGCATTAAAAATTTTAAATCAGACACTGAAGGATTGGCAATGCTAAATTTACATTCGCAAGTGCAGCCCTTATTTTTTTTTCCTTCAGATTTTTATTCTGTACCCTAAATAAGTCAGAAGACAGAGGGATAAAAACTTTGGTTACGTATTTAATGACTGTGTAAGAACACATGCAAGGAATAGACTGAAAGTTGTACAGACAGCTGTGATTTTGCAGTGTCCTAGTTTTCTTTTGTTCAGTCCTACAGTCTCAGTAGTTTGTATTTTTTTTCTGCCCTGATTTTTCAGAGAAAATAATGATCTGCTATGTGTGAAATGTCAACAACTTCTTAACGCTTTAACAGCAGAATTTAGACATAACTGTACATAGTAATGTGAGAACTAGCTGGTTAGAGAAAAAGACTCTCTTTTGGAGGACAGATAGTTGTCCTGTTTCAGCTGATAGATTTATTTTTGAGTCAGCATAAGCAAAAGCTTCTCTTTCCTATAGACTTGGGAGAGCTTTTGCCCCATTTGGTGTCCTAGAGGAGACAGCAAGGCACTGAGGCTGTGTACTGAGGACAGAGAGCTTTCTTCTTCGGGTAGACCAGAACTGTCCTTTCCCTTGTCTTCCCAGGATTACTCATAATAAACAGAAGTACGTTCCTGGTCTTAATATATTCTAGTGTTGCACTACTACATTATGAAGCAGCCTAAGTTTCTGTAAGGGGCAAGTATGAAAAGAACTGCTGTTCCAAGATCCAGTCTTAGCAAAATCAAAGCAGAATTTCAAAGAAGAAAAGCACTTTTGGAAAAGAAGGACATTATATTGCCAACTGTCAGTATCCTGTCGCGCTTATTGCAGGTATAAAAGCAAGCTTAGAAAGAAGAAAATTCAGTAGTACAGACAGCATCAGGCAAAGTAAATTCTGTATTTGCTGCAATCTGTCTTTGTGGTAGAATTATCATATGAAATACCATCTCCTGAAATTCTGCTTTGAAATCACGGTTTCTGTAGCTTACATAAATAAACAGGAGATTCTTGGTCACGTGACAAGTGATTTAGGCGCCAAGATTTCTGTGTAGTATTATTTCAGATAGATCTGAGTAGATTTTACCACTGTGATAATAAGTAAAATGGTCCTGTCATGCAGTGACAGCGCACCTGCTTATTTAGCACTGAGGGGATTTTATGCCATGACATTTGTGTCTGGAGCCTTTTTACTTATTAGAATATTTTAAGACAGAAATAGTATTCTCTCAAGCTGCTTTTCCCCTCTCATGCATTACTCTGTGTCTTCAGGCAAACTCTGTCACCCTGTATGAGACAAAGTATTTGTCATGGCTTCATCCTTCTTTAACAAAACAAGGTAATATAGGCCTTATTCTTAATTTACTTCTGCCACCATTCTTATTTACTTGCCTTTGGAACTGAAGTTATCACAACTAATGTGAGAATCATCCAGACTTTCATCATTTCTAAGACCATCCCTGTGGTCCCTTGGATTCATTTGTTCCTGTTAATGGCTTCTAAAGACGCTTGAGGTGAGAAAGGCCATTTTGAAACCCTCTCCATTCTCTGGTTTACCTCTTGATTTCAAGCATTCTGTTGCTAGCCAGTTTTTTTTTCTTAGCAGTAGATCTTGGTGTTTAGGAGTTCTTGCCCCTGAGGCATATAAGACCTTTGTCTCCCAGCTGTGACAGGTGGAAGAGCAGCTTGTGTTGCAAGAATCCTACACACTGGAGCTGGTCTACAATGCTCCCCAATGTACTAACTCGTTCCCCAACTCAAATGCTTCATCTTGCGTCCCAAAACTTATGATGAAAAGGTGTATGGTTTACCATCAGTATCTGGAGAGGATTGAGGACCACCCTGCAGATAATAAGGCATCCTGTTTTATCACCCCTTTACTGATGAAAAACACTGACTTTCTTTCCGTTTTGGCAATGGCGATCACTTTCCCATGTAACCAGAAAAAGTTGCCACACGATCACAGTTTTGCACAGTGATGTAGACTGACTGATTTGCCTTAGAGCTAGCATCACTGGAACAAGAGCTTTCTCCTGATGTTTAGGGTATTCAGTCCCCCCGATAGTATCTTAGTGATCCCATGCAGAATTTTTGGATGTTTACAGTGCATTACTGAGACTTGCTGAAGATTTTAGAACTTTTTTTTAGCTTGATAAGAAGTGTAACACAAGGACACTGTCAGCTTTGGGACAGACTGTTGCTGGTGTGACACTCTGCCAAGTCTCCCAACCTCTAAATAAGACCAACCTCAGATCTGTGAAACTGCCTTAGAGAATCCACAGCCTACTGCACGTACAAGTCCTGCTGGATAAAGCAAAGAAATTCAGTCTCGGACCATGAGGCCATCTCTGCCTCCCTGCATAACACCAACAGTTGGCGGTTGCTGCTGCTTTACTCAGTATAAGTCAGTGTGAGGGTGCATAGCTTTTTCACAGCATCACATGTGGACGAAGAACGAGTTTCCATTTTGTTCTTACAGGATCTATGTGTTCATATGTAATCTCAGTTCAGATTTGTGATGCTGGGGAACATCCCACCTCTACAGAGAGGAGGACTTATGTCTCCTGAATTTAAGAATGACTTATTTCATATTTTAGTCAAAAATAACAGCAGAATTGGTAGACAGACCAATTCCAGTTCAAAAGTCATTTGTTTGATCTCTGTACAGATCTTGTTGTTTCCATAAGGCCTCTGGCCATCGTATTCACCCAACTTAGGTGAAAGTATTTGTTTTTATTGCCCTGGAGACTGAGTAATTGAAAACAAATTAATCATTGCCTTCAGGTTAACTCTGAACAGTTAAACTACGTTGCCATCCTGCTGTTTTGTAGGAGCAAATCTGAAATGACTAGCAGACTTACCTCTTCAGAAAAATCTGCTATTCTATGCATGCTGTTTTCTCAAGTTGCTTCAAAGTCTCATTGTTCAAGTGTAAGTTGGTCTGTTTGCCTGACAGCCTTCTTCTACACGGCTTGTTACAAGTTTTGCCTTAATCCTTCATGGTGTTACTCCATCATTTGTATTCCCATTCTCACCATTGCATTCTTTCAGCAGTAAGTTACCCCTTTCATCTCTTGCGATGCTGTCTGTGCCATAGTGCTGATTAGTACAGAGAAGTTGGAAAGCCGTTGTAACTTTTCCTGTTGTATTTCAATCAGCATTATGTCCCAATGACAGTTAGCATTCATATTCATGTGATCAGTAACGGATTTATACAGGGACACAGTCACTCTGATAATCTGATTCACCTGTCAGTGTTCTCCAAGACTTCAGACTGCTGAGTTGTAGGCTGGAAAAGTGACTGAGGACATCCTGAGAAGCTCAGGCTCTTTCTAGGGGTCTTTGAAAATCCCTGTAGATTCTGTTCAAGCTGATGATCAACCTAGCAGTCCCCTGTGAGTTGCCTTTCTGATTCACCACCTGGATGAAGCCGATGGTCTTTGGAAGGTGAAGGTGGAGTATACAGGCATGATTCTGAGCCATGAAGTAGTGCTGCTTGAGTCCACATTCTCTTGGGATCTGTAATCCACACATACCTAGGCTTCATACCTACTTTTCTTCTTTACCATAAGCTATTGATAGATTATTGCTGCAGTCATCCTAAATCGCCCATCCTTTGGCAGAAGATTTCAGGATTTTTCTGTAGTTGAATGTGCTGTCGATTCGGAGAGAAGGCTGAGAGAACCAAAGATGCAAGTTGTGCTTTGATCTGTATGCCAGTGTATTGGCTCAGCAGAAGAGGTCATAATGCTGTCAGTGGGCTTTGACAAGAATAAAAGTTTCGTGTTTTTGTGGTGCAAGGTTTGCTAGAGCTTATGCTTGTGTGTGGACTGCTCACCTGGAAGTATTACGGTTACTGGGGAACTCTTTTTTAAATGCTTACCATATACACCACTGAATGACCTGGCAGAGGCATAGAACAACTAGTGATGTGAAATCCATAAATGCTAATGAAAAAAGATGTCCAACAAAACTGAAAGAATAGAAATGCCACTACCAAGTTAAACTGAATAATTTGCTTTTGCAGGTATTGTAGAGATTGAATTAGTAAGCAAGATTATCTATATAGGTCATAGAATGTGACGATTTATAGCACATGGTATTTTAAGTGAAGTATACTACTCTTCATATGTAAGATTTTTCCCATTCGTTAGCTGATAGTACTTAAAGTATTGACTACAGAGAGATTATTTTATGATGAAGTTTTTTGTGCATCTTTGAAGTTTCTGACAAGAACTATCTCCAGAATCTGGATACAGCAGTAGCTGTTATTTTAAGTATCTCAATTCCAGTGTAGAATAAGCCAGATGAATAGGACTTAAACATTGTCAGGGTATGAGCAGATGCTGCCTCTGTGCCAAGTCTCAGAGAAAGCATTTAACCAGGCAAAAAAAGGATAATGATTACTTGGTTTTGTGAGAATTGAAAAATAGTAATGCATCTTGATGGAATGGTTCAGAGAATCTCAAACAAAGATATCTTGGAGATTCTTTTCCTCAAATTTGGTGAGTTAGAATCTACAAGGTGTTATTACAGTTATAAATACTTTATTACTTTCAGGCAGTTTGTTGCAAGATTGAGTGTATTCATAAAGAAACACGCGCACAAAAAGCAGCATTTCCAAAATTATTTCAGAAATTAAGTATGTAAATGTTTATTTAGAAGTCTAAGGAATTTCCCTTATTTTCAATGCTAAATTCATTTCTCATTGAAGTCAACTTTAAATCAGATAAAACCTAATTTTAAATGGTATTGTTTTAGCCTTGCAGTGTTGCAGTATGATATAAAATCATTTCACATCTGCTCTCAGTGCCTAGACTGTGGTCTGTCAGGCCCACTAGTAATACAGTACCTGCATGTAAGTGTGACTACTGTAGCATTATAAAATGGCTTTAGATAGTTCTTTTCTCAGAAAAATGCTTCCTTGCAAGATTCTGTGTTCATGGTAACTTCATTGCTTCAGTTGCTATTACCCAAAGTGTGGTGATCAGCTTTGCATTCTTAGTTTCAGATAAAAAAAAATTCAGTGAGATTGTGTCCTAGTCTGCAGGGATAATGCATCCTCTGGCTGAGCAGATACATATTTTCTTGAAATTCTCAATAACATTAGAAGTAGTTATGCATAAATAATTAAAGATTTAATGCACTGGCATGCTACAAAGCAAGAGAAGGTGTCACAATTACTATAGATGATGCATCACCAGGACTGCCCAAAATTAGGCTTCATTTGTGGATGAGAGTAAGAGAGCTTACCTGGTATACTTAATCTCCAAAAGGCTTTTTCAGAAGTTCTCTAGGAAAGCCCTTTAAAGATATTAAGAAGCTATAGCAAAAGAAGCAAATACCTGCATGGAGAAAAAAAAAAAGATTATAGTGTAACAAATGGGGCAGATACTCATCTCTTGTGAGAGATGGTGAGAGATGGAGAGATTATGACCAGTGGTAATCTGTTTAATATGTAATAGTACTTATAATATATGTATAAAGGTAAATTGTATTTTATATTTTAATGCGTATGTATATTTTTATATAGAGTATACACGTATATAAATCTTCAGGAAAGGAGCATGAACAGTATGCACACTGATGGCAACTGAGAAAAGGCTATTGGGGGTATCAGTGATGACAGAAAGCTGAAAAATTGCACCAGGATCTTACGAGGTTGACTTATTGAGTAATAAATGAGTTAATTAAATTCAGTGTAGTTAAATGTAAGGTAAGGCACCTATGAAAAAATAATTTCAGATCTCACATATAAGATGATGAGCTCTTAACCGACAGCATTAGGAAAATACCAACTCTGTATCGATCAGGAAAAACAAAGTGAGAAGGAGCAAAAAAGAGAACATTATTATGTTGCTATATTAATCTTGCCCATACATTCAGTGCTGTGTTCAAACTAGTCCACACAGTTCAAAAACGCTGTAGTTGGGTTGGAAGAGTTGCAGAGACAATCATGGGAGGAAAACTAAAGGTATAGAACAATTTCCATTAAAGGAACAACTGAATCAGATAGGAGTCTTTCGTATGGAAAAGAAATGTTTTAGGTATGAAATGACAGATTTGCAAAATCACCAGGGGTTTGAAAAGGTTGGGTGAGAATCAGTTGTTCACTCTCTTCTCCAGCAGGAGAACTAGGGACTATTGAATAGATCCTAGTAGCAACCAAGCTGAAAATAGTCCTCCGGATGCTGGCACTGTGCCACTACGTCTTCCTTTAAGGGCAGAAGCAGCAAATCTCTTTTATTTTCAGATGTGGCTAAGTTTCCATTGACTAGTTGTAAACCTTTTACTAGAGGATCCCATTAGGAAGCACATGAGCTTTGGTGGCCTGACAGCACTACCCTAAACAAAGAGCTCGAATGAGGTGGAATTTATTTGGGCTGGAGACATCTGTTTTTGTTGTAAGATCTCCAATTGTGCCGGGTGGGATCAAAGGGCAGTAAAACAGCTGGTGATCCTTCTATTTATTTTGCTGTTAAAGAATTGAGGTCAGTCATTTTAATTTTATCCCATAATTGAATATATTAATGTGTTCCTATTCCTTGTGTTTCATTAGTTTTCCAGAGGATTAGTGTACACCTGTAAAGGGTAGTTTTCTCCCAGGAATTGGATAAATTCATAAGAAAAGTCCTCAACAATAGGAAATATTTATGAGATTGCTTGAAGATGAACTGGTTCCTGCTTCTCTCACATGCTTGGGATGTAGCAGCCTCATATCCACCCTTCCTCCTATGGTTTGTCAGGAGTAAAAATGTTCCTTTTTTTTTGGTTTTGTTTTTTTTCTCTTTGCTCTGCAGCATTAAAGCTGGGTCCAGAAGCATTCAAATTTGATGGTGGTGTAGAGGCAGTGGCAGTACGTCAGAATGAGAAGTATTATATCCTAAGACCGGAGGTGATTGAGACCTACTGGTATATGTGGAGATTCACGCATGATCCCAAGTACAGGCAGTGGGGCTGGGAGGCAACACAGGTAACTATTTATTATCTGTCAGTAAATTAATTCCACTTATTTTCCTCCAAATAATAATTTATTTTCACAAGTTCCAGTAAACTAGCATAAATATGGAGGTGTGTGTTGTTATTCCTGGTTGGGTTTTTTTCAGCATTATACAGCTGGTGAGCTTCAGGTTTGGAATACAAGTTACTGGTCACGACTCCTACTGTAGTCAGTGGTCCTCAGCCCTCAAGAGAAGTAATTTATCGTGGGAAACGAAAGTGTATTATAAATAACTTTGTTAAATGTGTGCTAGCACTTGTTTACATTAAAAGACGCTGCTGTTCTTAATGTGTCTTCTTGGTCTACTGTTAAAACTCAGATGGTCTGTAGACTGGATAGCATGTAAACACATGGATTGGTATCATGGCTTTTTCTTTTCATACTTGTCTAACTGGAAGGAAATGAGATTGCCAGTCACTTTTAATTACTCAGTAATAGTGAAAAAATCACAAGATTTTTCACAAGCAGCAGACCGTAAAGGAAAGTGAATAAGCAATAATACCTAAGGCAGAACTTAAACATTTTTGTGAAGATATTTTAGAGATTGTTACTCTCTTGTATGGATGCTTTGCTGGGTTTAAATCTGATCATTATCATTATATATCCTAACCAAATTCCTAAGTGTGAAAATGTTCTTGAGTCTTTCTCATTGGAAATGCTTGCACTGGTCTATGAAAGCACAGAGATTTATACTAAAAATCTGAATCTCTGTGTTTGTGGCCTTCTCTCGTTCATCCCTTGTACATAGATGCCTGATAGTTATTGATTGTAGGCTGGCCATATGAATAACGAGATATTGTTTTCATATGACAATATAATATTCTAATTGTAAAAAATTGTATGTAATCTTGGAAAGGTTTCTCATTTTGAATGCTTCAGAGAGCTGAACAGTGAGCCTTTTCTGATCTCTTATTTCTCACTGCTTCCACCTGCTGGTCTGTCCCACGGTCATACAAAACTAAATTGCTTTCCAAGCAGTTTTCTGGTTCTCTTCAAGATCTGATTAGCCAGTGGGCTACTACAGCTCCTCCACTTCGTTGCTATAGCCCCAGCAGACTTCGGAAACATACCTCAAAGCCATTTTCAAACAAGAGAATGAACATTCAAGGTAACAAGACGCTAATTTACTGTAGCTGAGCAGATGAGATAGGAAAGAGCGAGGGAAGAGAGGATTCAAGAGCGTGCAGAAACTTTAATCTGCATGTCAGAACCAGTTTAGCTCCAGAGGCAAGAGATCCAGAAAAAAGTACTTAGAGCTAGTGCTGATCTGTTGAGAAGGCAGGTTCATGGTATTTAGCTTGGCTCACCCATATGCTTTTCTCAGTGTAGTTATAATCATGTAGAAGAATCGTAGTGTTTTAAGATAGTGCCTTAGTCTTGGTTAGGTTTTGCCTTGTAGACTGTTTGGTTATAAACAGCATCACATTATTCTGCACAAAGTTGCCATGTACGTCACATTTTTATTCTAGAATGCATTGCCACTATCTCTAAAACATGAAGTCATATCAGCATCAACAGTAAGTCATATCTTCCCTACTGCCTGAGCTATAAATGTTTCTAATATGACAAAGAAATGGATTTAGTAACCCTACCCCTTCCCAGTGTGTATGCAACAAATGCCTGCTGATCTAACACCAGCTCTTGTCAGAAGTTCTGGCTCTGTGATCCAGGATGAGATTAGGAAATTTGTAGTAGGTTAAAGAATATACAAATACAAAATTTTTCAAGAGAGGATCCATCTTTATAGTACAGTGCAGAGCTTTTGTTACATTTTCTCTATCTTGATTTCATATTTTCATTCCTACTATTGCTTTCAAACAAAACCCTCCCTCTTCCCCTGTCTCCAGATTTCTGTATATTCAGGGTAGGATTTTATTTTATCCTGAGGCATCTGCATTTAAGTTGTGTAAATCAAGCACCCCATGTGTGTATCTTCCTCTGTCCTTACAGAGTGCCTTTTTCTGCTTACTTCCTCAGTAGTTTCTTTATCCAATATAACTGTAGAATGTTTTTGAACTCTTCATAAATGTTTTTGTCTACCTCTCCCTCCCACGATTAGTTTTTCTTTCCCTCACCATCATACTAACTGAGGAGCTTGGGAAGTTTTCTGCTCCCCAGGGCTTTCTGTTCCCTGCATAGAGATATTAAGTTCTTGTGTTTACTCCTCACGCCTACTCACTGCTTTCTCTGCTTCCATGCCACACACAGTTCTGGCTGTGCTTGTTCCTCCATTTGTAGATAGAGAATAATCTGGTATAATACACAGAGCGGTTAGCTTGCTGCTTTTGTGTATCGCAGCCTTTATTCACTTTTCTGTTGCCTTTTGACCATTGAACATACTTTGAAATCTGTATGATATAGTTCTCATGGCAAATGTTTTTTTTTTTTCTTTTTTTTTTCCCTCATGAGAATTCTAATAGGTGCTTTACACTTCAGGGGAAAATAACAGAATTGTAGGGGTCAGAAGGGACCTCTGGTGATCTCCTATTCCACCCTACCTGCTAGAGCAGGTTCCCTAGAGTAGGAGCATCCAGACGGGTTTTGAATATTTCCAAAGAAGGAGACTCCACGACTTCTCTGGGCAGCCTGTTCCACTGCTCTGTGACCCTCAAAGTAAAGAAGTTTTTCCTCATATTCAGATGGAAATTTCTGAGTGCCGATTTATGCCCCTTATCCTGTTGCTGGGTGCTGTAGAAATGAACCTGGCCATATCCACTTGATTCCCACGCATGAGATATTTATAAACAATGACGAGATCCCTTCCCATTCTCCTCCAAGCTGAACAGTCCCAGGTCTCTCAGCCTTTCCTTAAAAAAATAAGACACTCCAGGCCCCTAATCATCTTTGTGGCCCTCTGCTGGACTTTTTCCAGTAGTTCCCTGTCTTTCTTGAAATGCGGAGCCCAGAACTGGGCACAGTGCTCCAGATGTGGCCTCACCAGGGCAGAGTAGCAGGAGAGGATCACCGCCCTCGACCTGCTGGCCACGCTCTTTTTAATGGAGCCCAGGACACCATTGGCCTTCTTGGCCACAAGGGCACACTGCTGGCTCATGGCCAACCTGTTGTCCACCAGGACACCCAGGTCCTTCTCTGCAGAGCTCAAAATGAATTTTGTTTCAGAATGTTTGTTGACTAAGTTCTTGGTGGTCTCCTTTACTTGCTTCTTTGAATTGATGAATACCTCCCTGTCCTCAGAAGGATTGAGGGAACTGGGATCAAGTCTAGAGGCAACTACAATTTTAGTTCCAAAAAAGCCTTGATCTACTCTTGTCACAGGCCCTGAAATTTCACATGGTGTCATTTTTGAGCCCAGAGAGATACATTTGGCATGAGTACAGTATCGCGTATTTTTCTGTTCTACTCTTGATTTGAGTAAGAAGTGGAAAATCTAATTCCTTTGGTAGTTTGTTGCATTATTTAATTATTTATTCTGTTAAAAAGATATGCTTTATTTCCCGTTTGAATTTGTCGAGTTCTACTTGTTGATCATTGAACTTTCCTATGACTCCCTGTACCATATTAAAATGTTGTTATTGGCCATGGTTTCTTTCCACTTGTCACAGATTGTAATAAGCCTACTACTGGGTTGTCTTAAGAAATTGTACTTTCTCCTGCTGTAAAGCATTTTCTCCAAATGTCTGCACCCATCTCAGATATTCATCCTGCTTTTTTAAAAATGAAATCTGAAATGGAATATTTCAGTTTTTGTCTTTACCCACAGCCCTGTGCAAAATTAAAACTACATGCCTGCTTCTGTTTGCTACCTCTGTGTGTGTACCTGCCTCAACATCCTAGAAGGAACTCATACTAACTTGTCTCTAGTGGCCACTGGATTCTTTTAAGTGTCTGCTTTCCAGACTAATCTGGTTCTGCAATTCCAGTCTTTATTTCTAGGTCTAGGATTTTGTATACAGCCATACAAAACTCATTTTGTTAGGGCTCCAGTTTCCACCAGATTACACTGACTGTCGTTAGTCACCTACACATCATTTTTGCCAGCAGCAGCTATGCAGTGATTTGGTGAAAATTAAGGCGACCCCTTGTTGAATCTCTGTGAAAAGCAACACTATCCAATGATGGGTTCACATTTCCAGTTCACTGTTAAATCACTGTTGGTCGGTTTTTAATTAAGATAAAGATATTGGTAAGGTATGGTGCTATTTTCTTCTTATCATTATGTGTTATGATACCATGTCAGTTGCTTTAAAAACATTGCTTGTACCTTTGCAGTTTCCTTTACTACTTTTTACTACTTTACTACTTTGATTTCGTTCTTTGAAGTCTACAAGTTTGCTGAGAATGATGGTTTCTGTAAAACCATACTTACCAGTGTCAGTTGTCCTCTTGTTCTTTTATATGTTTTTACTTGTGTTTCCATAATTGTTTGGAGCTTTAGTTCTGCCATCCTGTATTTATCAACTCAGCCTGACAGTGCCTCTGAATAATAGCATTCCTTTGATACTCTTCCAGGTGCAGTAAAAATTAGCATCATTTTGTCAAGTGTATGGGAACCGTTAGGTCTTGGCCTGAACCAGTGATTGGGCCTTATCAGGGTCTTGCTTCTCACGAATGAAGGGGACCCCAAGCAATCAGACCCCTGTGGCCCTGGCAATAATGGAAAAGAGAATTCTAAAAAATCTGAACTAGAGGCTCTGGTGGAACTGGATCCTCTAGAAATCCGGCCAGTAATCACTCAAAAAAAAACCCCAAGAAAATCCAATAAAGACCTAAGGAGGTACCACGCAAAGAGTGGCTTCCTCCCCAAACTATGATGCATGTTACCACATGCCCATGTGTGGCCGCAGAATTGGTGGACTTAGTCCAATGAGTCCTGCAAAGACCAAGGGAAAGTATCCTGGCCTAGCTGTTGAGACTATGAGATATGGGAGTCAAAAGCGTCATGATAAGTGGCTCAGAAATTTTCAAACTGGCCTCTATCACAACACAGCCAGCACTGATGCAAAGGCTATATGCCACTGGCATACACAATGAGGAAAATCATTCCTTAATTCAGTGGATTATGGTAGCCTGTCAACTGATATGGCCTAATAAACCAGATATACCCACCCATAGTAGTTTATGGAATTCTATGGAAGAGCTCCAGAATTAGATCTGGGAGCAAGGTATGAGGGAAGCCATCTGTTGAGGACACTTTTGGGAGTCTCCTCTTGGTCAAATTCACTGTGGGGATGAGACACTTAATTCTACAGCAAGCTCCTTCCCATCCCTATGGGACACTCGTAGTGATCTTAAATCCTTTGGTGGCCTCCAAGGCCATAATTTAACAGACCACTTAATTAGTGGCCAACCGTGGAGAAACTGAGCTCCTAAGATCAGAGTGTAATATTCGAGCAGTACAGAAAAATAAATGCAGATAAATACAGGAGTTTCCAAAACCAACTGCAGCAGAACAGTTACAAGAATTGTGGGGCATCCTGGGCTATTGGAGGACCTTTATACCCCACCTTGCACAGATTCTGAGGCCTCTGTATAGACTGACTAAGAAAGACCAATCATGGGATTGAAGATGGATGGAACAAAGTGCTTTTTAGCAAGCCAAATTAGTTGTCAAACAAGCACAGGCATTTTGTATATTTGATCTCACCCTATCTTCTGAATTAGGTGTACATGTAACCTGGGAAAGGTTTGGGTGGGGTTTGTGGCAGCATGAGGGTTCTATCTTGCACCCCAATTGGTTTCTGATCTCAGCTTTGGCATGGAGCAGAAGAAAGGTATATCTTGATTATAACCCAGGAACTGAGTGACAGTGCATTGTACATCTGTGCAGATAGCTGGGCGGGCTACCGAGAACTTATACTTTGGATTGCGCAGTGAGCCGCTCAGGATTGGACTATCCATGTCTGACCAATCTGGGTCAGAAACATGTGGTTTGATATCTGGAATGTGGCAACAGTATATGCCCATGCAGTCACCAGAGAATGATGGAGCCAACACACTACCTCAGATAAGGTGGCTAGAAGGTTTGCCAGCAGATAACATTGCCCCATCGCTACATAAGAAGTTGTGACCTGCTGGACAGAAGACAACGTGGGCAGCAGTAAAAGCATGGGGGCTGCCCATTCGAATGTCAGATATTGTCCAAGCATGTCAACAATGAGAATCATACTCCAGGGTGCGACTGAGACCTTTGCCAGAAACAGCAGTGCATCTCACCAAAGGGCACCATCCCTTGTACAGATTGCACGTCTTCTACATAGGCCCCCTCCCTCCATCTGAAGGGGCGGGATGTGCCTTGAACTACGTTGACGCAGTAAGTGGATTAATGCAGGCCTAATCCAGTGCTAAAAGCAAATCAAGCCTATACTATCAAGGCATTAACTAAATGAATGGTAGCATACGGGACTCCTCAAGTCATCCAAAGTGACCAGTGAACAACAGTACAAAAGTGGGCTGAGGGAAGTAACATCGAATGGCGGTTCCATCTGCCTTGTAATCTGATGGGAGCAGGCCTGGTATAGCAGTATAATGGCATTCTAAAGGCCACTCTGAAGTCCAATTCTCAGTCCTTGCAGGGGTGGACAAAGAGACTACAAGAAATGCTGAGAGGCCTGCATGAAAAACTCAGAGATGGCAGACCCAGCACCCTGCGTGTTACAAACAACTTGGGACACCCCACTTAGGATCCAAATTAAGGGAAATGATATACAATTGAAGTCCCAAGTCGGAACAATATGCAGTCTTCTGCTTCTTGCCCCTGAGAATTTAGAACCTGGGATCCACATGGTAAGATGGCCTTGGGAAGTGCAAGTGGGGCCAAAATTGTGCAGGCTGCTCACACCATGGGGGAGATTATAAGAAGGGGGAGGAATGGTAACACCACAAGTAACTGGCACACGGCCAGCAGAAATTATAAAACATACTCCAATTTTCATGGCAAATTCTATCTCTCTGGCAGATCAGAACCCCCCGCTTTGGTACCTGATATAATTATTCAGCTATCAATATCAGGCTAAAGGGTATGGCATAAAAGGCCTGAACGTAGAATCATAGAATCCTTAGAGCTGGAAGGGACCTCTGAAGGCCATCTAGCCCAACTCTGCTGCAATGAACAGAGACATGCACAGCTGGATCAGGTTGCCCAGGGCCTGTTCCAGCCTCACCTTGAAAGTCTCCAAGCGACGGGGCATCGATCACATCTCTGGGCAACCTGTTCCAGTGCCTTACCGCCCTCACTGTGAAAGTCTTTTTCCTCATATGCAACCTAAATCTCCCCTCTTTAAGCTTGAAACCATTTCCCTTTGTTCTGTTGCCACACAGACCCTGCTGAAGAGTCTGTCCCATTTCTTTCCTGTAGCTCCTCCTTAAGATATTTTTAAAGGCCACTGTAAGGTCTTCTCAGAGTCTTCTCCAGGCTGAACAGCCCCAGCTCTCCCATCTGTTGTTGTCGGAGAGGTGTTTCATTCTGTGAATCATTTTTGTGGCCCTCCTCTGGACACATTCCAACAGGTCCACATCTCCCCTGTACTGAGGACTCCACATCTGGACACAGTACTCCAGGTGAGGTCTCACCAGCACAGAGCAGAGGGGCAGGATCACCTCCATCGCCCTGCTGGCCACGCTTCCTTTGATGCAGCCCAGGATATGGTTGGCTTTCTGGGCTGCAAGGGCACATGGCTGGCTCATGTCCAGCTCCCCATCCTCCCATACCCCCAGGCCCTTTTCAGCAGGGTTGCACTCAATTCCTTCATCCCCCAGCTTGTATTGGTAGTGAGTGTTGCCTTGACCCAGGTGCCAGACCTTGACTTAGGATTTACTGAACATTGTGAGGTTCTCCTGGGGAAGGTTCTCCTATCTGAGCACAGTTTGATGATGGCAGAATTGTAACTATTAGAACATTCCCCATAGCTTGTCACACTCCAGAGAAGAGACAAGGGTGTGTTCTGCACTTTTATTAAAAAAAATAAGACAGTTGCAAGAGGATGCAGGTTATTTCCTACGTAGAAACCCAAAGTGCTTTAGCCCATGTTTATTTGTATGACACCTGCCTAGTGGCTTGTAGGTCTTGCAAGGAGAAATGAGGAAGTAGTTCTGTAAACCGCATGTGCATTATTTCTTCAGAAGTTAACCAAGAAATTCATTTTTTCCTTTTTTTTTCTCCCTTTGGCTGCCATGCAGTAGCCAGCATCACTCGTGATGTGAAAGAACATGCAAAGAGATTGTCATGAGTTTGATACTCTTGGGTTAGACATACAATTTTATCTCCAGGCTGTAGAAGGAATTTGGTCAACCTGTATCTCAAAATGTGAATAGTCTCAGTGTAGTCCTGGTCTGCAACAGTAACCACATTAGAACAGAATTCATACAGACACTTTCTTCTTACATGCTCAAATCACAACAAAATGAGAAATGTTTCCATCCATTACAGGATGGATTACATCCATTACAGAAAGCTTCACTTAAAATAAGGGAATACATCATGAATTACACTTGCCAAGAAACTAAGGAAATCCAGGCCTAGAGCTGTGTGGAGAGAAGCTTCATGCAAACTAATGGGTCAAGTCATAGATTACTGAAGTACAAGTAGCTCTGTTCAGTAGTTGGTAATGACAGATAGCCTGAGCCAAGCAGTTTCCTTCATCACTCTGCCTTTTCTGTCACCGCACAAATCTGTTAAAAGAGCAACTATCTGCTGAGGACGTACCACCAAAACAGTGGGGAGGCACAAATAATCTGTGAATCATTTCATTGTCATAGCTTTGGGGCTGGTTTTAGTGGCTGATATCCTGGCATGCTGTAAGATTATGCATGTGAGCCAAATGAGTGTAAGGAGGTGCTCTGCACTACTGACGCGTTCTCCCCGGTCTCCTCTTCCAGCGTGATTTTTGCTGTACTGTGTTGGAGCTGGTTAGCAAGGTGGTTTGTGAATCCAGCATCCATTAGCCCCTCTCTGCATCGAATGCTGATTGGTTTTAAGTTGATGCTTTAAACATAAAGAACTCCTTTGAAGTCTGGCATGCGAGCTGACTTGATTTTCTACTGTATAAGGGGGAAAGAGAGAAGCACTTATAGGAGATGGAATTGCAGGGAGAAAGCAGTAGCTGGAAGAGTCTATAAGACGAAATCAGTGCTTCCCTGAATATGAATACTGTGTTTAATTCCTACCTTCAGAAGGTCTCTGTGACAAGTTACAAGTCACAGTCCTGTAACTATTCAAACTCTTCCAGCTGCAAAATCCAGGAGCGTTTGTCATCTTCCTACACTCCCCATAGCCCATGTTACGTTAATTGAGCGATGAATGTTCTACACAATGTTACTTACGAGCAGCTATGCCAGCTCAAAGCAAAAGTCTGCTGAGGCAATGTCCTCCCATCAGTATCAGTGAACAGTGAGTACCTTGGAAAGGAAGTATTCTTCCCCAGAATACCTTTTTCTAGCTTCTAGTGGTTTCTCAAATGTCTTTTTGGAGCCTTGGAAGGATTTTACTTTTGTATGTGTTCAGTTCTCATTTATTTACTTATTTTCCCAATCCACAACATCATCTGACATGACTAACCTATGCAGAGTGGAAAGAATTTCTTCTTTTATTGATCAATCCTGTTATTTCAGTGTTTCCAAATTTTATTTTAAATTGAATTGCCTTTTTTTTTTTAACCTCCCCTTTTGCAGGCAATCGACAAGTACTGCCGAGTTAGTGGTGGCTTCTCTGGTGTCAAGGATGTCTATTCGTCATCTCCTACATATGACGACGTACAGCAGAGCTTTTTCCTTGCTGAAACATTGAAGTAAGCTGTTTTCACTCTTGCATATTCCTGTAAAATATAGTGTGTAGTTCTACAAGAAAATGCTGACTAAACAAATAATCTGTTGTCATTTCCAGGGTGGTTTGGTTCTTTTTTTCCCAGCTTTCAGATCCAAGGTCCAATTTGATTTATGGCATCACAGTGGGGGAAAGGTATTCCTTTTTAGGAAACACCCTTTGCAAAAGATGTTTTTTAGATGCAGTGACTTGACATATTTTTTACAAGTGTTTGCTATACTCTGCTGTTATAGAACCTGTTTCTCCTGCATGTGCCGCTGCAAGGGAGTAAATGGGAAAAAATATCCTCTGTGCCCTTGAATTATCTAGCATGCTTTTTTGTTGGAAGCAAGAATATCAAGCATATTTTATAATCTTTTATGTACTTCAGATTTTAGAATATTTAAAATATTTTTAAATTCAGTCGAGTCAGCAGGACATCTTCAGTCAGTTATGCAGAGAATAATGCACTCTACTGTATAGTTAGTTCAAGGTAAAGTGTCCGAAGTTTCTTTTTAATAACAAAAAAAAGCTATTCTGTACTATGCTAGAATACTCAACAACCTTTAACTTACGGTGTTGTTGCTTACAATAAGAAATATATGTAAAGGTAAGAATATGTAATGGAGACTTTTATTAAGAGACCAGTTTTGAGGTCTGAGCCAGCTTATCATAACTACTCATCTCTTCCGCTACTGATGGAAACTTGCTGTCAAGAGCACTCTTTTGTCTCACAGTTGTGATCACACCGGGGTTTCGCCCATGAAGCAGTGTCTCCAAGGTGTGATAATTTCTTGACAGTCACATCAGTTTACCTGGTAATGCACTTCTAGCATTGAAATCTACCAATGTTTAATGTACGGTATCTTCCTGAAATCTTGTGAATTGCCTACTTTTGGAAGAAAAGTGCCTGAGCTGGCTATATTCCGTACTCCTTTTTCACTCCTGCATAACAGGTTGCAGAACATTGGTTATTTCCCTGGACAGAAACTGCTTTGGCAGTGTGAATGTGGATGAAGCCAGAGATGCTATTAGGGGACTGTTGTCTCTGTTTATGTATCCATGCCAACATGTGATGGAAGGAATAGTACATATGTTGTTGCGAAAACCTGTCAGCAGTGAGGACTCATTCGGGTGGCCTTTCTGTCTTTAAAACTCAGTGATATGAAGAACAGGAGAAAAAAATTTGTAATAATGTGTCAGCCTAGTGTGGCTTGTAGGTTTTTCAGAGTTAAATGGTTATTTTTGCAGGATTTACAGTATTTACTAGGTTTTAGCTACTGTTTCTGTCTGAGAAGATTTGTTTGGGCTTCTAGGAGCTCAAAGTGCATAGGGAAAAAATAGATCCTGATAGTGGCAGAGCTGATGCCTACTTCAGGCACCACGACATGTTTCACGTGTGTGAAAGGACTCCAAGTTCATCACATCCAAGAGAAGGATATGGCCATTGTGTCCTGCAGCTGAGTAATCCCTACCAGACTCCTCTCAGTAGTCACAATACTTTGTTTCCCTGTGTTATCATTACAAAAAGAAGGTGAGCCACTGCTGCCTCTTCTGTCATCTTTGTTAATTATAGTTCATTTACTCCTTTGAGTTAATTTTCTGCAGCCTAAAAGCTATACTCCCAAAGAGAGAGGTAACATTTCAAACAGGTCCTGCTACATATATAGTACTTCTCGAGGAGCTGATTCTGTGTCATCCATGTACCTATAAAAGCCAAATCAGAGGAAGAATGAAGTCTGCTCCTATGGGACTTCTGTGGTGACTGCACTGACCTTTGAAATATTGTCAGAATCCTGTCTAGATCTTTAATCACAAGGAGATCTGAGAGTTCAGTGATGTGTCATTCAGTAACTGGATGTACTGAAGGACAAGCAGTGACACTTGACTGTGGACAGTGGGAGTACGAGCATCTGTTTTATAGTGAATACAGAACAATGTGTGCCCACATTCTGGGTGTGACAGAGCCCACTAATGGGAGTGACAGCTCTTCCTTGTCCCGTGCTGCAAGACCTGACATTGGCTGAATAGTGGGAAATCAGGCTGAAGGAGAAGCTGAGAGGTCCTATATCCCAGCAATGTTAAGCTTAGCTTACATGTACACAATCAGGTTTTCTGGAAGGGAGCTGCCTTTGGAATTATAGCAGTTGAGTTTGGAAGACTTTACAAAGATCCCTGCCACCAGTATCCTCTTACAAAGAATAGCATAACCACAATCAAAATTGTGTATTAAGAGAAAAGGAAACAAGAAATAATCTTTACACATATGTCCAGAAATGTAGCAAACATCGTTACATGCTTTATTTATACTGTGTTGCTTTTTAATATACATTTATGAATCCACTCTGCAAGCATATTGGCGCATTTCCTCCTGCCAGAAGCTGATGATGACTGCCCAGCATGGTGATAACAAATCAAACATCTGGCATGGCTTAGTGGCTTCTTTTGTGCTTCTTCTAAATATTAGATTTGATTTGAATGGAACAGTCATTTCCAAGTGGATTTGCTCCATTGAAACCAATTTTTTGCCTACTTCTGCTCTGCTCCCCTGCCTCCAAAATCCTTGTGCTTGATGTCTTGATGTTTGTATTATATTGTAAGTCTTGGAAAGGAGTCTTGAAAAACAGAAGTTAGTTGGAAAAATTAAAATGCTGTCTTTGTAACAATTTTTTCATTGCAGGGCTTGACTGTGATAAAAATGACTCTTCAGATCATTATAATGGGGAAAGTTGTATGAGTGCTATAAAAAGATTGAAAGCAAATAACTTGTTTATGGCTTTAGCTGCTGACTGGTGGGGCACACAGCTGCTACGGTGCCCCAGTGTCTGTTGCTCAACTTTAATACCCACCATTTTTCTTCTCTGTATTGATATCCAGGTATTTGTATCTGCTTTTCTCCAATGATGACCTTCTCCCGTTAGACCACTGGGTTTTTAACACAGAAGCTCATCCCCTGCCTGTTTTACATTTAGCAAACACCACACTTTCAGGAAATCCTGCTTATCGATAAAATCAGCTCTAAGAAGAGGAAGAGAGACTTTTCAGCTCTGTTTTGTTTACATGGATCACTTGAGACTTTGAGCAGGAGAGGAGACGGACACTTGATAAATCTTGACCTCTGAGTCAAGAGCAGGCGTGAGAAACAAAGCGCTTCAACATATAGATAAGTGAAACTGAAACAAAGTTCTGTTTTATATATGACCAAAACACAAGTGTGGTATTTGCAGGACAGAGACTTCAAGTGCTTTGAACCCTAGCAAGAAATGGAATCTACTGTCTAAAATAAACGCAGCAGCGTGAGGAAGAAGAGGCTTTCCCGTTTAGGGACAGGAACTTGCAGCTGCTGCTGTTGGTCATCTCTTCAGATCGGGTGGGTTCCAAATACTTTGATATTTTTTTTCTTTTTATTTTTGTTTGATGATGGCATGAACAAATTAACAACAAAAAGCAACATCACTGCACCAGCAGCATCAGGATTTGAATTTTTTTCTGTACCTGTCTGAATTTTCTAAGGAGCATCAGTTTGCCCAGACTGGCAGCCATTCTTGGGGCCTCCGAACTATTTAAACTATAAAAACGATTACTTTCTCATTTTCCCTTTTCAAAGCAGTGTTGAAAGTTCTGTGTCGTATGCTCACGCTCAAAAAAGCAGTGCATAAGCATTTGGTTTGTAGTTTGCTGTCAACAACAAAGGCTTAGCTCATTTCACAAGTTGTGGTTAGAGTGTGGAGCATAACACTGTGGTGGGATAAGAGCCTAAGCGTTCTTTCTTCATAAATCCCATCGTGTGGAAAGTCCACATTCTCTTGTTTTTCTTGTTTCTTCTAGCCAAATTTACAGAGATAAAAACTTGAGAAAAACAGTCTCATAATTTATATAGCAAGGTATAGTATATGACATTTAAAAATGCTCCCCTTCAGCAGGAGTTTGTTGCTTTATGTTTTTCCACACTATCTGGGTTTTTCCTAAAAATTAATTTCACTCTTTGGATAATATTCACAGAACCTTATTTGCAGGTTTGAAATCCTGTCTTATCATATTTCTGTGTATGACAGAAGCCAAAAACTGCCTTTGATTTAGTCTAGAAAACTCCTTTCCGTTTGGGTGGCCTGCAACAGTGCAAAGCCAACGTGATTGTCTCTGGAAACAACATAACATCTCTTGCACATGTGTGGAAAAAGAAACTGTGGATTCTCTTCAGTTAGTTGATGAGAAATGAGGTGCTGTGTCCTTTTTATTTTTCCTTTGAGTACTCGAAGGCTGGAGTAGTTCAAATACTTTGAAATTGAGCTGGACAGTATCAGCTGAGTCTGACTCAGTCTTCACAATCTTTGCTAAAAGAAATTTAGCCTTTTCAAGTATCTCTTCATTGATCGATATATTTTTTTTAGTGTTGTTCCAGAATCCTTACAGCTTACATAATTCTTTTTACTCCCCTTTATAGCTCTCACATCCTTTTGCCATGGTGACTGGCATTTGTGCTCGGAAAGAGCGGTGAGGTGCTTCTTTCCCTCCTAATTTGTGCATGGGTTGAATCTTTCAAAAATTCTGATTGTCTTTTCAAACTCAAGTGAGCTGAAGAATTGTCTTTGGTGAACTACAGCACTGCAGCACCATGTCTAAAGGGACTGAGTACCCTCTCCCCCTCGAGAATGTTTATATATGAAATTTCATATATAAAAACCTTTTCCCAATATCACATTATAATTTTTCTGACTATACATTGAAATAGGATTTCCCATAGTATTTTCCCTCACTCCTCTTTGACAGTAATTTACACATAGCATTTTTTCCTAGGTCATGTGATTATTTCTATCAGACTCTGTTCTCCAGCCTGTCACTTTAGTTTAAGAGGAGGAAGACACAGACCTTGGAAAACAATCTGATCTCAACATTTTCGCCCTAATACCAGTCACTTATTTACTGTAATTTGCAGCAGTATCTTAAAAATAATTTGAGAGCTGATAAAGTAATTGATGTAGTAAATAATACTGATTCAAGCAATTGTTTATTTAAAGTGAGAAGTATCTTAGTAAATGGTTCCTTCTTACTGGTCGCACATTAATTAATTTCTCCCAAATCTCTCTAGCTACCAAGGAGAAATGGGAAAGATAGATTCCTCTGTGTTTTTTTTTTTTTTTAAAGAGTGAGAGAAAAGGCACTTTCCATCCTAGGCTGTCGTCATACACCTCCTGATAAATGCAGATGTAGAATGGCTGCCAGTCTGTTCAGAGACAAAATTATGTCAGACTCTCAGAAACAGCTAATTTCTTACCGTTACTGGATGCTCTGCCACACCCCTCATGTGAACTAAGGAGTTACTATTCAAATTAATTCCTCCGTGAATCCCAGTGTGTTAATTCACTGCCACAAGAATGCTTGAATTGAGGACCTAAGCCATTTCATGTTACGGGATGGTATTTTTCTCAAAGCAAATGTACAGTACTGCAATTTCTTCTTTGTGTAGACAAGCAGCAGGTACCAAATAAAGGACATTTGTTTCTTGTTTTCCAGTTAGCCCAAAGTTTGTCAGTTTCTACTCCAGCATTCTTTAAAAGGCAAACTTTCCTTTTCCTACAGAAGCTACAGATCTCCATAGTCTATTCAAAATAATGTGTTTCATGGACTTACTGCTGTGTCACTCATAAATTTCTCCATCTTGAGATTATCTAGAGCAACCCGAAAGTTTGGAGGTAATGGGTTTTCAGTGAGGCGTGTGTAGTCACCAAGCACGGATATGGAAACTTCTGTCTGAAGTGACATGCCCTGTCAGAGTCTGACTTGATCAGAGTCCTTCACAAAGAAGTAGGTTTTGATGTGCATAATGGAGTCATGTGTGGCCCACAGTTCAGACCGTTTTCCCTCTGGGTATATAAGGTATAGGTAGAGTATTACCACTTTCATTCTGTTGCTGCTGTCTTACCTACTTTCATGAAGGTAGAGTGTAAATTTAAGCACAAAATGACTTTCTAGTCCTAGTTGTTTCTGAGTCTTGCACTGTATTCTCTAACAAAACAATCCTCGTTTTCTTTAGGTAGCTGTCCCATTTTAGCAATTTCTGCAATGCCTTCTCCTCTTACAGAATGAAGTAAAGGACAGAAAATCGTGTACATTTTTGGCACACTGGATTTGGGCAAGAGCCTGGAAATCCCAGAATTGTCTATATCCTGTTTGCATGCAGTCAAAGCAAGGATGCTGAGTTCTTTTCCGAATCCAAGACACAAACTTGCCTATTGGTCAGGATCTGCTAGCAGTACATTTTTTTCTAACACTTTACAGCCTGACAGAAGCCAAATTTGTGCACTGGCCACCTTGGAGCTTTGTGTGTCCTGCAGTCCAGAAGTCAACGTCTTAGCCCTGTCCTCTGACTAAGAACAAAACCTTTGAGTGATAAACTGGGTGTTCATTTTGCTGCACAATGTGGTCCTTAAAATGGAACGCTTAAAAAGAATGTGCAAGATTCTGAGTACTCTGAAGTAAGGAGAAAAGCAGATAGTATAGTTCCCTGTGGCATTCACACCTTTGAAGCTTCTTTAGCTCCTTACTTCAAATTTGCAAATGACCATCTTGTACCTTTCAGTCACTGAGATATTCTCACCTGGAGCTCTACGAGATTTGAATGTCCAGTATCTGGAGTTTCGAAAAGTGAAAGCAATTACATGCTCCCTGTAATACCATCCTGTAAGATTAAAAGTATATGTTTCATTGATTTATAACTAAGCTGTATCAGGCTGTCCGCAATGATATTCTCTTCTGTCCCTGAGGAAATGTATGATATTACAAACCTTCATAATGTGACTCTTCCTAGTTTGAATGGAGAAGTGGATAATAGCATTAACATTGAAAGGATCAACAATGTAATCTAGCACCCACAGAAAATGACGAGGCAGCTTGCATCTCAGGGCTGTAGTAACAGGCTTTTGGCAAATTGTGCCTGTTACATACATTAATAAGTAGTCCATGTTTTTAAGGGGACAGATTACAAAGAGGCTTCTTGTTACCAGAGAGAAATGCAAGCAAGCTCTTGATCCACGTAGTTCAGAGATCTGTTTAGCCTAAGCCTTCCCTCTTTTGCTCCTTGAATTCTGAGAAACAGTCTTCTGACTCAAGGGCTTGGGTTGCCATACAAAGAGGAAGCCAAAGCTCTGTTGCAAGTTCTGTGCATACAGCTGTAGCAGAGATGATGAACATTGGCTGCTTCGGCTGTCTGCCCATTCTAACAAACTGCTCTGTAATTGCCTGGAAAAGTTGAGAATCGCAAAATGGAAAGAGACAGCCTGGCTCATTACAGTGAATTGTTGCCTTTAATCCTAATTGCTTGGTGGAAGTTGGTTTTGCATTCTGCCTTTATTCTTGCTTTGTTTGACAGATTATTTTTCCTCCAAAATAATAAAAGGGCAAGAGTCTTTCTTCTGATGTGGAAACCTTCTGGCTGCCTCTGACCTGGAATCCTGCATATGTACTTTTTACAGATTAAAAATAATATTGTATATAAAAAAAAGAAAAAAAGATTGAATAAAGAATGTCTTTAAGTGAAAAAGGTGGTCTTGTGTCCTTTGCCTCAACTAGCAACCTCCTGTAGCGCTGGACTGTGAAACTCATCCCGTTTCACAAACTTGTTGGTGTAGCTTTTCATTCCCCTGCAGCTCTGCTGGAGACTTTGTCACCTTAAGCATGTATCAAGACCTACTACTGCAAAATTAAACCTTGGTACCCCTTGCTTGCTTTTAACAGGTCACTGTGTTGCTCAGGTGTTTCTCAAATTGTAACTGAACCTACAACATTTTGAGGCTACTTCTGTGTGCCATTGTGAAAGCCACCAAATCTCACAACACTTTGAGCTTCCTACCATTTTGTTACATGTGGATCACTAAAATATTCAAGATCCTTAGTGATCAGGTCAAAAGACACAGGCAGATGAGCAGTGCCACTAAATAATCTGTATTTGGTTGGAAACCTTCCTTCTCATGATAACAAATAGCCAGTGAATCAGCAATTAACTTGTCAATTCATCCTTATGTTTAAAGGAAGGTCTTAATTGTATGAATGTTGTTTGTGGGGAAATGGGTATGAAGGAAATGTGCTCCAAGTGACTGATTTCTCCCTGTACCTCTTAATTCACCGGAACTGCCCATGAATAACCAAATTTGCTTTCTGATTCATTAACTGTAGATAATCCCTGCTGTCTGACATCACCCATACTGCTCATGTGCAGTACCTTGTTTTCACTGCGTGCCATGACTGCCATCCTGTGCATCCTGTTCAGTGCTCTGTACCCAGTACACCACCTTCACAAGGTGCTTCTGACTTAAGATGCATTGACCTCCTTCACTACTGTGTCAAATTACTTCCAAAGCACCAAATTCAGTCTGTGGCGCACAGTCTGAGCCACCGAGCCCTAACTTTGCCACCTTCTCTAGTAGCAACAAGCTCTCTAGCTGTTCCTATACCGCTTCTGAAAATGCCAAAGGCTTTTTTACTGTACTTGTGGCTTTTCTAACAGGATCCTGTTCTTTGTGGTTGCATTGTGTTGCCTCTGCCACTTCAGTAGCCAAGTGCTTCATCCATTTGCTTCCGCCTCTTCTGAAGCACTGTCTTTGCACCTCCTTTATCCTCAAAGCAAACTTCTCTCTTTCATTTCTCCTTTGGCTCTCTGCCAGCATATCACCCTGCCCTCTTCCTTGCAGTCTGACTGTGTGTGCTCCTTCCTGGAGACCGCATGCCTTGCCTTTCCTATGCGTATTAATTAGCAGTATTTTAAAATCCTGAAATTAATACACAATGGGTTATTTTTAGCCTTCATCTTGGAGCTCTGGGAGTTCAGTTCTCTCACTGCAAAGCCGTAGATGTGCTGTGTGCCCTGGAAAAGAAAGGAACTCTTACTTGTGCCAGTTCGCGTGTGAGAAGTATGGTGTTGAAGGTTTGCAGCGGTGTGCTTTGCTTTTTTTTAAATTGAAGAGCAGGTCTTTTTGACAAAAATATTTGAGGCTGAGCAAACTCCCATGTGAAAGGGTTTGAGGAGAGCAATTGTTCGTACAACCAAACTCCTCACAGGTAAGAATTCAGGGAAGAAATTGGGGAGGAAGAAGAAAAACACCTTGTGTTATTGTGTAACAACAGTTTCACTGTTTTCTTTCTCGTATGGTTTCCATTGTACAAGTAGCTACAGGCAACAGGCATGTCTGTTAGGATGCAAACCAGAAAGAATGACTTGTTGCCTAACTAAGATAATAGTATAATGTGTTGAAATTGGGATCGTGTAGAAGTTCCATGTGAATTACGTTACTTTTTGTTCTATATAGTACAAAAAAGGACATCCCTAAATAATTTCTTCCAAAAGGTAGTGCTGCATGTGTCTGCATGCCCATTTCTTCAGCAGTCCATGTTGAAGCTTGTCACGGGGTTATCCAGAAATCACAAAACCATGACAAAGCTTCAGGAAGCAAATCAGGAAAATGTCCCAGAGAAGATGTGTGAGATAGATGCAGCTGGCTGCTACACCCTGTACAACAGTGTTCCAGGAGGTGAGGTGTAGGAAGACTTTGTGTGGATTTGCTCACAAGGACAAACAGACCCATTCCTACCTGGCATGTAGATTATGCCTGGCATTCTTGTCCCCCTCTGAAGAGATTCTGCTTTAACTGTCTGAGGCCACAGAACATACTTTGGAAAAAAAAAATATATATATATATATCAATGAAGATGTAGAATTTGGGGATATCAAAGACAAAAGTTTTCGGGTTAAGCAGTATTTACAAGATAAATCATTTTCCAGGTGAAGGATGTATAGTGCATCTCATACGTATCTTCAGTAATGTATGCAATACTGCATCTTGATGAACTTGAGTGTGACTTTGAACAATAGAGCTGTGAAAAAGAAACTGGATAACAAAGATATAACAAAGTATAAAGTGGAGAAGGAAACTTCTAGATCTATTAGTGAACTTCTCTAAATGCTTGTCTTAGGATAAATCTTGTGTAATGGCAAGAATTTGTTTACGGTAGAAGAAAATTAGGAGTAATTATCAATAAAGAAAATGAAGAATCAGATAATCTTGAGGCCTGGAGTAGCAGATGACTGAAGAAATTCAGAAAGTCAAATGCAAACTTTTTCTTCCATGATCTTCAAATAAAACTGTTTGCTGTAGTTCAGGATGTTGTTAGTCTAATGTCATTAACAGTGAGAAAGACCTGAAAGGGACCTTGGTGTACTGATGGACAGTCGGCTGAATATGAGCCAGCAGTGTGCCCAGGTGGCCAAGAAGGCCAATGGCATCCTGGCTTGTATCAGGAATGGTGTGGTGAGCAGGACTAGGGCAGTAATCCTGCCCCTGTACTCGGTACTGGTGAGGCCTCACCTCGAGTACTGTGTTCCGTTTTGGGCACCTCAGTACAGAAAGGACATGGAGGTGCTGGAGCAGGTCCAAAGAAGGGCAACAAGGCTTGTGAAGGGCTTGGAGAATATGCCCTATGAAGAGAGACTGAAGGAACTGGGAGTGTTCAGTCTGGGGAAAAGGAGGCTGAGGGGAGACCTTACTGCTCTCTTCTAATACCTGAAAGGTGCTTACAGCGAGAGTGGGGTTGGTCTCTTCTCACTGGTGACAGGTGACAGGACGAGGGGAAATGGCCTCAAGTTGCACCAGGGTAAGTTTAGGTTGGATATCAGGAAACACTT
>JACDJE010000132.1:1345611-1546375 GCA_016647715.1 Pavo muticus
GGGGGGGGGGGGCAGGGGAGAGGCGTGGAAAAAAACACACAAATTGATACGTGGAATATCTGAATGAACTAGAAAATTGAAAAAGATTTCTGATCACATCCTAGAATTAGAAAACTTTTTTATCTACTGAAGAAAAGGATGATGCACTGTGCTTGCCTGCAATTTCAGGGACCTGAGACAAGGATATAGGAGGTCTCTACCTGTCCTACATTCTGAGGTCCTTTGGGAGCTTTGTATCTGGGGCTCAATTTACAGAAGCCCTTTGTATTGTCATCTGTTTCCAGTTCTGTACAAGTGTAGAATGCCATTAATTAGAAAAACAGACTTTTTTTTCTATAAGGGTGGGAGTAATTGGTTCACATTTGCTGTGTTGTTTGGATGATTATAAATAGAAAATCACCAAAATACTTGCTACTAAGTTTTCTAATGTGGCTGTCCATTAAGTTTTCACTGCTGGATTTGCCATCAGTAAAGGTTTGCAATGTATTGAAACCCAGGACACCAATGGCTTTTATGTAAAGATTTGTTGTCAAACAAGGAGCAAGGAATATGGTGCTAAATAGAAAAGAGTGGCACAGAATAGAATAATATACTTTTCCACAGTAGAGTCCTCTGTGCAATAATTGTTGCGCAGCAAAACAGATTAAGATCATCTGTATCCAAATGCTCTCCAAGGTAATGTCTGTTGCATACGTTTATGTTCTTTTTTGCCCTTATTTGTACGTCTGGATTTCTGCTATAAGCTCATTCTGTCCTTGATTTGGTTGCATATCTACTTATCGTGTGAGGTGCTTTATGTCTATGGATTATTTCTATACTAATTACCTTTTACATCAAGGAGTTACCCTGACAGTTCTCTGACACCTTTGCAAGCAGACTCTTAGATTTACACCTAGTTTTGCATAAAGGAGTTACACATTTTGCTTACTTTAGCTAAGCAAATCATTTCAAAGAAGCAATACATCATTGTTGTTAGTGTGCTTACATCTCAGAACCAGCATTACTTGGACAATGACTGATATCAAGCTATAACCTGCTAAAACCTAATCCCAATCTTCTGTAAACTTAGACATTGCATTCATACTTGTGTCACAGCAATGTTAGGTTTTCAGGTTTCACTCATTTTTCGCATCGAAAATGATGATTTCCTCCAGGAGAACAATAAAAATAAAAATCTTTGAAGACTGCCAGTCATCGATTTGTAGGATCGTCTGTTTTCCTGGGATGCAGATTCAGTGGGTTCAGTGACGAAGAGAAAAATGTACTGCCACATCCAGGAGACATCGTTGCGCTGATTTTTTATTAACTTAAATAATGTACAAATACTGCTTTCCCAGGTGTGTGGTCTAAGAAAATATTTTTATACACTATCTCTGGTTTCCTGCAGTTCCTGCTCATCCTGTGTCTTAATAGAGCAAAGGTCTGTGGGGAAAAGGTCAGCCTCTTCACTGACCATGCTGCATAGCCCTGCCAATGTTCCCGCTGGACTGATTATACTCAGGGCAAGATGCTTGTTAACAGCACCAGAAGGATGCTTAGAGCCTAAGTCCATGGTTTTCCCCTGCAGTAAAAATTTCTCTGCCAGCTTGATCTGTTTGGAAAGAGTGTTGATGTGGCTGGGCTTATCTGCTGCTGGTACCACCTTGCTCAGCTCTGCTCGCTGCCATATTCTGTATTCAAAATGTATCTGGGATAGTCAGCCTATCTGAGTCAGGCTGCAAGAAATGAGAGATTACCTCTAAATAATACGTTTGAAGTGTGTTTTATTTTTCTACATCTTCAGGGTTTTTTTTTTATCATTTGTCTAGTTAATCATTTGCATAGTTTAATATTTCAAAGCCCTTCCTTTCCTTTATTTCCAGAGTGATGAAAAAACATCCTTAAAAATGAAAGGACATGAAAATTTGGCAGATGTCCCAATCTGGCAAAGCTTCCAGAACTTGATGCCAGCATCATAAAATAATCAGAAGTGGGAACTGCTGCTTTAATCTTACCCTGAGCACTGCTACAAATGCTCAAGTAAGGATGACTTATTTTTGGAAAGAAAACTTATTAAACTTAGTTAGAGATAGACAAGGATCTGTTTTCCCAAGACACATCAGGCGATTATTCCTGTTGCCTGCTGTGGTTCGAACACTCAATTTGCAACACCCTGTTTTTACTGGAGTGGCTCATGGTAACCAAGGACAAAACACAATACTGAATAATACAACATCCAAGTAAAATGTGCTACAATATAATTGTGAGTCCCACAGTTGATTGTGGGTTCTTACCGTACTCTTTATATGTATACTTCTATTTTTCCTCTCCCAAATGAAAAACGAATGGGGTTCATACACTTAGCCTCGACTTGTGGGTTTAACCCTGGGAACAGTGGGAGTCATCGACCTACTCTGTGCCCTTCCCACCTCTTGCACACCTCAGTCTGTTCACTGGAGAGGCACAGTGAGAAACAGTGAAGGACTTGATGCCAAGCAAACAGTGCTCAGCCTCAGCTAAAACACTGCTCTGTTATCAGTGTTGGCCTGGCCACAGATCTAAAGCACTGCACCACACGATCTGCTACGAAGACAATGTACTCCCTCCCAGCTAATCCCAGTGCACTCCATCACCTCCAGCTCTTCCACCACTCACTGCAGGAGTGCTGGAGGAAGAAGGGAGGAATTTGTGGGTTTTGGTTTGGGGGGTTTTGTTTGCTTTAGATTCTGTATTCCATATCTGTTTCTACAGAGAGGGTTTGGCAGATTCTTGCAGACTCTCTCAGTTGTGCTTTAGTTGTTCTGTCATCACAGCTAAATATAGCATTACTCTCATTTGAGCAGTCTTCAGAGAACAAACCAGAGACATCCGAATGTTAAACAAGCGTGCTGTCTCACAGACACAGCAAGTCTTGGCATGGCTGTCCGGGAAGGAGAGTGACCAGAAGAGGGATCAGAAGCACAGCACGCAGCAGAAGCGCTAGCGATGGTTGTGCCGTGATCTCTGTCTGTGGAGCAGAGGCCTGGCCAGCACTATGTTTACACTGGCCTTGCACAGGCTTTTTCTTGAAACAGCTGCATCAAGCCATTCACCAAAAGCTACTCTGTGAAATTTGGATCTGAAAGAGGAGTTGCAAAGCACCCAAGAACATCAACGGGACAGGAGATGAGATGTAGCCAGTAGGCTGAAGGAGGATGTTGTCCCCTTCTACTCCACTTGTGTCAGACCTCACCTACAGCACTGTTTTCAGCCCTGGGACCCCAGCATGAAAAAAGATGTGAAACTGTTTGAGGGGAGTCCAGAGAAGGCCAATACCAAAGTATACCACAGCAGCTACAGAGAGCACAGTAACGCTGCTCTCTTCAAGGCTACTCTTCAAGGGTGCCTTTCTGAGAGCACTAGAGCTCTCTGAGAGATCCCTCTGACTGAGAAAGCGGGCGGAGGAGGCAGGAAACCGGCATGGCTTAGCAAGGACCTGCTGGGCTAAGCGAGGGCCAAGAAAGGTACGTACAGGCTTTGGCAACGAGGGTGTGTCACCTGGGAAGGGTGCAGGGATGCTGTGTGGACTTGCAGACGTGGGATCAGGAAAGCCAAGGCACAGGCAGAACTGAACTTGGCGAGGGATGTCACAAACAGTAAGAGGCCATTCTACAGGTACATTGGCTGGGACAGTCAGGCCAAAGCGAGTGTACCTCCTTTGGCAAACGTAAAAGGAGAGCTGGCTTCAACGGGAGGGGAGAAGGCTGAGGTACTGCGTGTGTTCTTTGCCTCGGTCTTCTCTGGCAGCCAGGATCCTTGTATTTCTCACGTCCCTGAACCCTGCATCCCTAAACCTTTAGGTGGGGACTGGGGAAGTAAATCCCCCCTTTCCCACCTCCCCCCCCACTGTAAGGGCAGAGCAAGTCTGAGAGTTCCTCACAAGACTGAAAGCGTACTATGGGGCCGGATGGCATGCACCCCAGGGTTCTGAAGGAGCTGGCTGAGGGGGGTGCCGAGCCGCTCTCCATCGTATTTGAAAAGTCCTGGCTGTCAGGTGAGGTCCCGGGCGACTGGAAAAAGGGTCACATAACTCATGTATGTAAGAAAGGGAGCATGGAGGACCCTGGGGAGCTACAGGCCGGTGAGTGTCACCTCTGTGCCTGGAAAGACGATGGATCAGATCCTCCTGGATGACATGCTAGATCACATGAGGAATGAGCTCCGAGAGAGCCAGCAGGGCTTCACCAGGGGAAGGTCATGCCTAAGCAATCTGGTGGCCTTCTGTGATGTGGTGATGGTATTGGTGGACATAGGGAAGGCGACCGATGTCATTTACCTGGACTTGTGCAAGGCCTTTGGCGTGGTCACCCATCATATCCTTATCTCCAAATGGGGGAGATGTGGATTTTACAGGTGGACCGCCCAGTGGATAAAGGAATGGGTTGAAAGGCTGCAGATAAATGGTGGTGATCAATGGTTCTATGTCAGGGTGGAGGCCGGTCACAAGAGGTGTCCCCCAGGGGACTGTCTTGGAACGGGTGCTCTTTAACATCTTTGTCAATGACGTTGATGATGGAATTGAGTGCACCCTCAGCGAGTTTGCTGATGACACCAAGCTGAGTGGTGCAGTTGACACAATGGAAGGAATGGATGCCATTCAGAGGGACCTCATTAGACTCGAAAGGTGGGCCTGGGTGAATCTCATGAGGTTCTAGACAGCAAAGTGCAAGGTTCTGCACTTGGGGCAGAGGAATTGCAGGCATATATAGAGACTGGGAGGAGCAATGCTTGAGAGTAGCCCTGCAGAGAAGGACCTGGGGGTCCTGGTAGATGAAAGACTGAACGTGAGCCAGCAGTGTGCTCCTGCAGCTCAGCAAGCAAATGGTATTCTGGGCTCCATCAGAAGAGAGGTGGACAGCAGGGAGAGGGAGGTCCTCCTTTGCGAGGCCCCATCTGGATTACTGCGTCCAGGTCTGGGGCCCCCAGTACGAGAAGGACAGGGAGCTGTTAGAGGTGGTCCAGAGGAGGGCCACAAAGATGATCAGGGGGCTGGAGCACCTCCCCTATGAAGACAGGCTGAGGGAGCTGGGTTTGTTCAGCCTGTGGAAGAGAAGGCTGCGGGGTGACCTCCTTGCAGCCTTCCAGTGCCTCAAGGGAGCCTATAAACAGGAGGAGAGTCAACTCTTTCCAAGGGTAGATAATGACAGGACAAGGGGAAACGGTTTTAAGTAGAAGGAGGGAAGATTTAAGTTGGATACCAGGGGGAAGTTCTTTACTATGAGAGTGGTGAGGTGCTGCAACAGACTGCCCAGAGAGGATGTGGATGCTCCATCCCTGGAGGTGTTCAAGGCCAGGCTGGATGGGGCCCTGGGCAGCCTGGTCTAGTATTAGATATGGAGATTGGTGGCCCTGCCTGTGACAAGGGGGTTGAGCTTGATGATCCTTGACAGCCCTTTCAACCCAAGCCATTCTATGATTCTATGATGATTCCGTGACCTACTCATGTGCCCTCCCACCTCTTGCACACCTCAGTCTGTTCACTGGAGAGGCGCAGTGAGAAACAGTGAAGGACTTGATGCCATGCAAACAGTGCTCAGCCTCAGCTAAAACACTGCTGTGTTATCAGTGTTGGCCTGGCCACAAATCTAAAGCACTGCACCACACGAGCTGCTACGAAGACAATGTACTCCCTCCCAGCTAATCCCAGTGCACTCCATCACCTCCAGCTCTTCCACCACTCACTGCAGGAGTGCTGGAGGAAGAAGGGAGGAATTTGTGGGTTTTGGTTTGTGGGGTTTTGTTTGCTTTAGATTCTGTACTCCATATCTGTTTCTACAGAGAGGGTTTGGCAGATTCTTGCAGACTCTCTCAGTTGTGCTTTAGTTGTTCTGTCATATAGCATTACTCTCATTTGAGCAGTCTTCAGAGAACAAACCAGAGACATCCGAATGTTAAACAAGCGTGCTGTCTCACAGACACAGCAAGTCTTGGCATGGCTGTCCGGGAAGGAGAGTGATCAGGAGAGGAATCAGAAGCACAGCACGCAGCAGAAGCGCTAGCGATGGTTGTGCCGTGATCTCTGTCTGTGGAGCAGAGGCCTGGCCAGCACTATGTTTACACTGGCCTTGCACAGGCTTTTTCTTGAAACAGCTGCATCAAGCCATTCACCAAAAGCTACTCTGTGAAATTTGGATCTGCAAGAGGAGTTGCAAAGCACCCAAGAACATCAACGGGACAGGAGATGAGATGTAGCCAGTAGGCTGAAGGAGGATGTTGTCCCCTTCTACTCCACTTGTGTCAGACCTCACCACAGCACTGTTTTCAGCCCTGGGACCCCAGCATGAAAAAAGATGTGAAACTGTTTGAGGGGAGTCCAGAGAAGGCCAAGAAGGTGGCTAGATGGCTGGAGCAGCTCTGCTGCGAAGAAAGTCTGAAGAGCTGAAGTTATTTGCTGGAGCAGCTCTGCTGCGAAGAAAGTCTGAGAGAGCTGAAGTTATTTGCTGGAGCAGCTCTGCTGCGAAGAAAGTCTGAGAGAGCTGAGGTTATTTAGCTTAGAGAAGAGAAGGCTCTGGCCTTCTCATTGTGGCCTTCCAGGACGTACTGGAAAGACAGAGAGGGGCTCGTTATCAGAGTGTAGTGACAGGACAGGGGTAATTTTTGTTTTTCTTTAAACTAAAGAAGGTAGGTTTTGATTAGACATCACGAAGCAATATGTTTCACTCTCAGGCAGTGAGGCACTAGCACAGGCTGCCCAGAGGAGATGTGGGTTTCCCATCCCTGGAGGTGTTCAAGGCCCGGTTGGATGGGGCCCTGGACAGCCTGATCTGGTGGGTGACAGACCTGCCTATGGCAGTGGGGTTGGAACTGGGTGGGCTTTGAGGTCCCTTCCAACTGAAGCCACTCTGTGAATCTGTGAATACTTGCATTTGTACCCGGCTTGATATACTGAACACACCTTCAGCTTTGTTCACTTGAGTCAACTGTTACTAGCAGCCAGCAGCCAGCACCAGCAACCTGGCACTGTATTATTTGTGAGAAACGTGCAGACTTTATCAATTCAGAAACTTTGCAGTCAGAATATTAAATTGGACTTCATAGAGTAAGGGGAAATGCTCGCTAAGGATACCATCTAGTGGTAGTAAGAGGCAAAGACTTACAGAGCCAGCCGATATAGATTCTGTAAAGCAAATGTCAATCCAATCAAGAAGCTGTTCATACTCCTTCCTTTTCAAACAGATGATGTCACAGAGTAGGACTGGGATCAGATCTCATCCAGCCCGGCATGTCCTAGCTCTGTGGGGTGAGGCCACACAAAGGAAATCCTCGGTCCTGCACTTTGGCCGTAACAACCCCAGGCAACGCGACAGGCCTGGGGCAGAGTGGCTGGAAGAGTGTGTAGAGAAAACAGACCTGGGGGTATTGGTCGATGCTCGGCTGAACATGAGCCAGCAGTGTGCCCAGGTGGCCAAGAAAGCCAATGGCATCTCGGCTTGTATCAGAAATAGCACTGCCAGCAGGAGCAGAGAAGAGATCATCCCTCTGTACTGAGCCCTGGTGAGGCTGCACCTGGAGTACTGTGCTTGGTTTTGGGCCCCTCACTGCAAGAAAGACATGGAGGCCCTGGAGCATGTCCAGAGAAGGGTAACAAAGCTGGTGAAAGGGCTGGAGCACAAGTCTTATGAGGAGTGGCTGAGGAAGCTGGGATTGTTTAGCCTGGAGGAGGCTCAGGGGAGACCTTATTGTGCTCTGCACCTTCCTGAAGGGAGGTTGTGGTGAGGTGGGGGTTGGCATCTTCTCCCATGTCACTGGCAGTAGGACTAGAGGGAATGGCCTCAAGCTGTACCAGGGGAGATTCAGGTTGGACATTAGGAAATGCTACTTCTTTGAGAGGGTGGTCAGGTGCTGGAATGAGCTGCCCATGGAAGTGGTGGAGTCATCATCCCTGGAGGTATTCAAGAAACATTTAGACACTGTACTGAGGAACATGGTTTAGTGGGAAATGCTGTTGATAGGTCAATTTGCAGTGAATCGTGTTGCATGTGACAGGAGCTGATTTAGCCCCACAGTGACGTTTTCTCATTTCCCTTCCCTCATATAAAGCAATGGAATGAACTGAGAGAACAGGGTAAAAGAAATCATGACAAAAGTAACCGCTTTCTCTCTGTAATCATGTCAGTAGTAAATTAAGATGGCTGAGAACAAGTCCCTAGAAACCAGGAAACTTGAACATAGCAAGAAATGCCTGTCTCAGCCATTCCTTACAGAAAAAATGTGCCATGCTGTGCTCAGAGTAGAACAAATTTCACGTGACCATTGTTCCTTGTGGCAGGCTAGAAGACCACGCTGCTCTGGCAATGTCTGCGTGCCAGAGTTTGTATCTAGAAACATAAAGAGAAGAGGCATCAATCACAAGATGGACCACAAGAAGCCTGCCATCAGATTGGCTTTCTTGAACATGGATTGCTTTCTTCTACAATGGATTGACAGCATCGGTGGACAAAGGAAGAGCAACTGATGTCACCTACCCGGACTCACATCACATCGGCCTCTGGGACATGGGACTCACATCACATCCTCATCTCTAAATTGGAGAGAGAGTTCTTCAAAGGCTTTGCTGTTTGGTGGTGAAAGATTCAGCTGGAAGGCTGCAGCCAGAGGGTTGTTGTCCATGGCTCTATGTCCAGGTGGAGGCCAGTCATGAGTGGTGTCCGCAAGGTTCTGTCTTGAAACTGGTGCTCTTCAACATCTTTATCAATGACATAGAGAGTGGGATGAGTGTACCCTCAGCAAGTTTGCTGATGACACTAAGCTGAGTGGTGCAGTTGACGCAATAGAAGGAAGGGAAGCCATCCTGAGAGACCTGGGCAGGCTTGAGAGGTGGGCCCATGAATACTTACTGTCCTCATAGGCATGTCATTCTTACCCAGAACTATTCTGCACGTCAGAATCCAGAAGACTGGAAAGTACAAGTACTGACTTGTATTTACCAGTCTTCTGAAGAAATTGAAGGCAATGAGAATAAAATTAAATGGCCTCAGACCGATCCATATTTAGACTTTGACAGCTGAAGCTAGCACAGAAGCAAAGCAGGAGTACACTGGGTGTTTCTCCCACCTTTGTGCATTGTGTAGTTGTTAGCATGCAGATGAGGGAGGGATGTCTGCTGCTGTTGATAAAGAGTGTTTTTCCTGATACAGGATGGATTTGACCTCATTTTGGTCAATTCTGGAGCCTGGGCTTAAGTAAAATTGTAGAAAATCACACAGCTGGGCTAAGCAGCAGGGATTTGATCCTCCCAGCCTGTGAGTGGAAGACCATCTTAAATGTTTGCAAATTGCTTCCATGAGATCAATTGAACCAAATTGTGGCCTCACTGGAGAATTAAAATATTTATTAAAAATGTCCTTATTTTTTTAAGTTTGATGCCGAGGAACATGGGTCATGTCGTAATGATAATACTGCTGCCTTACAGTCCTCACACCGATGTGCTGTTCGTCTGCCTTGAGCTACCTTGAGCAGAATAAGGTGAGATAAATAATGCCTCTTATCTGTTTTTAAACTCCAGCACACACAGAAATTTTCTTGGTGTAAATTCTATCCATGAATTTGCAACTCTAAATTTCTTCTGCAAGTCTCTTCTCCTTCAAGTTATCTCCATGCTTTCTCATCCTATAAAGGAGTTACTAGCACAGTGCAGCAGGGGGTGGATCTTCTTCAGCATGAGATAGATCTGTATGCTTATTAGTAACGGACAAGCTCTGACAGAGATGTTGAGTGAAGTGATGGCCTTCGTTCAAATAACATTTGCAGATCTATTTTGCTGAATATTTGCAAAACCTGCAATGGAATCTCAAATGATTTATATCTCTGTCCCCGGAATACGACTGGAAGTTCTGGTTGCTAGTATTCTATTGCTTTGGATATTGCATATTTAAACTAAGATGTTACTAAAGAAAATGGTGATGTTTGCATTGGGACAGTCTAATGTCTAGGACTTTGAATAATTAAGATCAGTACAGACTTTAAGCTGCCAGCATATCTGGAATCGAGTCTGGTAAAGTGTTTCTGTTCACACCATCCTGAAAAGAACATCCCATCTTTTAGAATTGTTTTCAGCAACTGAACTGTAGATTTAAGAATAAAATGTCGAATCACTTCTTTTTGTTCAGAAAAGGTATTTGTTCAGACAATTGCTAAATTTTTGGACCTGTGTCTCGCTCCAATTTATAGGAGGGAGAGGAGGTTCTTTTAGTGTATGTATACCCGACAGCGAGATTAAGACACAACGGGTCAAATGTTAGCCCGACCGGTTTATTACAAATCCTAGTTGCTTAGGGGCATGGGGAAGGGACGATGGGTGATAGAAAACAGATAGGAAATAAAAGCAAGGAGTCTTTGCAGAAAGAAGAGAGGTAGTCACCAACGTGGGTGCAACGTGGTTCATAGTACGTCTGTTGATCTCAGGAACTCATCCTGACCTCCAACCCGCGGGGGATGGGAGGAAGCTAGGGAGCTTCGCAGCAAGCAGGCCCCGGGGGGTTCTTCCTAAGAGGATTTTTCCCCTCAGGGAATTCCTCCGTCAAAGGTTTCTTTTCTTTGAGAGTTCTTCCCCAAAGTACTTAGCTCATTGTGGACCTTTTATCCTCCACTTTTCAGTTTCCCTTTTTTTCCTTCTTCTTTTCTCCCTGTTAGTGTGACACACCTGGCACAACAGATCAGCCAGCAGGGAGTGGTGCCTTTCACACCAGCCGGTGGCTCAAAGGCTGCTTGAAATCGATGCGTAAATGAGCGTCCAAGGTGGTGAGGAAAGAAAAAAAAAACAGTAAGCATAAGGGAACGAGGGGTGGGAGTAAGGGACAGTTAAAGGTTACACAAAAGGTTTCTTGGGCTTGGTTACACTCTATTTGTGCAGAGTGAAGGTACTACTACGCCACACCGCAGCACTGCATGTTGCTCCAAAGTTACATATGAATAGAATTTTCCATTTGGGTGTTTCCAAAGCAATTCAAATGCCGAGAGATATATGCACTAGTCTGGCAAGTTCAGGTATTGTTATAGTCTATAGAACTTTCACAGGATAGTGTGTGTAGGATGTTCCACTATACAAACCATAAGAGGAGTATTACCAGAGACATACCCATCTCTCATCCAAAATCAAAAAGGCCTCATGAAGCAAGGTTTGAGCCAAAAAAAAAAAAACCCAAAACAAAACATAACAAAACAAAACGAACCAGTTGTTGTCTTTCACAACACAAGTTGCACAGAGCCAGAAGGAAAAACACAGGAACAGGATATGTGCACCTACCGGCTAATGTTAACCTTTGCTCCCAGGTGAAACCTAAAAATGGTGTTACATTTCTTTTCAGCCACCTTTGTTATTTCTCCAGTGTTCTCAAACATCTTGAAATCTGCAGTGGGATGTCTCCAGTGACCAAGGCTGTCCTGCCATATTTTTCTCCTTTCAATCATGTTGCAGCTATAGTTCTCCTGGGCTGCCATCAAATTTGATAAATCTTAACTAGGAAAATGAGAAGGGATGAAGAACAGACATGATTTGGTTCCTTTCCCTCTACACAACTGTCCTCATTAAAGATAATGTTGCACCAAACATTGTGCTGTTGGCTTACTCTGCCCCTATTTCCACTCAGATTGTACTGTCAGTACTACAGAAAGATGGACAATGTTTCTGAAAAAGTGAGCAAGATTTGTAACTGCTTTTGCTATCAAGTGGCTTCTGCCTGCTGTGTAATGCTGAATGAGTTGGGTATAGCTTAACAATACATGCTGGTAAATTGTAGTCATTGTTCTAGGGCAAATTGTGCCTTTATTACTTTAAAAAGCCTTAAAGAATGTGTGAAATCAAAAGAAGGGCTGTGTGGAGTCTTATTCAACATCCTCATGTTGCCAAAGTGTAGGACTATACAATAACATTACCCTGATCAGAGTGTTCTTGACAAACAAATGGACATTTCACCTTTATTTATTTTGGTTCTGGGGATGATTGAGGGTGCTGTAACACTTTTTTTCTTTTTTCAATTAAACACTGGGCAGTTATCTGCTGTTGCTGTTTACCCAGGCTGCCCTTTGGCTCGTGGCCCTTGGTGAGGCAGGCCTCAGCTCTTCTTAGCATTTAGGCTTTTTTACTTTTTAAGTACTCCTTCCTCTGCGGGACCATGGAGGCAATCCACTGGCTGGTGTACCTCTTTGCCTCTTCCCACGTGTAACGGGGCACGTAGCCAAAATCCTTATGTGCCTTTCTGTAGGAGAAAGTGAAGGGGGTGTTCAGCAGAGTGACCAGGTGGCGGTTGGTCGAGGGGATGTACCTGACAAAGGGCCTGAGCACGAAGCTCACGATCTCCAGCAGCAGAGAGAAGTAATACAGCATTGTCAGAGGCATGGGGAGCCAGGGCTCAATTCCAAAGCCCAGCTCCTTGGTCAGCTCATAATTCAGGTCTGCGTAGCTCATGTGAGGAGTGTCATCTGAGATGTAGTAGAACTGCCCCCTGATGTGTATGGCTTTCTGTGGGACCTGCAAAGCTTTGGCTGCCTGCACGTGTGCCCAGGCAATGTTCCCCACATACACAGGGTTTACTAAAGCCTCCTTCCTGGAGAAGCGCAGGTAGACATTTTTATTCAGTAGACACTTATCCAAATGACCTTGAAGAAATGGGCATCCTTCTCCAAAAATGTACATGGATCTCAGGGCACAGGTCACAAGCACACCTCCATCCTTTAACTTCTGGCCATCTGCCTTCAGCACAGATTCCTCTGCCAGCCTCTTGCTCTGAGCATAAGGAAATTTGGATGTACTCTCATAAGGTGTATCTTCATCACCATTGAAAATTGGGTCACCCCTGCAGTTTGGGCCTGCCACCTCTATGGTGCTGGTGTATATGAAGTGCTGAACGTTACAACGAGCACATGCCTCCAGCAGCATCTGAGTACCTTCAAAAGAGAAACATACAAGTTAGGTGGCACATAGCTGAGTTAACTGAAAAAGGCTCCAGCCTGGAGCTTCCCAGGTAGAGAAAGGTGGGCCTTTTAGGTCAAGGACAGCACCTCTGGCCCGAGCTCTGCCAGATCTCCCCTCTTTGCAATGGTAGGAATCCTGTCCTGAGCTGGACATGTTCAATGAAACTAGGCCTGCCCTGTACCTGTTCTTAAGTGGTGTCAGTGTAGCTGCAGAAATTTTACATGAATGAACATTTGATTTTAATTATGTGGCTTGCTTTTTTATGCTTGAGTAAAATGCTGCTCTTTCTTGCACCAACATGGACACAAAGTAACTTCAACGACCACAAAGGCAGGGTCTTGTGCCCCTAGATTGGATTGGCCTAAGGCTGAAAACCCTCAGAAATCTCCATCTCATCAGTTTTCTATGCTGTATGCTGAATACTTTTTTTTCCAGGCTTAAGGATGTGGGTGGTTTTCTAAGCAGGGACAGAATTAACGTGGGACCTCATGGTTTGCTTCAAAACTTCACCCAATGGGAGTTCATCCATCATTCAACAGAGATTGGAGAAGGGCTTGAAGAGAAAGACCTTATGTCAGAACAACATATGATACCATGTAGTCAAAAACCACAGAGTCATGTGCATGCTTCCATTTCTGGAATATCCTGGCTTTTGCTTTTAACTTCACTGCAGCTGCTCGTAATGTGACTTTTTGTATAATATTTTAAAAATATGGGATTTCTTACTTTCAGTATCCTATCATAATGCTTATCTCAAGGGTAGGGGAGGTAAGCTGGCCAGTTCAAGGCCTATCAAGTAACTAGGAGGATTAAAATAGTAAAACACATTCAGTGTGGTAAGAAATATTTTAGTAATTTGTCCAAATGGCAAATTGACTTTTTTCTTCTGAGATTTGAGGCAGAAATCACCTTATATGTTGTGCATGGTGAAAGAGACAGTGCCTTTGAAAGAGAACATACAGCTCAGAGGCTTTTGAAAATCTTTGAAAATGGAACATTAAACCAAAATCAGAAAGGTATTGGTAAAAACCTGGAGGACAAGATCCATTGTTGGCAGTAAGGCACATAAGTACGTTAACAAGTCTTCTCAGTCTATTAGAACAACAACCAAAGGCAGCAGAAAGCATTGCTAAGGAAAATAGAATGATAAAAGTGGTTCAAAGGAGTGAGAAATATTGGCAGCAAAATATGGCCCCCTTAATGAATAAGGGATGAGAAGAATTATTGAATTGAAAATGTAGGGCACAAAAATTCTTTTTTCAAACTTGAACAAGAAAATAAGAGATGTTGAAACAAATGCAGTGTGAATCTGGATGAGGCTGTAAGAAAAACTAAAGCAGTACAAAGAAAGAAAAGTTACACAGCTGGGAATAAAGTCATATGAAAAGTAATTCCAAGCAAATCACTCTTGTTTAGGTAACACAAGCCAGGCTTTTCTCAAAAATTAATTAGTAAATTACATTACTTTAAAAATTAATAGTTTAATTAACTGTTCCTTCTATCAGAGCCGTTTGAAAAGCATAGGAAAGTGGAAAGGTATGGAAGAGCTGGATAAAATCAAATGGAGAGCAAGTTTAACAAAACTAACATAACATTACCATGGCAGTTGCTATCCTTGTGGGTTCAATTTCACCCAAATAAAATGTGCTTTATTTGAAAATAAAGGTTGTGTGTTAAAACATGAAAAGGTTCCTACAGTAATGAGAATTTAAGCATCTTTCATTTATCATGTAATAAAGTAAGCATTCCATGGACCTGGTCTGCAAATTCTAATTGCACAAAGTCCTTCTTTCTTCCGAGTCGATACTGCAAGAGCAAAGACTGAACATAGACCTGAAGATCTGATTCACATAGAGTACATTTGAGGAGTTGTGTGAAATGTGAGACAATCTCTGCATCATGGCAAATTTAACTCACTGTTTATTGATGTTCTCACACTACAACCTGAGGTTTGAATTTGGAGATGCCACATGGGCTTGCTTTGTTTCATTTGTTTTTTGAGATCCCATTCAAAAGGCCTGAAGTGTGGAGGTTCCCACTTGAGAATGTGGTTGCCAAAAGAAGGCCAACTTCTCAGAGGGATTGGACCCATCCCTTACATGATCTCAGGCTTTGCCATTTCCCATGATGGATCAGCTCACACCCAGACTGCTCCAATTTGTGGAAGATAAGATCTAGGAACTTTCCCCTGCTAAGTATCGTATGTTTATAGGTCCAAATTAGAAGCCAGGAAGATTTAAATCAAAAATTCCTTGGGAATTGGATGGATTTTTTTGTTTTTTTCTGTTCTGGTTTGTGAATGTGCACGTCTGGTTCCTGGGTACATTTTCATTATAAAAGTTATTTATCTGGGAGAAGGAAAACTTTAATCCTGCATGCTTGTGAAATACACAGCAGTGTCTCAGTTGGGCAGAAAGCCGAAAGAGCATCAAAGTGGAAATGGAAGGGAAAAGGGAAGAGAACTTTGATATTTACCAGCTGACCTTGTTAAAAAAAAACAAAACAAACAAACAAACAAAACAAAACAACAAAAAAAAACACCTAGATTGTAGCAGGACAAATTATCTCTCCGAACTACTCCCCCTGTATATTTATTTATTCATACCACACAACAGACAGCTTTACAGGAACTTGCCCTTTTGATCTTCCCTCTGGCAGGGTCCTTAACAACTACTTGCTGGGCTCCGATTTGTGGTCCCTGCCAATCTGCAGCTTTGAGAGACCAGAAATGAAAGGGTCTGGAAACTGAATATACAAGTGAGGGGCCAGGCTGAAACAACCAAAATGCAATCCCACTGTTTTAGAATGCGCGTAAGAGAGACAACACAACTACAGAGACTGCTCTCTTGCTCTGAACATGGCTGTGTAGTCAATACAAAGTGTTGTCTGTAGAAATATGTTTTGTATTTTTCTGTGAGGAGGTCCTTCGTTTGTGGTAGAGAAGAACAAAGGACCAAGAAAGTTGTTCATGTAAACAAGAACATCTTCCCCATATCCTCACATAGGAGCTGAAGCATCAGTATGCACGGAAGGCAGGCACTGCCCATTCACAGCACAGAAGGTTTGTGGATCAGAGGGATGAGGATGAACCTGTTCTTTTAGGGACTATATTGAAATTTTGTGACAGGCAAGGGCCTGAGAAAGGTGTTTTGCCCTCTCACCTTTCACGTTGACCTCCCAGAGCAGCTGCTTCTCCACGAGGCCCAGGGTGTCGATGATGGATGCCGTGTGGATGACGAGAGAGACCCCCTGACAGGCGCGGTGCAGGAACTCCACATCTCGGATGTCCCCTTCCAGGATTTTCACCTCAGTCTTGCCCTGGAACTCTGCAGAGGCAGCAGAAAACAAAGCAAAGTCCTTCCGGGGATCCTAATGCGAGTGCTGGCAGAAGTGACAGAGAGCTGTGTGGTTGCTGAAGCTGGCAAAACAGAAGGCTTTTTCCAATGGCTGTAATGTCAGGGGCTAACTGCAGAGCTGTAAGGCCTATGTTACATCACTTACCATAATTTCAGAGCTATATTCATCGCAATTCCTTCTTTAAAAAAAAATAAAAATAACAACAAGAAATCCTTCCCACTGCCAGCAGGGACCTTCAGGTATGAAACTGATCTATTTTAAATTTCATAAGGGGAACAGCTCTAGCTATATGTGTCCTAGAGGCTGGCTTCTTATTAAAGTATTAACCCAAGCACCAAACAGCCAGACACTGCGTGCTCCTGTCTTGAAGGTGAAGAATGATCCCTCTCCACCCACAGGTGGCTAATGGCACAGAGGAACTTACAGACTGAGGCCATGCTGCTCTGCTGGGAATCTGGTGGCCTGCCTGTAGCTCTGCCATGGGAGAGGGCTTTCTCAGTGCAACCTGCATCTTCTATGGACGTGGTGTATTTATAGCAAGTCCTCTCCCAGGCTTGCTGTGCATGCACTAGAGGGCTCCCCAGGCACAGGCAGGTGCTGTGTCTTCTTCCAGCTTCAATGAATGTATATAAGGCAAAGACTTGATTAATTTACACAGCTTTTAACCTCAGCCATGACTAAAATCGTGTGTATGCTACTGTTTTGTCACTGGCTCCCAAGCAGGTAGGATTTCACTCCACATCTTTAATGGAGAAACACTGACAGACACAGCTGCTAAGATATGGAACTGAGTGTGAGATTCCATTTACAGTGGTTTCCTCTCTTCATCTCGTAACCTGACAGGATTTAATCCTGCCTTAGTTTAACAATTGTTCTGCCACAACAAGTCTGAGGACCTTATTTTTTTCTTTACATCCTCTTGATCTGAAATATGGAACAAGAGCCTAATTGCTCAGTGTTTCCAAAAACTCACTAAATCCGAAGCTGCTGCTCTCCCACCACAATCACTGCCACATGCTGTCCTGTGCTCTTTCATTTTACAGAGCGCGCTTATGTCCTAGGGCTCTGTTTTCAGGTGATTTACACTGACCTCTACCTGTATGGACGGGGATAGGCTTTTTGTGAAGCATCTGATAGGTTTGCTCGAACAAACATTAGTCTTTGTACAGTCCATAGAGTGAGGCCCTCCACAAGTAATACTTTGTGGGGATGCAGTAATCCAAAGGACTGAACTATGTGATTTTCACAATGTAAATTCTGACATACATGTACTTTAGAATGGTTGCTGTGGTTGGGCACGAGCTAGGCAAATTGAGGGTTTTACACATGAAAATCAAAGCTTTCGGGAAAAATATAAAAGGAACTGCCTTTTATAAATCTGATCACAGAGATGGAGGGTATCGGTCATTGTAAAGCTGCGGTCCAGCTGCTTTGTGCCTTGCTTGGACTTGCAATTGAAGTTGTGGTTAAAAGAAGCTGAGTTGTTAGCAATGCTCTCCGCTTGCTAGATGGTAGTTTTTGCTTGGAAATGTAATGTTTACTTAGTAAAATATAATGTCTTGTTGTGAGCAGTGCCTGATTCACCAAACCAGTCAGATTATTTGCCCTAAATTCTCTTTCTTTTTTTTCTATGACGTCCTGCACAGGAGAGCTCTCCACTTTCCTGGGTAAATGGATGGTTCATTAAAGTGATCTAAATTCACTCATTCATAGGACAAAATTGAAAACTGCATCGTATTTTCATATGTAAAGGGCAGTGCAGGCTACTAGTTTCTTTAGCCCAGGGAGGCTGAGATGTTTATTCTGTTCCCATTTCAGCTGCTGAGTTTTTCTGTAGCTACTTTGCATTTCTTTTTGAATATGGTGAAAAAGGCAAATCTACCACATTGAACTAAAAGCCAGGAGACTTCCCAACTTTCTCCCAACAAAAGTAGTGGGGGAAGAAGAAGAAAACAACACCAAACCAAGCCAAAACAACAACAAAACAAAAATGAACAAAGCACCATTCCTTCTCCCTCTACTTTGGAGCAGCTCCGGGTTAGTAGTGCAAAAAACCTGAGCTGCGCATGTATTATTTGTAAACAAAAAGAACTGCGTAACTGAAACCAGAGAAATGATGTAATGGAAATGAGAGGTAGGAAACCCGTGGCACCAACTACCATGTTCCATATCGCATTAATTCTCAACCACACAACTGGGCAGGCCCCAGCTCGCGGCACATTGCATTGAGGGGACCCTCCCAGACTCCTTGTGGGTGTGGAAGACAGCAAATGCCACTGTTCTATATGGAGGAAACTTGCTTCAGTAAAAGACAAGTGTCCTTGAGTGCCTCCAGCAGAAACTGGCACAAAAAGCTGCAACTTGCACATGCTCCTGTGTCTTATTAACTATGACCCTGACTCAGCAAAATATTGCAAATACAAGGTACTTGGAGAGCTCAGTCAGTCAGAAAATGATTCAGTTCTGCTCCTGGCTGTTCAATAAATCCGAACGTGCCATTAAGCCAAAGTCACTGCAGTGAAAGTATTGGAGGTGAGAAGACTTCAGCTCCATGTCTGCAGAAGCTTTGTGTTTGGAGTAGGGATTACTGTGCTAGAGAAGGGCTTGGAAAGGAATAGCAGGAAGCTACATCAGGTGTCCTGAGCACAGGCACTCAAAGACATTTAGCTACAGAAGCTGATAGAAACAGAAGGACCAATAGTCAAAGTGCAGGGGTGTATGGCAGTTCAAACACAACTAAACTGCATGCCAGCTGTCCCTACTGTCTGTTTATGGGGCAAAAAAAAAAGGGGGAAAAAAGCTCTGATTGATAACTGATTTTTCCTGTGCTGGTCAGATAGACAGCAGGAATGTAGAAAGAGCAGGAGAAGGCAGTGTCTGGGCGGTGTTCTGGGGAGGGGAAGGGAAGGGAAGGGGAAGAGGGCACGGAGCTTTTCTGTAAACACAAAAGGAATGGCGAAACCTCTGCTGCAGTCCAGCCAGGACCGTGCTCACACACGCTACTGGTGCTGCAGGAGCCTGTGCAGCTGCAGGCTTTGTCGCTGCAAAGGAAATCAGAGCAGAAAGGGCTGCTGCAAGGCTTGAGGGCATCTAGCAAATCCACAGAGAAATGGTGAATGAGATTTAATGAGAAGGAAGTTGCATAAAGGTCATATAAAACCATTCTAAAGGCTTGCACAATTTGCACCAGGTTTATGGTGTACTGTTACTATTTTTCAATGGCACTTAAGCACTTTGTAGAAAGACTGTGGCTCTTTAGCGAATTATATTGGGATATTCCATAAGGGTTCCCACAAAGGTAATGTCAGCATAGGGGAAGAATAGCTCTGAGGGTATGATGTGATGGAGGAACGCATGTCAATTAAATGTCTGTCAGATAGGCACTAAAGAATATGATTGAATTTATGTATACCCATGTGCCTTGTTACAGAGATGCTTAGGATCCCAGGAAATGGGATACAGTGAAGTACAAAATAGTTTTCTGAGCTGCTTTCTCTACCACAGACTGCTCTGACTGTGAATGTACCTCTCTTTTATGCTGTTTTCAGCCCATTCAAAGAAACAAAGCTCTGGCTTGCCCTTTGAAATGAGTCCTGTCTCTTCTGTGCATATCACAAATTTTCTGCCCTCCAAGCAACTGCAATAATAATAATCAAATTTTAAGTTATATCCACAGAAACCTCAGCCAGTGTTGAGATTGCAAAGGGAAAGTCAGGATACAACAGAAGCCAGGCTGAAGGCAGTTTGTTTACTGCACTATCAGTACATTGGTCTCTCTTCTGATCTTAGCGAGTCCTCAGGGCCTGGCAAAGAAAACTCTTGCTATCAAGTTGAGAGATAGGAATAAAGCAAAACTTCCTTGAAAGAAAACCTGTGCCCACAAGGCTGGATTTGATTGGTAGGTAAGGGCTTCCAACCATCCACCAGAGCCAAATGCATGCATACTCACAGCTCACCACGCTCGCAAGATGGTACTCACTGCCAAAGCTCCAGAGTGCCTCCTTGCTGAAGGCTTTGTCCAGAAGCCGGATCTCAGCCAGCGCCTCATCTTCTTCCAGCAGTAAGCGAACGATCCTCTGGCCAAGGAACCCTCCCGCGCCGGTCACCAGGCAGCTCACCCCCGCCAGTGACATTGCTCTGGTTTGCTCCTCTTCGGCAAATTTGTCTCTGTAGAGCTTTGAGTGCTCCGGTCACCTCTTGCCTGAGAAAGCAAACATGTGTCATCAATCTCCAGAGACAGATCCAAAATCAGAAAGAGAGATTATTGGAAAGCAAATTGACCCTCACATTAAACAACAATTTCTAAAGCATCTCTTCCTTTTGCTAGCTATTGCTACCCAGTAGTAGCCTATGCTACTTTCCCGTGCAAAGTAAAAGCTATTTACGAACTATTACAAACTGAGGATGTTAACATACCTGAAAGTGCTCGACCTCAGTGCTAAACAAACCCCACCAATGTCCACTTCAGTTCCTCCTCTCTAGCATTCAGAAGGCTGTGGAGGAGATTCGCCTGTATTTATGCACCACACCACTTTGATTCCCCTCCCTCTCACGTGTCTCCTTTGCTACAAACAAATATTCCACCCCTCCTCTTTCAGAGAGGAACATCCTTGAAGCAACAAGATCTGAACACCTGATTAGACCTGGTCCTATATCCTAGGAGCAAAAATCCTTGTTCTGATCATTCTCTAGCTGTGCTTGCTTCTATAATAGTCATAAGGGAGACAACATTAAATGTAAGTAGAAGGAGTAGCTGTTTACATTGTTTGTGGACTCTTTCTGGATGCTGAGCTCCCCCATTATAATAGGGATTTCTTACTCTGTGCAAAACAGGAGATTTTGTATTTGTTTGGAATATGTGAGGCTTTTGGAGTGATGAAATGATCTAAAGTATAGAGTGGTTAAATTAAAGCTGCTGGAAAGCTTCACCTCTGAAATGTCTGGTGTGGAGTGTCTCTTAAAGTAAGTGTGTAAGGCTTCACAGTGAACGGTGTCATTATTTTCTGTGTCACCAGAAAAAGGGGAAAACGCTCAGTTACTTCTCACTAGGGTTTCATCTCAGTTTTAGCAAAATTCTTTCCAAGGGTGGGACCAGGGTAGGGCTTAGGTGCCAGCTTGAAGTGCATACTGTCCTCATTGCTTTCCCAGGTTGTTGTGTCCTAGCAGGATGCCCTTTTCTCAAACATGGGTAGTAAGACTGAAGCAAAATGTTGAACAGGTAGCCACTTAAAATTTGCCAAGGGATATTACAAAGAAGCCCAGCAACATGCCTAATTATGCTGAAATTGCTGAAAAGCTGGAGTGGATCTTTAAGAATGCTTCATTGTGTTTTTGCAACTAAACACTCCTAAACCCCCTGTTTTATTCTGTAGTTGTGATTTTTGATCACCCATGAAAGAGATCCTTGAAGAAAAGCTATAGAAACTTCATTGCTTGTCATCAGCCTTTTTTTATTATTATTTGTTTAGAAAAACTGTGCCTCCAAATAACAACAGGAAAACAAAACCATCTTTGTTCCAGGAGAAGAGAGCTTCTGGCTGACAGAGATGATAAAATTTTGGCAACTGTTTCAATGACACTGTCCTTGAAATCCTTTCCTGACCCCAATAAATCTTTACACACAAAAATAATAATAATAATAAAAATTGTTATCTGTGTTTCTTTCCTTGGCTCCTCTCAGACAGGACCTTGATTTTGTGTCTTCTTACCAGAATCTGGCGCAAATTAATTTTGTGCAGCGTGCACAATTTGCAAGGAAAAACGTACTGTGTAAAGACTTAGAAGTGGTGCTTCATTTTTACCTTCAGAAAGGAAATACAGTGCCCTAAAGATGTATTATAAAAGGACTCAACACAACGGAGCCTGTTAGGATATGAGACATTTTCCTACACTGTGCTTACCTACCAGTACGCCCAAGCTTACGTGGAGCTTATGGAGCAGCTTCCCTGAGCCGTGAGGTCAGAGCACACCAGACTCCTGACCACCAGGAACAACTTGAAAGAATTCAAGGCTATACCGTGGGTTTGGGATTTGTAAACTAAACCATAATTTAACAGTGTGTACCAAGGTTGCCAGCACTGCATTTTGTGTCAAGGCATAGTCATTTTTTAACTATGTTGTCTTCCTCCTGTCTTTCATCCTTTTTCTGTGCACACGCAAGAAATTGGGCTGCAGATTCTATGTCCCCACACTTGCGTAGTAAAAGGCAACAGTAAGATCCCCTCCACCAGCTTTAACCTTCCAAAGCTAAGATTAACAAACTCAGTCCACGTGGTCTCTTCTTGTACAGCCTTGAAGTCCATCAAAGGGTATGATGTGTTATTATTCATGAGTCTTATCTGCCTGGCTGCGAGTCTGCCCACAAGGTTTGTTATTACTGGAACAGAGAGAAAGGCCTCCATGTGAAGGCCTCTGCAAGATTACTGTGGACATTCTTATCTCTGTGAGAAACTAGAGTCTAAACAGCACGAACCAACATCTCTTTTCTGGCTGTGTAAGGACACTTTGAAGTAGGGCATACGCAGAAGGTCACTTCTTGGTAGCTTGGCTCCAAAGGACGTGGGCAATGTGACTGCTACCAGCTGCACAGCTCACTGCTGTGAACTGGAAGTACACGACCAAATCTGCAATTGTGCAAGTTTTCCCTTTCTGCTTGGCAAATGCTCTGTGTCCCACTAGAATAAACTGGTGCCCATGGCACTATGGGAGACTACAGTTGGGGCACTCAGATCCCTTTCCTTTGCTACTAGTCACTGTTGTGTGACACTGGCACAAGCTTGACAAGAAAAATCTTTCCTTCTCCGTAGACCTGCATTTGTATGTTAAAGAAGTAACAGTGGTATTACAGTCTTGGTTGATGATACTGTTCAGTTCTCAAGATCCCCTTGAATGTGGAGGGGAAAGGGATAGCAGGTGACAGCATACATACAGCCCTGAAGTCTGCTTGGTGTCTTAAAAAAGAGAGCTGCACAAAAATGGTGTGGCAGGATGTTGGAAGGTCCAGCACTCCATCATTACTCTGTTTTTGTTCCCTGGTTGTACAGCCCAGAAAAACCTGGAGAACATCCAGCAGAGAATAAGTAGAAATACTGGATATCCTGAGTGCCAGACCAGCACCCTGAGCAGAACTCTACTCACTCTTCCAGAGTTGTCTTTAGACGACAACTATATTCATATTAAAATGTATGGCTTTTCTGCAATATCAAGCAAAATAATTACAGAATCTGGTGATTCTGTTGACTTAAAATCTACTACAGATTACACACAGGAAGGCGTGGTACAATCCTAATTTTACCTCTTATGTATCATGTGAGTCCTTAAATCCCTTTTTATTTCACCATCAGTTCCCAATCCCTGCCCAGGGGGTAGAATGCCAGGGAGCAGGCAGAACAATCTCAGTGCGTAGGCATTACCTGCAGTACTTCTATGTACACCAAGGAGGCAGCAGGAGGGCCTGCTGGGGTTTTTTGAGTCCTGCAGGTTGAGGCAGCAGCTGGGTGGTGGAGACTTGGGCAGCAGGTCTGGATTCACTTACTTATCTTCACATCAGCTGAGTCCTGCTTGGCATGAATCAGTCCTTTCTACTCTTGCAAAACCAGGGGATTAGCAGAGAGGAGAAAGAGGAAAATAGCTGCAGGTGTACAAGAAATGGATCCTTGTATGCATGGGAAAAATGGGAGGTGCGTGAAACAGAGGATGTACCCAGAATCTTGGCACCCCTCTGGCACTAAAAGACATTTGGCATCCTCAGCATACTTCAGCCAAAAAAAACTCCAGTGGCTGTCTGGTCTTAAAATTTCCTTCGGAGAAAGCAAGGAGTCAGGTGTCCTAGCAGATATTTTTAAGATTCCATTGCATTTTTAAAGATGAAACACATTATCAGTTTTCATATGTAGTTTACCTAGGCTTATTTAAAAGACTTGATTAAACATGACTAGTTAAATCAGCTGAAGTCTTTCCAGAGATTAAGCTTATTTCCAGTTATACTGGCCTGATTCCCCATTGATTTACACAACATCACAACAAATTTATAGGAAAGACCAAAAGTTGACACAGGAATTTCGGCTCTTTTAGATGAATTCTGCTCATGGCTATACTTGGACAGCATTATACGAAGATTAATTATTGTTAAGCTCCTCCTAGGCAGAAGAGCTCAAATGCATCTTTCATGGTAGTATGTTGTAGTTGGAGTATTTGGAAAAGAAAAATGGTGAAAATCACCTTCTTGGTACTCCAGAGGCTAAAGCTAATTACAAATAGCACAAAAATAAGTTCCACTGCTATGTATAAAAATGAAGCACGCAAACCACTCTACAAGAGCCTGGTGGGAATGTACGCATGGGATGGCAAAAACAGACTGGAGGCATGGAGTCAGACATTAGCAGAAGATAGCAGCCAATTCCAGGAGTTTGGAGAGAGGGGGTTGTGGACACTTTTCAGAGATCTGCAAAGCTCTGTGACACCGGGAGCTTGTGGTGTCTGGGGATATATAAAAATAGTAGCCTAAGTGAGAACTGAAATATTTCTGAAGAAAAATAATGGAGAAGGGGGATTGGGAGGGGCAGTGAGATGATGAAAAGAGATGGAATGAGGAAGAGAGGGAAAAGAAAGACTCAGTGGTGTCACTGAAGACTGTGTTCTAAGGAATGAGACTGAAAAGGAAATATCCATGTGAAAGAGGACTATGAGAAAGCAAACAAAACTCCTGGTTTTCGTTATGGACCCATCACCACCAGTGATGTCCAGTGGGTGGCACAGGCAAGGATGTGCTTCCTCATGGGAAGGCAAGACACATCTCAGTGACAGGGAACCAAAGAGCATGCATTTCTGCTCCTCAGAGGTGTATGCTGCTTGCATGGCAGCAAGTCTGGGACTGAAAATTGTGTACTGCTGAGGTGGTACCAGCAGCTCCTACCTATCTGCAATAACTCATCCACAGGCAAAGAGACCAGGAAGCCAGGAGTATCTGATCCATTTATCTGATCCATTAATGCACTGCCACAAACTTTTACTGTACTTGGAAGATGTGTGGATCCTGACCACTGTTCTGATGAGTGTACAGACCACATTAACAATCTGCAGGAAGAGATGTGCTCCACAGGGAGCAGAGCCCATTGCTTCGGTCACTTATCACTTCATTTCCCTGCATTCAGAAGAAGACAACACCTACTCCACCTTAAAGGGGAAATATGGTGTCTGTTATCTGATTTATCTAGCTTCTGTACCTGCTATGAATTCATCCAGGAAAGCCCAGGCTATGGAAGATACAGCCACAATACTGCCCAGAGTAGAGAAGTATGTAGCTTGAGCTGCAGTCAGACTGCAATCTGGCTGCCAGACAGAACTGATTTTGTAAGTAATGCCCAACATAGGTAATGTCAGTTTAAATTATATGTATTTAAGCAAGTATCATGTATCTGAAGTGTTAAAGAACTCATTGGTCTCAAAAAAGCATACAGTGATTGCTGCTAATATAGAGCCCTTCCTAATTGCCTCAAGAGTTTCCTGAAGTCCTCCTCAGACATGTTACATATTCAACATTTTCACTTCTTTCTCTCTCTTCAGTCTGTTGTGGAACCTCAGCCGTTGGCTTCTTATGCTCAGGTGTTGCAGGCGACTGTTTACAGCTTTGAAAACTGAACCAGGTCTTGGCCAATTTCTGAGATGCTGGCACAGCCTGAATAGATGAAGAAATGAAACACATTAGTGAGAGAGAAAGGTCTGCAGATAAAACTTCTCTGACTCATAGCCTACAGGCCTCATCTTGTCTGAGCTGTGAACGGGTAGACTGGCATCTCAACTGCTCAGGTCCCTGTCACTCAATGGCACCTTCTCCTTTGAGGTTAGGCACTGAGCTTCCAACACAAGAAGAGCTGGACATGGTAAAAAAAATAAAAAACAATTAAAAAATCCTTACCCCAATCTGGGCAGGGAACTGTCTGATCCAGCCAGAAGTGAAAGAAGACAGAAAGGACAGAGGGCTGAGAGTTAAGTGACTGGAGATGGAGATTTACAGTGTTGTTTCATTTGGTCAAATCTGAGTGGAATTGCACAGTCCTTCCAAAAGCCCCAACCAACCACTCTTCATGAGTTTGGTGCCCATTTGCAAGTAAAGTATGAGAGACTTTTGGAAAAAACTTGTAGTAATCTTTACTAGTGAAAAAGTAGCCACCCAAAAAACAGACTTTTTGTTGATGTTTAAATACTTCTGCACTGGACCCTATTGCTCTACTTGTTCATGTTCATAACTGGAATCCAGACTGTGCAAATCTGCTTTTCAGTGTGGCGTCAAACATGGCAGACAGAGGTGGGAGCACAGGTGAGAAACAGAAGTAGGGACAACAGTAAAATCTCGGAGGAGAGACAGAGGATTTTAAGCATGTGGAATGCAGAGATTTGAATCTGCACATATAGGCCATATTCTGTAATAGACAGAGAAAAAATCTGTTTTTTCTGAATTTTTCATGTGTCTGGGGAAAAAAAAAAGAAAAAAGAAAGGCTATATTTTACCCTGGTAAAAATTTAATGAAATACTGGACAACATACAGTTCCCATCAAAACAGAAATTCCAACTTTTGCTCAGCTCTATTTAGCAGTTTTACATTTCATTACTTTAAATTTGATCAGAAATCTGCTTTAATGTACTTCCTTGCAAACTTCATTGCTGTGACGCCTCAGATGCAAAGTAGTTTTGCAGGACCTAAAGCATCATCTTAAATATGGCAACCAGAACCAGCACAATTCCTTTTCACGTGGATTCCTTTTCTGTGACCATTAGGCTTCTGATTTTAGATGCCTTGCACATGGAGTTCCAGTTGTGTGCCAAATCTCTGTCACCAATTACAAACCACCTGCCAAATGCTTACCAGCTAAGGCCATTGACAAACGAAACTCATCATGCAGAATCCTCAGAACATCCTGAAGACCTTCTTCACCCTGCTCCAACAAAGAAAACAGTCAGGGCAAAAGGAGCACTGGCACAGAACACTGCCGCAGGATGCTTGCACAGTGAGAACTGGGACAGTCCCTCAAGGAAGTGCCAACTCCTGGACCTCAAACAGATGAATGATTAAAATGACATGTTGGATGTGCTCAGCTCATCACAGATTAATTCAGATGTTTTTCCTTTTGAGATACATCTGAACAGGGAAAGAAAACAAAGCTGTTCATCACTTCTGACATTTTCTAGCTGTTAGGGGTTTTTTTTAGTTTTCAACTAACCCCCACCAGTGGGCTTGTTTTAAAATGTCAAGTCTTGCAATGCTGACAGTATTTTATGATGTAATTCGAGTTTCATGTATGGTAAAGCTTTAAAAATTTTAATTTACTCAGGTATATTTTTTAATTTTTATTTCTTGCAAGGAAGAATGTTTTGGGAACGTTTCAAGGAACGTTTGGATGCTGTGATGAGGGATATGGTTTAGCGAGAACCATTGGTGATAGGTGGATGGTTGGACTAGATGATCTTATAGGTCCTTTCCAACCTTAGTGATTCTGTGATTCTGTGATTCTGTGATTCTGTGGGTGCAGCCTGTATCACAGCTTTCACATGCCCTCCCTCTACTGCAGGCCACTGAAGAACACTTTTAGAAGTACTCTAAGGAATACAATACTAAAACACTGAACTATAAAAACAAATCCCATCTCTTGTCTGTTTGCATTATTGAAAAATATATGTACGCAAATCACAGCAGCATGAGACCGCACCTCAGGTACTGCATTCCGTTTTGGGCCCGTCACTGCAAGAAAGACATGGAGGCCCTGGAGTGTGTCCAGAGAAGGGCAATAAAGCTGGTGAAAGGGCTGGAGCACAAGTCTTACAAGGAGCGGCTGAGGGAGCTGGGATTGTTCAGTCTGGAGAAGAGGAGGCTCAGGGGAGACCTTATTGCCCTCTACAACTACCTGAAGGGAGGTGGTGGTGAGGTGGGGGTCACCCTCTTCTCCCAGGTAACAGTGATAGGAGGAGAGGGAATGGCCTTAAGTTGCACCAGGGGAGGTTCAGTTTGGTATTAGGAAACATTTGTTCTTGGAAAGAGTGGTGAGGCACTGGCACAGGCTGTCCAGAGAGGTGGTGGAGTTACTGTCCCTGGAAGTATTCAAGAAATGTGTAGAGGTGGCACTGAGGGAAATGGTTTAGTGATCATGGTGGTGATGGGTTGATGATCGGACATGATGATATTAGAGGTCTTTTCCAACTTTAATGATTCTATGACCATATGACTTTACGATGGGCCCTTTTTTCACTGTTTTCTGGCAAAAGAAAGAGCTGATACCTATTCCAGATTTCTTGCAAGACTCAGGTGATTTCTTGCTTAAAGCCACAGTAATCACACTACTGGATGGATGTCTCGTTTCAAAGACACAAAATGTATCTAGACCATAAAAATGTTGTTTTTTCTTCTCGAGATAAAGCTTTAAAGCTGCAATTCATAAGCCAAAAAGCCAAAGTTTATCAAAGCAAATAACACTTGTATAATTACATTTTAAATATTTTATGTTAACTTTCTGCATCAGAAGCCTGATTCATGATTCTGGATCATAGCAATATGCTAGTAGTTAAGAAGCAGCAAAACTGGAACTGAGACTGTAGTGGCACACTTTGTCACCTACGAGACTTGTGCTGTGGTCTGTCTTGTCCAAAATGTTCTTAGTATCAGTGGAATAAAGAATCCATAACACCACTATGAAACTACTGTATCAAAACCATATATTGCTTTTGAGCAAGCTGGCAGCAAATAAAATTTTCAGATTCATTTTATGGCAAATAAGCCTGCCTCCAGTTTTCAGATGCACTGATGGTCCTGATTCCTATAGTATTTTAACACCAACCCTCAACGCCAAGAAATCAAGGCCCACAGAACAATGCTATCGGTTTCAAAATCATATTTTAAATCATAAAATCCAGTGTATTTTTAAATGAAACAAACTGTCTATGTTTGATTCAATTTGTAGCAATGCCACTTAAAATCCAACAAAAACAAACAAAAAAATATTTAAGATTGAACTGTTTCTTTGCGACTGTCAAATAATACCTATGGAGTCTTGGGGAGTTTGAGGAGTAGGCATGCAACCTGGGACTGTTCAGCATAGAGAAGACTCAAGGGAATCTCATCAATGTGTATAAATGCCTGAGGGGAGGGTTCAGAGCAGGTGGAGCCAGGCTATTCTCAGTGATGTCCAGTGCCAGGACAAGAGGCAATGCAAACTGGTACACCTCTGACCACCACAAAGCACTTCTGTGCTATGCAGATGATGGAGCAGTGGTACAGCTGCCCAGGACTCCATCCAGCTTGGCCTTGAACATCTCCAGAGATAGGGCACCCACAACCTCTTTGGGCAGCCTGTTGCAGTGCCTCACCGCCCTCTGAGTAAAGGATTTCTTTCTAACATCTAACCTAAATCTCTCCTCTTTTAAAGATGTTCCTCCTTGTCCTATGACTATCAAAGGAATAAAAAGTTAGTCTCCCTCCTGTTTATAAACTTCCCTCAAGTATTGAAAGTCTGCAGTGAGGTCTCCCCAAAGCCTTCTCTTCTCCAAGCTGAATAAGCCCACCTCCCCGGTGGCCTCAGATCATCTTCCTGGCCCTCCTTTGGACCTGCTTCAACAGCTTCACATCTTTCTTATATTGAGGGGCCTCAGGCCATTTCAGGTGGGGCTTCACAAGGACAGAGCAGAAGGGGACAATCACCTCCCTCTCTCTGATGGCCACCCCTCTTTAGGTGCAGCCCAGGATGTAGTTGGCTTTCTGAGCTGCAAGCGCGCACTGCTGGCTCATGCCCAGCTTTTCATCTACCAGGATCCCCAAGTCCTTCTCCACAGAACTGCTCTCAATGAGTTCTTCTCCCATCCAGTAACCATATTTGAGGTTATCCTGACCCAAGAGCAACATCTCGCACTTCGTCTTGTTGGATCTCTTTAGGTTCAACAAGATCTCCAGAAGCCACCTGGATGTGGCCTTGGGCACCCTTCTCTGGCTGTTCCTGTTGGAGTAGGGATTGGATCAGATGGACCCAGAGAGACCTGCCCATTCTGTGATTCTGTGATTCCTTGATACAGACTCAAATCTCCTTACTCACCTTGTAAGCCAGACCCCATAAAGCTGGTCTTCCAATAAAGACGCATTTTGCTCCCAATGCCAGTGCTTTCAATACGTCACTTCCTTTCCGTATACCACCATCTAAATAAACTTCAACTCTGTCTCGTACTGCCTCCACAACTTCAACCAGAACATCTATCTGGAAAGAAGAAGCCATTTGCAACTCGGGCTCATCTTTTGAGTTCAAGACTAAGAAGTGATATCCCATGCAGACAGACAGGTATGTTAGAAGAGAATAAGCTCTCAAAATGAAATATGGAAATGCATCATAAATAACTCAGTACCAAAAACTGCACAATACGGTGCTTCTCCTTGCTTTATTTGCTAGCACTTCTGATATGTGAAAAAGTAACATTTTCACTTGATTTTGGTGTTGTTTTTTTCAAAGATTTAAACAATAAATTTCAATAGAAATAATAGTTTTTAGTATCTTACTTTCATTAGAGACAATGATGAATTATATATGCTTGTAAAGAGTGTTAGATTTCTCCCTACAACTGTCTAAATTGCCAAACTCTCATTTCATCCCAATCCTAGTGACCATTTGTGGAAAGCCTCCTGAAAACCCATTAAGCAGCTATGAAGGATTTAATTTGCTATGCAGTACAGTCAACATACTGTTTCCTTCAGGCTACGTCTCTTGATTCCCTGAGGTCTTTTCTGTAGTGCTAGGTTGGTAGCATAGAGCAGTACCATGCAGAGAACTGGATCTGGTCCCAAGGGCACTATCACAGTGGCATGACCTTGCACAAAACACAATTAACTCTTCTCAGCAAACTCAAAGATCTCTTTTCTGCAGTCTCTTACACTCTCTTCCTTGATTTTCATCTTCTTAATGAAAGCAGCTACAACTAAGATCAATAAGTAGATTTGTCTAGGTGGTCATCACTTTTCAGAATTTCAAGCTGAAAATTCTGGGGCTGAAATTTTCCAAGAGTAGCTCACCAAGAGCACTGGCAATAGCCTCTGTTGCCAGATTTGGTACCAGAGGAGTGCTGAACTAAATATCTACTGTTTTGTCTGTGCATTTAAGAAACTTTACATGGACATCATTTCCATTATTATGTCTATAACATTTAGAAAATTTATTTATTACTATCACCCTTGACATAGAAGAGAATTTCCTGGCACTAGTTTTATTTTACAGAGGAAAACAACAAAAAAAAACCTGTAAGAATATGATACTATGCAATACAGACATGTAAATTAAGAATAGTTGGAAAAATGGAAACCAAATTAAAGCAGCGAAAGTATACATAAGTCCAGCAAACTATTATTTCTTTGTACAGATTAAAAAGTGGAAGAATTTTCTCTGGTTAAATTATCCTTTCTTATTTTCCTGGCTTCATAAAGTCAGGATTCTTATTTAGACTTGAGTCTGCAAAGACACAAACAGATCTCTCACTAAATCTAGTTGCACTGTTTGTGCATAGTTAGGCATATGTGAACAATGAGAGTACATTATTCTCTCATTTACACCTTTTTGGTTCCAGAGCTTTGTTTTATTTTCAATGCAGTGTACGAAGAGTACGTGTGCGCTGCATCAGCTCATGATGAAAATTTTTATTAAGTTAGGACAGCAGTTTTGCTGCAGTAATGGGAGCTCAGTGCTGGTTAAAGACCCTTCCTGAGACACTGAGGAAATACTTGAGTAGGCAGCCCATGCTGAGGCAAGCACCTCACTTGTTTAAATATATAGTACATCTGCATTTGTCCACTGCTGTTCAACACACAAGTCTACCAGAAGCACATTTAATAAGATTTGTGTGCCAGTAGCCGAGTTAGCACAAACATGCACACAGTACTCATGGGACATCCATTTTCTCACTTACAGTGGCAGGTGCTCCATCCAGTTGCCTTCCACCATGGTTGGACACGATAATTCCCTGAACTCCATGCCTCACTGCAAGCTCTGCATCTTCTTTTGTCAAGATCCCTTTGATGACAATGGGCAGGTGGGTCAAGCTCCGCAGCCAGTAGATATCATCCCAGGTGACCGAAGGATCCAGGCTGTTGGGTGGCAGTCCGTACTCAGATCGGTCATCTCCCTACACCATGAAACAGAATAAAACCTCATCTGAACTGTAGCAACATAGAGACTTGAAGTCTTCCCCTATCCTAGAAGAGATTAGTTAAACCTCTAGCAATCATATTCATCAGTGTTGTAAAGCGTGCATTTCTAGATGACAACAATGAGGATGGAAATCAGTGTCTCTGAGGAAGCTGCACTGGGATGTTAAAGCCAGCAGCCAGGCTGGCAGGAGGTCAAGCTAGAAGGCTGCAGAAAAAGGAGGGGAGAAGCTATGCCCCAGATGCAGCAGATACCAAAGCAGCAGTTACCCAGTGGTTTTGTCTCATGTGGTGCACACCAGCACAAGGAATGAAAGGAGGAGATCATTTCACAAACCTCAAAGGCTCCCTCCAAGTTCTTCAGTTTCATGTGGGGAGGAAGTCGGAAGCCATTACGGACATCATTGCGCCTTTTGCCAGTGTAGGGCAGATCCGCAGTGAGGACGAGGCCCTGGAAACCCAAGGCCTCCGCCTGTTGGACCAATTGCCTAGAGACTGCCCTGTTGCGGTGGATGTAGAGCTGGAACCACCGAAAGCCACCAGGAGCAGCTGCAGCAATCTCCTCCAGTGAGCAGGTAGAGTAGGTGCTGGCAATGTAACAGGTGCCCATCGCTTTGGCCGCTTTGTGAGGTATTGAAAAATAATCAGAATGAAGGTCACTTGAGCATCCCTGCCAGACAATGGCTACGATTCTCTTTTTGTACATTGTTTACAGAGAAAACCTGAACTCCTGTTGTTTGTATATCCTACCAAAGATAGAGATCTGCCAGCTGGCAAATACATCTCAGAGAGATTAAAAACAGCTGACTTTGCCACACGCTGTTGTAGGATCATAGTTAGGGAATTAAGGTAAATTACCAACTGTTGCTTTCATTTTTCAAACTTAGGACAAGGGAGGTGATTGTTCTCCTCGGCTCTGCCCTGGCAAGGATCCATCTGCAGTATTGCATCCAGACCTGGGTCTCCCAGTACAGGAAGGATTAGGAGTCATTGGAGCAGGCCCAGAGGAGGGCCATGAAGATGATTAGAGGGCTGGAGCAACTCTCCTACGAGGAAATGTCAAGGAAGCTGGGCTTGTTCATCCTGGAGAAGAGAAGGCTGTGGGGAGAGCTCATTGTGGCCTTCCAGTACATAAAAGGATGGGAGACCGATTTTTACACAGTCTCATACTGATAGGAAAAGGAGAGTAGTATTAAACTAAAAGAGCTTAGATTTAGCTTAGATGTTAGGGAGAAATTCTTTACTCAGAATGTGGTGAGGCACTGGCACAGGATGCCCAGAGAAGCTATGGGTGCCCCATCCCCGCAGGTGCTCAAGGCCAGGTTGGATGGGGCCCTGGCCAGCCTGACCAGGTAGGAGGTGTCCATGTCCGGAGTAGGGGGGATTGGAAATTGATGATTTTTAAAGATCCCTTCTGACTTAAGACATTCTATGATTCTATGATTTAAGTTTTTTTTTAAAAGCTGGACCTTCATCCTCATGTCTGCTTCCTTGTAGGAATGCACATACAAATGCTCTCAGTGTACACAGAAATGCACACAAGAAAAAAAATACTTGTTGGGGTTATCTCTCCAAACTTAACATATGATTAAGCTGAGAGGCTCTGCTTTTCTCCAAGGCTGACACTGTTCTGATCAGCACCAAGGAATACACAGGCTGAGTCTTGTCCATCGCTTTGTGTCCTACCTAGAGCCCCTGGCACTGAAGACCTGCATGGTTCTTTGGTGTAGCCCAGAAATGTGTCCACAGCCTCTGACTCAAGTCAAGCAATATAGGGCTGATCTGGTAACAGTGGCAGCTGGAGAAGTGCAGCAATACATGGCTTCTCATGCACTCTGTGTTACCAGACCCTGGTGGGTTATCCACAACAAGGGCTAGATCATTCATAAACAAGGGTGAAACAAGGTTTGCCCTTTGGAATCTGAGCACTTTGCTCAGTCATACTTCAAACTATCCTAACAGCTTCTCACCTGTGAAGTTGGAAAAACAGTGTTTTTTTATTAATTTATTTTATTTTATTTTATTTTATTTTATTTCACAAATCACATTTGCTACATGATAGCAAAGCAGAAGAGTACCTCTGGCTGTGCTTTTCTCTCCATCAGGCCATGCTAGTTGGTGGAAGCCAGTCGGTGCAATTCCTACTGGAAAGCTGATTTCAGTCCCCAGGATCTTAGTCCTAGTGTCCAGCATAGATACGTCTCGCAGCATACGTGGCCGAAAACGAATCCTGCAAGGCAACAGAAATAAAACACCCTTCAGGATGGTAGCTGCCTGGTGGCTTTTCTGCTTTTGAAGCTGTATGGAAACCAGGTCTACGTTTACCTCTTGAAATGCAGCAATCGGAACTAATAAAGAAATGAGCATATAAAAAGGCTCTTCATCCTTTTTCTTGCTTTCAGAGGTCAATTCAGCTAGCACTTCTGCCACTACTACCTGTCATTAATCCCATATTCCTGCCCACTGGTCACAGTACTTCATTTCTAGACTCCCCACTTCAGACTGCCATGGTTAACTTCCCTTGTTCTCTTGTTGTCCATCCCACAGATTATTTCTACTTGCAGCCTAGTCCCAGGTCTCTGTCTTTCACTTACCAATCACTCCTGTACTTATTGTACATTGTACCTGACCTCACTGTCCACAGCATATTTTTCAAATCTCACACTACTTTCAAGTAGGCTTCCTGCTATTGGCCACATGCTACACATTGCATCTCATTCTGTTGTAACCACACACCCCCTTTCCTACCATGCCATGCCAGGCCATGCCATACCACACCACACCACACCACACCATTTGCCTGTATCCTCAACATCCCTTGTGTTTTATGCAATTTGAGCCTTATGGAGGCTAGCATCATAGCATACAGCATATGTTATTCAGATAAGGGCAGGCAAGGTGTTAGGAATCTTTGCATATGAAATCCAAACACTTGTACATGAACATAGTTTAAAAGTGTCCAGAAGAACACCTCCAGTTCTTCCCCACATTACCTTTTATATGCCAGGATGTTTTCATCTCGGGTGCTACACTCATCTGCTCCTGCTGCAAAGAAATCCCAAGCAATCTTAGGTAAATATTTTTTAGCATAATCTTCGAAGTCCAACAGACACACCATAGCCATTGCACAGAGATGCTCTGGGAACCCTGGAGAAAAGAATATCATGGAAATTAGATTCTTGAACTGTTATTCTCTCTTCCAGAAACACCAGTGTCATTTAATGAAACCCTTGATCCCCTCTGTCTTGTAGCTTCTTGCTTTCTATTTGGCCTTCTGTGCCAAATACTTAACTGGCAAGGGACAAACATCACACAACACATGCTGTGTTGTGTCTGCAATATGTTTGGCTGACTGATAAATGCCCTGTCGCCCTAATAGTCAGGAAACATTCCTTTTGGGAATAAAGAGCATGACTGAGGCAGCTTTCATGATCAGAATTATCTTGAGGTAGGCTTTACTTGACACTGACCCCTGAACACACTTAATTCATCCACATAACATCCTAAATATCCTGTACTTGTGTCCCAAAATACTGACAAGATTGCTCTTATGCAAGTTTAGAGTCCCAAGGTGACATGCTGAGTTTGCTCTGATTTTTTTGAAAAATAAATGCCTGCTTAGTTGTCACAGAATTGTGGCAGAGTTAGCAAAAATAAGGGACTTTTGGAAGTCATCTAATCCAACCTCCCACATAAAATGATTTTGAAAGATATGTCTGAGTCATCAAGATACATCTGCTTGCTGAACTTGGTCTGTGGTATGTTCTGTCTCCCACATACACCATTTACGTGGCTGATACTTATTTGGGCATTTCCTAAAATGTAAAGTCTTGATCTTGCAAGTGCGATGACCTCAAGAAGCTCCACAAAATTACAGGAGCTAAGAGCAGACTCCGGTCTTTTGCCTGTTGAGATTCCGCTTGAATCAGAACTTCTTTCCAACTCCAGTTATTCCTTATTCAGGCTATAATTGCCCAGTGCAAATAACTATTTCATCTGATTGCAGGCAAATCTTGCTGTCTGTCCTCTGCTCTACTATAGAGAAAGCTGGCAGATGCAGACATGAGGGTAGGAGGAATCTTGCATCTTTATGCCTCTCTTTATTCTGTCTTAATGTACAGAAGCCTAAAAGAGGACACTTTAAGTCTCCTGCTATTTTAAGACACAGCAGTTATCTAATTCCATCATAAATTCCATCTTAAAACTATCTGGATTATTTATTCCAGTAATTCTCCTCAAAGGCAGTCCCATAACATCATTTGCTGGATTCCCTCAGGATGGCTGCCTGACCAAACAATTAGTTATGGAGAGCAGTGACTAAGTGCAAGCCCATAAAATTCAGAAGCATGTAAATACAGAGCCTACATCGATCCTGCTCCAGCATGAACTCATTGCAAAACTATGTCCAGACTCACTGTCAAGGTCATAGCTGGGGAAAAAACACAAAGTATTTTCCACAGATCTTTGGTTCTCATTTGTAACAAATACCTTCGGGGTTGCATTGCATACTAGAGCACAGATACACACTAGAAAGGGAGAACACAAAATTCAGCACTCACAAAAACCAAATTCTACAACACGAAACATAATTCTAAGTCCTGCCCTCAATCTTTCAGGGGATAGAAGAGACATTGTGTGGCCCAGATGTCTCAACAAACCATCAGAAGTGCTGACTATCAAATGCCTGTACTTACATATTTGTGATTTAGCCAGGTATAAAAACTATGCAAATTCATGTTTTAGCCAACTGTACACATACACAAGAAACATGTAAAGAACACAAGACAAAATCAATCATCCGCAATTACTTCCATGCCTCTGATTAAATAGGTATTATTCAAGGTATACGAAAGCATGTGGTTTTGGTCTGATTTCACTACAAACATACAGGAAGAAGTAAATATCCTAGATTCCAGGTAAACCTCCCACAGCAGATTATCAGGGCTGCAAGCTTCATCAAAACCCATCCCATGATTCTGAGGTTGTGCGCTCCTGACACAGGTATAGTCATAGATTAATTACATCAACCCAACCTGCAACACTGCAGACGCGGATGCATCTCACTGACTGAGATACCAGTGTATACACTTGAATATTAGGACTTAATTCTCTGCTAGAAAAAAGTCAAAGATGAGGGAATCCCTGGAAATGAAGTCTGACTCATTTCTTCAGTGTTGTTTTGTCTCTTCTGGCAGGCATCAGGTGTCAGGTGGTGAAAGTCTCCCAAGCCATCTCCATAAGTCTTCACGACATTCAACCACAGCTGACAGCAAAAGATTTCACGTACCATATATCTTGATATACCATAAATCACATATCATGATTTTTGCTCTTCCTGCACTTAGGAAGGCCAAAATCAGGAAGCACAAAAAGATAAATCAAGCAGAATAAATGGGAATTTTAAGCAACCCAGACCCAATTCTTGCTGTCTCTCGTTTAAGACTTACTTTGGGTTTTAGTGAGAGCAGCAGTTAGATCCTCTGTTTCAAGGCAGCTTACAAACAGGATGCAGAGAAGGCCTTTTCACTGAGCTTCTAATTTTTCCGTTGTCAATAAGCAACCACAAGAGATTAAAGCTCAGTGCTGCAATAAACTTTGTACTGTTTGTATAACACTGATGTTTTGTTATCAGATCATTCCAAAAAAAAAAAAAAAAATCTTCACCTTAACTACATAGCAATTGCCTGGGAAGCAGCACTGGAGCTGTGCTCTTCAGCAGTGGCTGAGGGCTGTGTATTCCCCCAGGGATCTAACAGTATTTCTGGATAGATTCATTGTGTGTACCTGCCTGTGGCCAACAAAAGATTCGTTTTCAATTCTGCAGGTAACTTGCTCCCATATGTGCTACAAACACCTCTCAAGATGATCCACAGACAGGGCAAATGGTTACAGCCTGCAGCTACAGAGCTTTGAATCTTTACCCCAATATGTGGAGGAGACATTTTTTTGCTTCCTACAGTACAGAATCATAGAATAGTTTGAGTTGATCTATAAAGATCATCTAGTCCAACTCCCCTCCAATCAACAGTGAATAAGTAAAGTAGCCTGCCTTCTACCATTTTTACACTCTCATGACCCACTTGCAGTCCTCCTGGGCTTTGTTCCCCGGCCACCTCCAGGAGTTCTGTTTGTCCTCTCCCTTCCTGTGCCTGGGAACTGGTGAGCCTTCTCTGTGCTTCCTTCCCCCTCTGCTGCTGAGCATTACAAACCAGCTCTGAGGTGCCAGCAGATTTATGATATTGACTTAAATTTGCAAGATATGGAAAGTAAACACTGGACAGTTTTATTTGTCCTTCATTGTTTTTTAGTGTTTTGGGTTCATGTTTTGAATTCTTCCACGAAAGCATGAGAGCTTGAAAGATATATTTTTACTAACCGAAAACTGAGGGGCTTTTTTCCCCCATAAGCATGTGATACCAGGTGCAGAAAGTGAAGCAGAGTCTTGCACAAACATTCCTTAAGTCATATCAGCCTTATCCTCCCAGCCCAAGCAGCACAGCAGAGGCAGTGAGTGAGCCAAAGGATGGGGAGAACTGCAGGCTGAGCAGCACTGCAGCCTCAGGGGCTGCTCTCCAAGGGGCTGCTGTGATCCAGAACTGCAGATCTAAATCCTACACCACAGCAACATTTCTGCAGCTGAAGCAAACATTTATTCTGCTATGAGATGTATTCAGGATGCTCTGCCCAAACCCTTCCAGGCACGATCATCCAGACCATTGTATTTTAAAGCCTTTTTAAAAATTCTGCCTTTGGAGCTTATTATCTACTGACAGCACTGTGAAGCTTCTGGCATTCAGCTATCAATAGACTTATTACGAATGAGACAAGATCCACGCTTAGCCTGAGTGCCAATAAGCATCTCGTTTTGCTTTTCTGCCCAGGAAAATCCACTTAGTGTGACATTCAGCATGACTTCTGGAAAAAAAAAGAGCAAAGCATCGTCTGTAGTTTCAATACACCGAAAAATGCACGCCTGGGAAGAAAAGTCCCGTGACCACTCTTCTTTCCACTAGATGTCAGCTTTGGGTCATATAATATATCAAGCTACGCCGGTAATAACAGAAAGAGACCATCAGTACTTCATGGCCTGCCAGGCACTGCGGCCTCAAGACTGATAGAATCATTCCACGAGACTGCCTGCTAATATGCTTGGATATATCTTTGTTTCATGCTTGGAAATCCTCGTTCTCTTTGTTTTATTCTTAACATTTTCTGATGCACAGCACAGCAATAAATATAGCTACATCTGGTCTGGCCTGATTTTCATTTCAGACTGCAAGTGATGTGTGGGGCCCTCGGTCACATTCGTCACCATGCCAATCTCAGTTCTCCTCTCCTCTAGGGATGCAGATTGCAGCCAATTTACCAAACCATAAAGTTTATAGTCTCTCGGTTATCGTAATTTTGCATGAATTAAAGATTGTTTGTAGCTATTGTACTTTGGTTCAGAATCTCTTCTTATGTACTGTGACTTTTAGGAGACGGTACATCTGGACATATTTATTTCTTTCAACAATGGACTCGGTTCAAAATAGCAATGACTCCTTGTCCCATAAGTGGCATCTTCTGCGATGCTTCTGATTTAGCTGGAAGCTCTAAAGTTCTAAGGAAATCAAAGTTTGCCACAGAGATAATATCTACTACGAGAGCTCTTTCTATATAATTGAAAAAAAGTGGACAAGTCTTAAAGTTCTGGAGCCTGTTCACTGAAGTGCAATAAAACACTTAAAAAGACTTTCCACAAAATTACTGGAAGCCTTCCTTGCTTCCTTCTTCAGAGAAGCAAAGAACATAATATAAAAAATACTCACGCATCTGGTCCAGCCTTGCAGGTAGAGCGTCAAGCAGTCAATGGCCAACACTTGTTTTTTCCACAGACCTGCACAGCTGGGGTTTTGCAGCTGCTTACTTTTAATAGTAACAGAATCAAAGGCTTGTGAGCCCAAACACAGAGATCCCATGTAAATCTGTGCTCAAATTCCTGCTACAATCACGATGCTCATTACTCTGGTTGCCGATATTTGTTTGCTTTTCACAGATGGCAAATTGCCATGGCTCAAGCTGACATCTATCTCCCTGACACATCCACCAGTGGTGGGGTCAGCTCGGGACTTAACAACACTTCAGTGAAGGATATGGGGAAGGATAGATGAGAAAAATAACTCTAAGTAACATAAACCAGATCACATAGCAGTTTGCATACAGTCACCACTGGTTTTCTTTATCAGATGTGTTTCTTGGGCATATTCCCCATGTTTGGAAGGAAAACTCTTTTTGCGTGCATGTCAGTCATGCAAGGAAGCTCTCCCAAAATTAAATACTTAAATAGCCACCCTTCTATTAGAGGTGGAGACGGCAACAAATGTTGTACTTAGCATCGCCTAATGCTTTTGATTATAAGATCCAGTTTTTGGTTGCTTTTAATTTGGGATGAATTTTTTGGGGGAACACTTCACTGAATACTGGTCAGCCACTTCCAAGAATGAGGTTAGGGAAAAATGGTGATTGGCCTATGCTGAAAATGTCTTGCAGTGATTTCATTGCAGAAGATAGGATGTTCAGTGCTCGTGCAGGGGACTGAAATTAGCGGGGGCTGATCCCTGGGGGCATCAGCATGTACTTGCTGGCCATATGAGAAACCAACCAGATCTGGCCTAGCTGTAAATCACTGTGCTCTGCTTGCACATGCTCAGCAGTGCTTGTCTGAAATCCAGATGTTGTCTTTACTGCAGACTTGCTGAGGGCAGAACATGCTCCTGCCCGAGGCCAAATAAACTCAAACAGTCTCAAACACAGGCAGAGAGTAGAGAGCTGCCTCCCTCATGCCACCTGTGCTGGAATTCAGCCTTACTTAACACTGGAGGGGAGAAGAGAGAGAAAATGGCGCAAAAATGAGCTGCAGAGCAGCCCATGGGTACAGTATGGGTGGGATGGGGCAGAGGTAACCATATAAGGGACAGAGCAGGTAGGAGTACAACAAGGTGGGAACAAGGCAGGATGGCAGGATTTCAGGGGGACAGAAGAATCTGGACAAGGGAAATAATTAGGGGACAGGCAGATAAGGACAGTCAATGACATGCTGAGCATGAAGGAGGCTACTAAATATTTGGCTGTTCTTTCTGTAACCACTTCCATCTCTGAAACCCAGAAGATAGCTTGATTTATTCTCAGTGTTACTCTGCATAACAGCATATAACTATGAAGCCTTGGGAAAATATGTCTCATCTACCCCCAGTGTTAGAGATTCAAAAAGGAAAAGTGCTTCCTGCTAGTAGATGGCTCCACTACAGGTGTCCGGAAGCCAACCATATAAAGTCTCATATCTCTGGTGCACTGTTATGTGAGATAAAATACAATTTCTGAGCTTTTCTTTCAGGCTTACCTAACTTGCTGTTGTGTGCCCTAACAATGAGTTTTCATGTAAGATATCTGCATCTTTGACAGCAGCAGTTCTGCTCTGTTACAGAGGGTCTGAAACAGTTCACGTTTGGTCGACATGCAGCAGGGAGCACAGAGGAAAGATCAGCTAAACCAGGGACGACAGGGCACGGCACAGTGAGGGGCAAGTTGAAAAAACAGATTGGGTCTGAAAAGAAAGGGTGAGGCTAGAATCCACAGCCAGTTAATTGCTAGTGATGCTGTGTCAGCACTGCCTCCTCCGTTCCAAGCTGTGAGCACTCAGAGCTGTTCCTAAGGTTACCATTGCTCTGGTCCTATCCTCTGTGTTCTTGGGAGCCCATCCTTCCTCCCACACCATATCCCTCTTGCCCTCCTTGGATTAACTCTTCAGGTCACACTTCCCCATAAACATACTGGAGTTGCACACTGACAGACCTCTTCATCAGCAATGCCAAATCAGGGCAAAATGGCATTATGTTGGGATGAGAGATCAGAGATCAGAGAGGAATTTCCCATAGTACAAGGAGTCATGGGCTGCAGGTGGCAGGGAGGGAGTGCATAAGCAGGGTCACAAGCAGAATACAGCCATACAAAATTATTTCAGAAAGCAGTTCAAAAGTCGTGTAAGTATTGCTGGGAACTGCTGAGGGAGGTAGGACAAGGGCTGTCTGTTCTCAGTATGAACATGTACAGCACTGCTCATATTGGACATGTGTCTATCTCCAAGCAAATAACCTCACAAGTAAAGGCTGGTGAAGTACAACTTGCAGCATGTATGTAAAATAGGGAGAAAGGTGTGAAGTCTTCAAGAGAAAACGTAGTGCAGAGGGGCTGCAGGCCGTTTCCCAAAGCACTCTTTAGCCCTCAGGAGATGCTGCCAAAGTTGCCTCCAAAAGCGCTGAGCTGACACAAAACAGGGGAGCAGAAGAGCTCAGGCATGACTCAGTCTTGAGTTTTCCTCTTGATTTACATGTGCAGCTGTCCTTGAAGCCAGAGTCATATGTTATGACATTAACCACGTTACACCCTTAAGTAGGGTTGGTTACAGATTATTTTATCCAGAACCATACTTGGCCCAATAAGCCAGTTAGGACTGCGTAGACATCTAAACTTTCTCTTTCTTCATCATCTTTTTATTTACTTATTTATTTATTTCCCAATTACCTTCGTATTGGAAGTGAAAGAAGTCAAACCTACAGATTACAAGTGGAAAAAAGAAGCACTAGGGAGTTGCAACCACATAAGAGGAAGAACACTCTGGGCTTGGTGCCTCATTTCCACCTTATAAACTGGGCAAAGTTCCACCTGCAGTGGGAATGATGACCACCACACAGGAACCAGTGAGAACTGAGTGTTCATTTGCTGTGGCATACTCATAATAGAAAAACAGAGAAATAGGGCTGAGAGGAGGCCAGAGAGGCCATTTAGTCCGCTTCTCTTCCTGAAATCAGATTCACCCAAATCTGTGCCGGTCTCCACTGATGGAGATTCCACATCTTCCAAAGAAAACTTGTTTGTCCTTTATTACCCTTAACACAAGGCAAATTTACAGAGGTATCACCTGGATCTCTACTGCCATAGTTTAAGTTATTACCCACTCCCAGCAGACACAGAGAAAGACTTGCTCTCTTTCTCTTTATATCTATGTTTAAAATACTTAAAGATGATTTCTGGCTATCCATTCCCTTTTCTCTTTTCTAGATCAAGCTATGCAAGTTCCTTCAGCCTTTCCTCATGAGCCATGTTTTTTATGCTTCTCCCTTAGTGAAGCATCAGAAACTGGATGTGATTCTCCAGGCAGGTCCTCTGCTGCCCTTATCTGAATCAGAGCATGAAAAGTATGCCAGCACTCCTGTTTATTCAGCTGTGATGATAGAAAAATATTTTTGTATTCATTATTCTGCATTATGTTCCTTAGTCATTTCTTCAGATGTACCATTCCATCCAAAGATAAAAGAACCAAGCCTTTTTGCTCATCTCTTTGAGACAAAGTAATTTCATTGCTTTTCCAACTCATATTCCTGTTAAAGCTAAAATACATGTTTCTGCTATTCTCCCTTATCCATAGTTCCTCTCACAGAAGTATATTAGATGTGTTTGATATGATTTGTTCTTGATAGACTAATATTGGGTGTTACTCACTTTGCAGTTAACTTCTGAAGGCTCAGAATCACTTCCTCTGCCCCCCCATCATTTGAAAAATTAGTAGGAGGCAACACATTTGTCTCTGTACTCCATGATTCCTCAAAGATAATAACTAATATTTCTGGCATTGCTTCAGACACTTCTCCTGGTCTCCTGGGAGGAATTTCATCAAGTCCAGCTGAGTTGAAAACATCCAACATATCTAACTCTCTGACATGATACAGCTTGGTTTTGGAGAACACTGAAAGCATTCTCAGACATACTTAGCAAAATAAAGGTCCTAGATAGAATTCTGAAATGAAAATACTCCCTGTTGGAAAATACTTTCCTGGTAGAAAATCCGACGGGTGTGGAAAAGCCCAGATTCAGCAGGAGTTACCCTTATGAGGAAAAAAAAAAACCGGACAAGTTCTGAATTCTCAAAGAAAGCACAGTTCAGAAGATGCAAGTAATCCAGCAGGGAATTGAAAGCAAATATATTGTTTTTTATACAAGGCGCCAAAAAAGGAATAAAAGCAAAACACTCACTTCTACGCAGTGTTTGAAATCTATGAAATAAGATGAGGAACCAGAATGCCTAATCAATATTCAGACATTGCTACACCAGGCATATTAGAATTTTTGGGAAAGATAGTGGGACACTAATATCAAGATACAAAATGCACAGTAAAGATAAAATGTTCCAGTGGCAGAACAGTGATCTGCCGTTCTGAAAGCTCAGCATCATGCTGAATTTGTAAGCTAACCAACTCGATGTGTAACATAGTGTCTATACAGATTGAAATTCCAGGACTAAGTTTGAAGAATACAGGTACGGTAGATAATGTGGAAAAACCACTGTGACCGTTACCAGAGAGGGCTCAGTCAGCAGCTCTGAAGGAGCACCACAGGCTGAATGTTCCACTGCCATTGTGCTAAGCTTCAAAGAAAGCTAGGCGAAAACGAAGAAGCTTGTTACAAAGAAACTAGAAAGGTCAGCAGAGAGGATTAAATCCTAGCAAGCAGCGTGGAAACTACTGAAGAACACCAGACTAGAAGCATAACACTGCTGCGTATGACCTATTGAGAAAGGCTGGAGAATGGATAAAAGGAGGCCAGCACATACAAATGGCCAAGTAAGCAAGTTTATTAGCAGTATGAAGGCATTTTTCAGAAAGATGTCTATTGTATCCAAGCAAATAAAATAAATGAATCATGCAGTCTGGCAGGTTAAAAGCAAAATCCTAATTAGCAAGGCTAAAAAGGACTTCAAAGAGCACTAACCAAAAGAATTAGAACTATTACTAAGCTCTGCAGGGAAGGACCTGCATGTCCTGGTGGACAACAGGTTGGCCATGAGCCAGCAGTGTGACCTTGTGGCCAAGAAGGCCAATGGTGTCTTGGAGCACATTAAAAAGAGTGTGGCCAGCAGGTTGAGGAGGGTTAACCTCTCCCTCTTCTCTGCCCTGGTGAGCCCACATCTGGAGTACTGTGTCTGGTTCTGGGCTCCCAAGTTCAAGAATGACAGGGATCTTTCAGAGAGGGTCCAGCAGAGGACCACAAAGAGGATCAAGGGCTTGGAGCATCTCCCTTATAAGGAAAGGCTGAGACCTGGGACTGCTCAGCCTGGGAGAGAGAAAACAGAGGAGGGATCTTATCAATGCTTATAAATATCTTACATGTGGGAGTCAAGTGGATGGGGACAGGCTATTTTGGCAGTGCCCAGCAACAGGACAAGGGACTGTGGGCATAAACTGCAGTACAGGAAGTTCAATCTGAACATGAGGAAGAACTTCTTTACAGTGAGAGTGACAGAACATTGGAACAGGCTGCCCAGGATTTGCGGAGTCTCCTTCTTAAAATATTCAAAACCCACTAAGACGCATTCCTCTGCAGCCTACTCTATGGAACCAGTTTCAGCAGGGGGTTTGGACTAGATCTCAAGAGGTCCTTTCCAACAACTACAATTTGTGATTCTGTGATTTCTCATATGGATTGATAACCTCACCGTGACTATCATCACTAAGGAATGAAACACGAAGATACAATTCCATGAAGACCTTAGTTCTGCGCTCAGGAGCAAATATAATGCCAGTCAGAAGTCGCGAGTTAGTAAGAAAGTAACAGTGAACAGAACAGCGAACATCATCATGTCCACATATAAGCTCACGGTTAGTCCTAAGCTTGAATCTGTGTGCAATTCAAAACCTAATATCATCTGAAAACACACAAACAAACAAACAAACAAACAAAATCAGAGCTGGAAAACATTCAAAGAAAGGCTACAGAGATAATTAAAAGTATGGAATGACTTCTGTAGGAGGATTAACTTAGTAAACTGAAACATTTCTGCCAAGGAAAGAGGTCTACAAAAGCCTTAATGAAGTGGCAATTATGCATTATGATACGAGTCACTTCCAACTCAAGAACTAGGGACTTTAGAATGAAGGTAGCAGGAACCAAGTTCAGAAACAACAAAGAAAAGTGAGTTTTCATACATGTAATAAAACCATGGAGTACTCTGTCCGAGGATGTTATGGATATGAAAAACATGAGTTCAAGGAGACACTAGGCAAGCGTTTAGAAGTGCACTGCATCAGAGGATATTAAACAGGGAAAAAATATCAGGATCTAGAAATGGCTGGAGCTAAATTTGTTTGAAGATTAGGAGAGTCTCATTTGCACTTCAACTGTTCTTTCTCTGCTATAGCCATTGTTGCAGAAAACTACCAGGCAACAGGGATCTTCAGTCAAAAGATTCATATACCCTTTTCTTATATTGTAGTTTGATTGCGCAGTATAGGCTGTGCATCATAGCTACTTCGAGGCCAGATTCAACAAACAGATGTCAACTGGTCTTCTATTTTATCTACAGATTATCAGAGGTCCCTTTGTATTCACCTTCAGTGTGCCTTTCTAGTTCAAGTATGTATTAGAAGCTATTGAGCGGTCTTCTTTCCACATAAACTCTGAAGCTCTCTTCTGTTCTACATTTTTAAATAAACGGAAGCATGAAGATTCTTTACAAACAAGAGCTGCAAAAACTGTTGCCATTTCACATCTTGTTGTTAAACAATGACAAACGCTCTTAACAGTTTATATAGTTGCCTAGGCGCAACCACACTTCTGCATTAAGCCTGCATTAGGATCAGATTTGCTGTTGAGCCTGCATTTCTAGTTCAGTTTCATGAATTATGCCAAGATGTCACCAATGCAGTACCAGTCCTAGACTCCCTTCTACCTTACCATCCATCTCTCTCTTCATCTGAACCTTCCTTCTTTTTCTTCATATTTATACGTAGTGTTTATGAATAATAATATGTCAAATATGTATACTTTCACACCATTCCTGAATGTTAAATTTACAGCCCTGGAGGAATTCCTTGGTTTTAGTTTGTTTGCTTGAATTGATTTGCTTTCTTGAAAGGGCATGAATTTCTCAATTTGGCCAGCTCTCTCGATAGATTACTAAAGAAGTCCTTAGCATAGGACTCTTGTACAATGAGAAATTTGAATTACTGTACCATTTTGAGTGTGGTTTTGATATTTTTTACATGCATCAATTATTTCTCATAATTTTGTTTTAGAGCAAATAAAAATTTGGGGAAAAAAAAAAGTAATCAGTCTTCCTTAAAGGATATCATAGTGAATTTGTGGAAAGCAGGAACAGAATGAATTTATTTTCATTTCCTCACCGGGAATAATAATTGCAATGCAGCTAATTTGCCTGTGAGTTAAATTTCCAGCTTTATTGCAGCTCTTCAGTGTTGCTCTTATCTTTTATTTCACTGTAGCAGGGGAAGATGCAGTACTATGCTATCTAACGTACAGTGGAGGGAGAAAAGCTTTGCATTATGGTTTCTTTTTCTAGCACTGAATTCCTCTAACAGCGACAAACATATACAGAAAATGGTAGATGTAGTTGTTGTAGGAATCAGTTGCTTATCAGTCTCCAATGTCTGCTGAAAAAATAATTCTCCCTTAGACAGATATACATAAGATGAGCCTTTCTGATGGGAATTTCTGCCTTTTTAATGTAGGCCTGTTCCTCCACTTTCTGCATGACACAGATTTCGTGTGTGTCATTTCTGCTGATTCCTGTCAGACAGAAGAGTCTGAAAGAGTAGCTTTAAAACCAGCCCTCTGGATGCAGTTCCACCCAGGTCTGGAGCTTCAGGAAGGTTTGTGTGATGGAGCTGTTGGTAGGTGGCTGTGGGAGGGATCCTGACTGCTACAAAGGGCACCAGAACTTCTTGCTGTGTCTGGATGTCCTCCAGCACCTGCAGCCTTGTTCTCTCTACAAGCAATGCCAGTATTATCCCACAATCAAGGAGTTGTACTCTTGAATAGGGTTGATTTTTTGTGCTTTTTTTTCTTAAGTGAAAACCTTAAAGAGTCAGCAGACCAGCCTATCTGCTTGTACATAAGGACCTGTTGACAGTCCCATACATACATCTTCTCTGCCTCCCTCTGCTCAGAGAGCTTTTTAACAGTTCAATGACTATTCCAGCTGTGCTGCTTTGGAAGTCCAAAATTCTGCTGTTGGCCTGTTAGTTTGGAGTTTGGTTGGAAACACTGCTTACTTGTTGGCTACTGCATTGCTCTCCTGCTTACTTTTCCTTCAGCAAGGCCAATTCATTCCCCGGTGAAAGCATTATAACCTCAAGTATAGTAAATCATCTCGCTAATAATGTCACAGTAAAATTATTATATCTCATTATTCTTAATTATTTTGCAGTGTTTCCACATTTTCCCCCAAGCTCCATGCTGGAGGATATACAGCCTTAATTCTTTTATCAGAATTAAGGATGCACTCCAAGAAAGACCCTAAGGTAAATTTTAGTGAAACCGAGATACATTTTTGTCCCCATATCCCAGGTTGAGGATACATTTTGCATGTGACAGAATGGACATTTAACGCGTTTATACCAAATTTAACAACCTCCCAAACACACAAACATTCACATGAAGTCTGAATACATTTGTTACATATACATGTGAATTGATCATGTAAAACATGTGAATTGATCATGTAAAAAAATGTCTTGCCCTGTTACTCCAGAAACTTGTAAAGCATACCACACTGGTATTTCCATAAACAGCCTTTCTATGATCTGCTGTTACACTTTTCCCTTACACCCACATCTGCCTGCTAGTGAGATAATCAAATAGAATAGGAAGAAGTTTACTTGTTTGATTGATTATTTGTTTCTTTTATATTTTGTATATCTATTATTTGAGCTGTGTTTCTCCTTTACAAGCTCTCTTAAATAGTTAAGGAAAGCAAGGATGCTGAGGCTAATAAGTATGTGAAGGCACAGTTATGATCTCCGTACTCTCCTACGGCACCAGTAGGCTAGGGAACCTTTAGCAATTCACTTCTCTGGCTGTTCTTTTGCTTGGGACTTCTGTTTTTAGGAGGACAATGTCCTGCAGGATGTGCTACCTATGGCATCTGAAGAATGATGCAGAATACATGACAGAATACAATTGCCATCTATTGGCAAGTAGTTACCTACTACATCCACAGTTTCATTTTCTCTCCTTATCTTCAGGAATTTTTACATATATTAGGGCATCATTTTCTACAGCACTGTTCTGAGAATCCACAAAAGTCATGACTGGCACCTGATGTAAAGGTCTAATGAAGGTATTCCTAGAGCCTCATACACACAGCTAGAACTTATACCCTGAGAAACATCCTCTTCAGCAGGACCATGGTCTGGCAAAGAATAGCAATCCATCACTTCACTGGGCTCATCCATTTGAGCATTTCATATAGAAGGATGATTTTAATAAAGTGGTGGATGAGAGAAGGAAAGGAAGAAATTAGCAACGTGCCAAAATAACGAGTAATTTGTATATACAAAGGGAATTTTCATAGGGACTGGATACAAGATCCCAGCATAAACAGAGACACAGAGGAGGCAGGAATTCAACTGAAGGCACATCCTGTCGAAATGGGGCTCCTGGGGCTCATTCTGCTGCAGTACACATGGAGAATTATCCCTCTCAGCATCAGAAATCATGTGGGGATTTGGGAAGGAAAGCAGCTTTAATAGTCTGCTGGTTGGCCTGCTCTAGTGCCAACACACCCTAAATTCTAGCCAGCCTATGAGCTGGAAACTGGTGCAGTACTGGTGGATGATCTGCTGGAAAAGCAGAAAGAGCACAAGTCCATCTTGAAGCCTCTGGGCATTTGAGCACTGTTCAGGCCTCTCTTACAGTACCAACCAGTTGAGTGGGTGATCTAAAGTAAGGGGTGCTGCTGCCTCCTGGCAAGAGGCATTCAACAAGCAGTGGTGGGAAGCTGAACCTTTACCTGTGGAGTTCAGGAGGCTTAAGTTGGCTATTACAAAAAGATTTTTCACATAGAGAGTTGTGAAACATTGCAACAGGCTGCAAGTAACTGAGTCACCATCCCTGAAGGTATTTAAAAGATGTGTAGATGTGGTGCTTAGGGACATAATTTAGTGGTAGTCTTGGCAGCAGTAGGTAAACAGTTGGACTTGATGATCTTAGAGGTATTTTCCAACCTAAATGATTCCATTATTTCTATGATTCCGTGTTTCATCTGCTCTCCAAGTGTATATCTCAAAGTGCACACTTTCAACGTTAATTCTTAGTTCTTATTGAGCCCACCATCCCAGAGATAATCTGGGATAAGAAACACGGAGCAGAGTCATGTCAACAAAGTGTCATCCTCAACTGAATATAGATCCCAGAGCCTTGTGAAAATGAAGACAAAAATGTCTTTATGCATTTCAGAGGAGACAAAGAAATAGTGAAAGATAAGGCTGGCCAGTAATGCCCTGTTTTGGAGGAACTTCTGGAGATGAAAGTTTGAATGCACCTTGTGCAGCTTAACATCTGGTGGATTAGAAAGCGTGGGTGATAGCTTTGGATCTAAGTCTGAAGAATATTTGCATATATTAGGGTCAAATGTAATTCATGTATATGATCCTGTTAAGCTCTGTGACTTAAACTGGAGAAAGAGCCAAAATGAAAGAAAAAAAGAAAAATGAAAAAATTGAAACCTGTGTCCATTTTCTGGTATTCTCAGCTCACTTAGAGTAGCTGCTTTTTGTTGTTGTTTTTCTCTCTTTTTAATGAAAAATGCACATACAATTATTTGAAGTCCTTTTCTCCACCTATCCTTTCCTCAAAGAAGCAGAGTCTGGGTTTATCATTTCCTGCTACAAGCAGGCCTTTGACACAGAAACAGGGGCTTAGAAATTTTGTTCAGAAAACAAAATAAAAATGTCTTAACTAATCTACCTTCCACACACTACAAGGAATTCACATGCTCTTGGACAAAAAGCCAGCATCTTCCCTTTTCTAAGTAGTAAAGATTAACACAGAGGCAGTATGCAGCAACATGGCATTTAAAAATAAATAACACAGAATCTGCCCTGCAGAATTAAGAGGCAATCTGGCAGCAATGGTCAGCTTGAGTTTCAAATCTCTTCTGTGAAAACATGCATGAACTGCATCAAGGTTGCAGCAGAGTGGTTAGTACTGGCTTAATATTGCACAAGCCTACTCCCAGAATCTGTTGTTCCCTTCACTTAGATCCCTTTCCTTTGCACAGTTTGACAGTATGAGGACAACCAATGCAGGAAGAATATGGACTCAGTATGTCAGCCCAGGAGATGAATAAGTATCACACAGATGGTGTGTGCTTAGAGGAGAGGACAGGACGGAGACACTCTACTCATAGCAGGCCCAAAACTTAATCATCTGTGCACGTGGCTTCAGACAAAGCCAGAGAAGAGATGTGGTTTTAGTTAGCAATGTAAGCTGCATCACAAAGGCAGAATGTCTATTAGTTAATGGCTAGTATCAGTTTTCAGTCCTTTTAAGACCATAAATATTTTAAATATCAAGGCATTTTTCTTTCATGTGTGTATCTATTTCTCTTAAGTGCATTCCAGTGCTGTCCATCCCTTTCTCCTCTCCACTACCCTGCCAAAGATCAAACCTGAATTTGTCTGTGGGCCACCTCCAAGCCCTCAGCCACAAAAGGTGCTCCCGGCTCACTACAGGTCATGTCAGAACATTTTGCGACTATTCCATACTTCCTATTGCCTTTGAGAGAAAGCTTCAAATTACAGGACTAGACAGTCAGTCTCACAAGGATGCTGGAATATCACAGTAATTAATTCAGTGAGAAGCTGTGACTGTTAATAACCCACCTGCCTGTCTGTAGGTGCCTGGGACAGATTCAGGCACCATTAAGGGACTGATACAGAGGCAGAAAGCAGGCTTGCCTGACACAGAGCAGATTCTGAGGGCCTCTAAAATGCAGGGTGGAGCCTGACAGCACCATTTGTGTCCGTTTGATATGGAGAGTTACTGTTTGATTTGCCAGATGTGCTTTACCCCGTTCCACTCACCCATCATCTAACTTCCTCTCTGTCAGTGGTAATGGTATTTGGAGTGTGTTTCTACAATATGAGGGCTTTCCTATTGTACTCTACATGGGCTATATGAGTAAGGCATTCTGTTACTTTGCTGCCATGATGAGGAGTGTACTGGCCTGCCCTCTGCTTTGCTTAACTCGGTTCTTTTTCTATTTCTCAGTTAGCTGGCATGACTGATATAGGTTAGTTTGTTTAGCAATAGGGATTAGTACATTAGTTTAAGAACCAATATATTAGTTTAGCAAGAGAAAACCATAAGTGATAGTTCTAAGACTTTCCATTTCAGCTTTAGTGGGTGAATAGTCTTGTTTTCCTCAATAATTTTGCATTGGGAACAAAACAGAATACTTTTATCAAAAGGTGCAAGGACTCTTTCCTAGGGTTCCACATATATGGTTTTAAAAAGTGGCTCACTATGGCCCAATAAGCAATGGAAATTTTCCAGAGAGGATGAAAGTGTGTCAAAGACTGCAGTGATGAAGCCGATAGCAAAAAATGTGGAAGAAGGAGGTGGGCACTCAACCACTCTAATACCACTGAGCACTCCCAAAGGGACATCAGTACATATGTATGAGTCCTTGAAAAGGAATGAATGTGTACGCCAATGTACTGCGTATGCATGTCTCAACTGTTGAAATGTAGAACCTGAGCTCTGGGAGGGTGCACTTGTTTGTCAAGTCACCTGGTACATATCATGAGGAATAAAGGAATGCCACTTTCCATCCACAATGGAGTTAGGGATTTTTCTTCCCGGATTTCAGATGACATGATGAGGACAAATGGACTTGCCTTCTCTTCTATGCCATTTATTAATTCTCAGAGAAAGTGCACGCTCTTTGAATAATCACATTCAGTAGACTTCAGTATTAGTCACTAATGTCTTCTATTGCTGTCACACACAGTAGAATTCTCCAAGTGAGGAAGCTGACTGCACAGGTGAATTGTAGAGTGGTGGAGAGAATCAGTGTCTGTGAACTCACCTTTTGAGAGAACAGTCCAGAAGGTAGGTGAGCTCTGGGGATGTGCCCAAATCCTCTGAATTTCCCTCAGAAACACTCGTGCAGCTTATTTGGAATAGACAATTCTGGTTTCTCCAACTCCAGTTGTTCTTTGAATAATGCCAGATGTTAAATAATACTATTATAATACAAAAAATAATACAGACCTCATGGTTTCAGAAGTAACAATAGGATCTAAGCCATAGCTAACTCCTGACTGCATGATGTTGGCATCAGTCAGATTTCAGAAGGATAGGAGAAGGGCAGAAGTTTAGGCACGGCAGAGAGGTAGCTCCTGTATTGTAATTCTGCTTGTATCATATAAAGATGAATACTCCAGGTTTAGTCTCCGGCATCATCTGGTGGCAGCAAAATATGGCAGAAAGTGAAGCTTATGAAGCTTGTATGTCCTTAACATGAATGTTTTGAGTGCATACTTCTTAAGTTTTGTCATTTTCTGGGAGTGAAAGACACCCTGCAGAACCGGTTGTATGTTCACATTCATCTACATGAGTTTTTTGGGTTATCCTGGGTCTCTGTTGGTGAAGTGGTTGGATTTTCCCTCCAGGCATTTCAGCACTAAGACTCCTCTGCATCACAGTAGCGGCAGCATGAAATTCTCTACTTGTATTTCCAAGGTTAATAAATAGGTAAGTTTGTAATCACTTGCCTGCTGCTGAGTGTCCAAAACCAGTTTAACATTCATAGTTATATGTTCAGCTCAGTGTAACTGGCTCCTTTATATATTAATGGTTGCTTTCACATTGTCCTCTATTTGTTAGACCTCCAGCAGCTGGGCTCCAGATTGGAAAGAAGATGCCTACAGCAACTGAATGTGTCATTTAACATCGTAAGCTTCACAGAAGGTGTTAAAGGGAGCTGGCATGTGAGCTATGCAAGGGACATAGGGATTCAATCACACACTGTGCAGTTTGAGACAACTGAATTGGAAAGAAAGAATGAAGCGAAATCTGTGCTATTATCTAGGAATGGCCCAAAGACTTTGAAGTCAACTGAAAGATTTTCACTGACTTCCAGAGCTCTGAATCAGGTCCTGGATAGTCTTAAGAAGAATGACATGGAATCTTCATCTTCAGGAATTCCTTTCAAGAGACGCTGCATAAAATGGCTTTAATTAGCTGTTGGGGCCAGTGTATCTTTAGATAATGAAATGGAAAATGCTAAGATCTTCATGGACACTTCAGCTGTTGTCCCCCAAGCAACTCAAATCTAGACACCTCCTCTGAAACGTATAGATCTATATTTAACATCCATATAACTGAGGTCAGACACACAGAGAGGACAAGCTCTTAGCACTTACCATTGAAGTTAATGACAACAGTGGGTGATTAGCAGCTGTAAAAAATCTGGTCTCTTGCTGAGAAGCCTAAATACATAAATAGATTAATCACAGGAATGCATCCAGGAAGAGACCCCGCAATTAACAATGTATTGTTAAAGCACACATCATTGTTCTTATGCAAATGTATGAACTGGAAAAAGACCAGCCATTCCACTAGCATCCCTAGCAGCTATATACCAAAGGGCATAGCTGCAGTCAAGCCAGACAGCTGTTTGGAATTTGGATAAATGGCACTGTCCCAATATTTGAACATTTTTCACATATATGCATATACATATATATATACACATACATATATGTGTCAGCTGGTACATATATGTACCAGCTCCCTCATAACTTTTGTTCCTTTGCACTGGATTTTACCAATTTGTCCATAACTGCCTAGTAATAATGCAACCAGAACCAAGCACAATGGGCAGGCTCTCAGCTGGTGTTAATTGGCACAGCTCCACTGACTTCAAAGTTATCAAAACTTTCAGGTGTGGTCACACCAGGCATGTAGAGAGTAGGGTTTATTACAATGTTCTCTGATGTGGTGCCTTTTTGTATGCAGCCCAAACTGCATTGCTGACACATTGCAAACTCATGTCCAATTTACTGTCCGCTCTCAAACTTAGGTGTCTTTCAGCCTATCTATTTCCACGGTTCCCTTGGTGAATAATGTGTTTTAGACAGTTTTCCCCATATGTATTAGTTTATATTTTTTCCAAGTAAGGTTTCATCTTGCCACACAGTGACCTAGTTTCTGGTTCTCTGACTTCTTCAGTTTTGCTCTATTCACATTAGTCTGAGTTTGTGCCCTCCCACGCTAACATTGCCAGCAGGCACAACAAAGTTGAGACCCTTTTTTCTGTTATGAAAATGCTAGAAAACATCACAATTATTACTCAGTGTGCAAGATGTTCTGCAAACTTCTGGAGAGCTATTGATTGTAAGCTGGTATTCAGGTAGTTTTCAGTTTTACTCATATTGACAAAACATTAAAAACTGTGCTACTGAAAGAGCCAAGCCTAGAGCTACAACTGAGATACAACTGACACAGACACAAAACAGGGCAAAGCAGATGCCCAGAGCTGTGGTGGAAGCCAGGACCCTGGAGACATTTAAGGTCAGGCTGCACCAGACTCTGAGCAACCTGATCTAGTTGTAGATGTTCCTGTTCATTATAGTGGAGATGGATTAGGAGATCTTTAAAGGTCCCCTCCAACTCAAATATTTAGATGATTCTATGATCTTAGAACCATGGTACCTTAGCAGCAAAGCAATTTCAGCACTTCCAAATCTGGCTGCTAGGCCAGTGCCTCCTGAAAGTCAAAAGTGCTTGAAAGCTGTTCTGATTCATCTCACTTACCTCAGGCAGGTGGAAGCCAGGCATAGTGGGAACACTGAGAAACAGAAGGGGGCATGCCTGTGTTGGAGACCTGGGGAAAGGATAACACAGGAGCACAACAGCATGTTTACATCCAGGGGTCCATGTAAGACACAAAGGTCCAGTGTCAGACCTGTTCCACATACTGCTCACCCCGTTTCCATTAATCTCATACACGACCGAAATCTATTTTAAAAACTTTTGCTTGACAAGATTTTCCTACTTTCTCATCACACTTCCATGACGTAAATCGTGCTGCTTACTTATCCTTGGCAGCTGCGATTAGACACACGGGACTGGGGCTCAAAGACACCACTGTGTTTAGGCAGTCAAATGATGAACTTACTGTGGACCGTGGGTAAGCAGCTATAGCAGAAGGCAAGAGCTGAAACACAGGTTTTGCTGGTAGCTCTTTGGACATAATGTGGCACCCCCAAATCTGGGCCCAAATTGCAGGCCCAGATAGAAGAGCTGTGCTCTGTCGTCTCCCTGCTAAACCACTGAAACTGCCCCTGTTGCAGCCTCCGCCCGGGCATTCTCTCAAACATTCTCCAAGGATTGCTCCCAGCTGGCAATCAGGACACAGCCATTCTGCTTAGAGGATTGTATCTCAAAGCGTACAAATGACAGCCACATTATGACAGCTAGATCTATTTGGTTCGCCAGCATAAAAATATCCTTACCCCTGTAAACAGATAAAAATAGGATCTGAAAATGGAAAATTTCTGATGAAAAGAAGGACTCAGCAATTAGATTCAAACAACATGAGTCCAACTGGCTCTGTGAGTTCTGACATTTTAAAGTAGAGTGACAGGAGAGGAGAGGAGAGGAGAGGAGAGGAGAGGAGAGGAGAGGAGAGGAGAGGAGAGGAGAGGAGAGGAGAGAAGAGGAGAGGAGAAAGGGCAGACACAGAAACTTGTAGTGGAAGGCAAGATAAAAACATTTTTAGATAAGGGAACACCCAGTATATGGGAAGGTTAAAGTGTCCTAAAGAGGTCTACAAAGATAGGGAAGGGAAGGGTCTGGAAGCAGGGTGTGTGAGGAGCGGCTGAGGTCCTGTTGTGTGATCAGCCCAGAGAAGAGGAAATGAGGAGAGGCCTCGTGGCGGCTGCAGCTCTTCACAGGGAGCGGAGGGGCAGCGCTGAGCTCTGCTCAGCGACAGGGCCCGAGGGAACGGCATGGAGCTGTGTCAGGGGAGGGGAAGCTGGGGGTTAGGGACAGGTTCTGCACCACAGGGCGGTGGGCATGGAACAGGCTCACCAAGTCTATTTTGGTATGTGGCTCCTTCTACAAAGAGGAGAATTTTAGCTAGTTCCATTCATGTAAGTACACAGTAAATACAAAAATTGTGCTAAATATGCTGTGTAAATTGTTGAAAACTAGGATATGCCATATTACATAAATACATTTCTGACCATTGAAATAGAAAAAAAAGGTAGCATTCACATGAAAAAAGATATTGTTAAAGGGTGTACAAAACACATACGCAAGCAACTGTTGGTAAGTAACATCAGCTGTGGTATTGTGTGTTCTCTGTCTGGACCCCTGACACCAACCTCTGATACTTGCAAGCTCTGCTTCCCATCCTCTTCCACATGTTATGGGTACCTCCGCGTTCATTCTCATTCCTTTTCTCTCTTCATCTGTTCTCTTTTTCCCTCATACAGCCCTCTACCAATCTTTCCGCTCTTCCAGTTTTCTATTGCCTTATTCTCTTACTGACAACTAATTCCCTTTTTTTTGTTCCCAGGTTGTAATTCCCATTCAGGCTATTCATGCCCTCCATTCCCTTCTGACCCATTCCAGTCATCCACTTCATTACTGTTCCCTTTCTTCTCCCCTACCTTTTACTCTCTCACGAATTCCCATTCTTTCTCTAGAACACTCATATTCAGAGGCTGCCTGAGCACCACAAGTCTCTCACATAAGTCTGCCTTTGCACTCACAAGTAGTACCATGAGCCCACCAACAAAGGTTATGGTCTTTCAGACCTGGCTGCTCTTTGAACTGCAGTCCTTCCACCTCTTCTCCCCCTCATCCTTTCCTCTGTTTTTGTTTTCTGCAACCATCTTCAAGGAGAGTAACTGCCAGCATCTTCCAGCATCTTCTTTCTCTTGTTGCACTTCATCATGTATTTACTTTGGTGCTGTTAATGACCTGCGCAGCCATTAGTCTCTTTCACACACACACTAACTGAGCTGCTTGTAGGGATGGGGAATTGGAAAGAACCAACACAAACAGGAAGCCCTCAGGTTTAGGGCAAGACAGTAACAAAGGGTAGACAGAAAGGTCCAAATGACCTTTCTTCCATACATACACACCATCACAATCCATAGAACGTTTCTAAAACCTGATTCCTAACATAAGACCTGTAGCACAAACAGCAAAAGACACACATATGACTAGAAAAGAACTGGTGAGATGAAAAATTGTCCCAAACTTTAAGGGAAGCATTTTGGGCAGATTCTGGGATCATCTGACCTTGAGTTAAAAAACTGAGAGATTGAGAAATAAACTGTTAAGGGCACACTGGACCTGGAAGAGCTCTAAATTCTAGCATATTCTATAACCTGGTGTCTCTATCACACTTTGAGGATAGCCAGCACTCAGTAAGAATTTAGACTGCACACAGGTTATATCCAGTCTTGTAACAGGAAGGGCTTCAGCGCCTCTGTCCCAAGTATTTTTGTCTAACAGCATAACCAGGAGGGAAAGAGAAGCAACAGGAAGCTGCACCAAATGCCAGAAGCTCAGCAGGCAGCCGTGGGATGCAAGGCTCTTCAAACAGCAGCACCGCCTGGGGTCTATCCCATCTCCACATCAGAAATCATGTCAGAACTAGAGAATGGGTGCCCAGCAAGCAAGAAATTTTAGCAGCTATTTCCACTAGGAAGCTATTTCCTAGCTTCCATCTAGGAAACCCTGGGGATACAGGGCACAACAGGTCAGATGTAGCAGTTGTGCTGAGCAATTTGACCTGGAGAAAGATTCATTTTTGACCCTAAATCTGGAGAATGGTTTAACCTGGAGTGTGGAAACAAGCCATATCTCCTGGAACATAGGAGATACTTCAGGAACCTCAGGACTGCTAGCAGCATAGGATCTAGGGAAAGTACAGAGGTATTCACATTTCTCATATGTAGCCTTTGAGTATGAGTATGAATATCAGCAATGTATTCTGAAAAGTCTGAATCTGCAAAATTCTGCCATGTGGACTGTGGCATTATTATGTGTACACGGATGAATTATCTCTGGTGATAGGAAACTGCTCTTTGAATAAATTAGCAATGCAATTCACATAGATATAGTTCCACTTCTATATCTCAGCTGTATCGACAGCCACATTACTCCATTGTTGCTCATTGACTTTCTGCAGTAACATCCAAAAATATTCTGTGAAAATAAATGCAAAACATCACAAGGCAAACAACCTGTATCTCAATATAGCTTACCTCTGCTTTCCCAAATCTCAGGGTGCTGAATATCCTGGAACTACAATTCCATCCACAGGCAGAAGACAATTGTTTTAATTGATTCTCATTGGCAGAATCCCCATCTGCAGATTGAAATACCTGCATAACTGTTAAAACAGATCTCTTGGCAAAGCACAGAGAAATTGATTTAGCAATTGGGAGATAAGAAAGTGGGGAAGAAACTTCCTCTTCAGGGAAGAAAACTGGGAAACAAATCTAAAACTACATTAGAAAACTGTTCTCCACAGGTACCAAAATAAAACCCAGTGAGATGTCCCACCTACATCCTTCCTGTCCCTTCTCCCCTGTTAAGGACTGAGAGGCAGGTATACCCACAGCAATTAGACTTAAACAAACAAAACAAATTGGAGAGGTCATGAGTGTGCTACCCAAGTGTAAAGAACAGGCCTCTTGCATCAGCATTTAGTGGGCCAGCATGAGAGAATGATGGATGGAGAGTCTGGGGGAAGGGAGATAAGGAAGTGTCCTTGCTGTTGAAGCCCCCATTGAGTTTGATGGGAATATGTGAGCAGGAGACTTGCAAGGAATATGGAGCTGATAATCAAAAACATGACAGGGAAACAGATGTTGCCTGCTTTGGAGACTCTCCTTGCACATTCAATACAATAGAAAGGGCTCAGATAATAAAACAGAGAGGATCCCAGCAAGAAATATAGCGTGCTGACACTTTTATGACCTGAGATGCTTACAAAATACAGAAATGGCGTTTTGTTTGCTTTCCATGCGCAGCTTGATATCACATGCTCAGCTCTCTCTGCTGCCACTCGGAGTCAGGAAAGACGATATATTTTCCTTTCCAGATAAACCTAGTGATTCTAGTCAGGTGCAGAAAGCAAATAAATTACATAAGAAGACTTTTTGTATCTATTAATCAAGAGGCTTGTCATTTTCCAGGCCTTGATCCACATGAAAGAAAGTGAAGAGGGGGAGGGGAAGTAAGGATGTGGAAGGGAGCAGAAAGACTGCTCTTGCTGGAGCTGCTTGACAGTTTTCTCATAGCACGAAAGACCACAGCTTAGACAAACACATGGAAAAACAACTCCCTGCCCACTCTGTTTGGAGCTTTCTCTGCAAGCCAAGGGGATATGCTCCAAAAAGAGGAATTCATGAACCAGAAATATTCCATTATGCTTTGGGGGCAGTTATTCTTACATTTCCTTTTTCTTTTGAATGTTGAGAGGAAAATATCCCACTGCTGAAAAAAGGAGGCATATTCAACAACCTGTCTTCAAGTATATCCCAACAGGTCAAGTCACAGACCTAGAGGTTCTTTTCCAATACATGGCTAGATATTCGTGAAGTATAGCAAGGAAGTCATGAAGCGACACAGTTGGTTACTTACACAGCTAAAGGAGATAGTTATCACAGTAGAGTGCAATAATACTAATACCAAGTAGAAAGATACAATGGACTCAGTAGTTTGCATGAGAAACTGACTCTGTTTCACTCTGCAACTAACTTTATATGCAGCATTAAAACAAGACAGAATAATCTTGTTAAGGTCACATTTACTTTCTTCCTTGGATTGCTGTGAATGTAAATCAGAGAATATTTATGGTGTTTTTGAAATCTTCCAAGAAAACAAAATAGAAAAGCATAGAATTACTGTATGGATGGGTTAAATTATTGCCTCATATCAAATATGAATCAGAGCAATATCCCACACAGAAAAATGTCAGGAAAGTTCTTGAACCAGTAGCCTGGTTCACAGCCAAAGGCTGAATCTGGTTCTCTCTGAATCAACTACCTGAGAAAATCTGTCTGCTCATAGTTTATATGGGTATATAGCAACAGTGTGGGCAAAGGAAATTTATCTCTGAGGCTAGTTACAAAGGTAAATATTGCCTTAGGGAAGTTGGTCTCTCTAAATTCCTTCTACTGTCTGTAACAAAAGAATGGCTTTTCCAGAAGGCACCTTGGGGCACCAGAGCTTAGACTCTTTTGCATTGATTCCTGGAGGTTCCTATACAAGAGTGAGCCTTTCATCTTTCTAATTTCTGCACAAGAATATGCAGCGAAAGAATTAATGCTAACACTTAAAGCATCACTGTGATTGGAATGATGATTCTGATTCTGGTGTCCACATTCATGAGAGGATGGTGGAAATTGGAATGAATTTGGAAAAAAAGTTTAATGACTAATAACGAGGTCAGGAAAATCTGCAGTATAGAGAGGAAGGAAGAAAGACAAACCCAGTAGCTTATCTGATATACATTCAAGATATCATTTTAATATGGATACAATGCTGATCATAGACATCAAATATCTATGTGAGGAAAAGGTATCCGCAAAGAGAGAGCCTTTTAGTTTAGCAAGAAAAGACAGTGTGAGAATAAAAGATTTCAGTTGGAAGGATTTTCTAATTAAGCACTGAAATTACCTACTGAGAGACATGAAGGATTTTCTGTTCTAAAAAAACCTTTACATCAAGACTGAAAAGATTTACAAAAGCTGTGTTACAACTCAGGCACAGGCTATTCATGTCACTGAGTTAAAAAAAAAAAAAACCTAAAACCTTTTGTTTTATGACTTTAATCTTGAATTCTCTAGAGGCCTGCAGTTTTTTGCAGCTCTTCCAATAAACTCTTAGCTTGTTGGCAGTCTCTACACTGAGGCAATATTATCAACATATTCTGCATCAAAGATGATTCTGTAGTTTTTACTCCAACTTTAGCATCTGTTATCAGACAGTAAACTGGAACACTGAAAAGACTGGCTAACAAAGGTTTCTCCAGCATATCCCTGTTGAAAGCAAATCCACAAGACAGCCATTAAGTCTTTCATAATTAACGGCAATGCGGTAAAGTTTCTTAACTGTCTACTCTAACTCCTAGGACGAGGGATTCATCTCTATGATTTATATTGTGATTTGCTACATTTATATGATCTGCAAGCCCTAATAGTTATAACAGAATACCAGCTACAAAACTTTATCCTCACCTGGGTTTCTTGTAGAGGTATTTTTCTTGCTTGCTTTTAATTAAAAATGGTGCACACCCTTTCATAAGATTTCCTGTTCTGGAGGAATTTAGTTACTTACTTTACTTAATAAAGTTCTCCTTTAATATTTTTTTCTGCTTTGAGAGAGTATTCCTAAAATACTCACTGTAATAATATGTCAAAGTATTTTCAGCATTAAAGCGTATCCTCTCAGTTCCCTTTCAGTTGGAGTTCATATTATTTTGCCAGGAGGGGAGCTGAGGAGCAGTCCATCACTGCATTCATCTGGATTTTAGTACCCTCCACAAGCAGCAACAGTGGTGTTTCAGGGCCAGCAACTGCCAGGTATTCCTCAGAGCTTGTCACCACTCAAGTGTGCAGTTGTCCTTGCCAGGGAGATTCTGGCTTGTAGAGTACAACCAGGCTGTGCAGCCTGCGTCACCCAGATTCATCCAAAGCAGACAACAATGAGCCTTTCCCTCAATACATTGGAGATGCTCTGGAAATCTCTGCGGTATGTAGCTTCTCTGTTCTTCATTCATTTACTTTCTGGTGGATCTTGAAGTGTTCTTTCCAAAATGACAAATAATAAAACCACTTTGTAGGACTGAGGAAGGTCCTCAATTCACAGATATCCATCTTTCTAGTAGCCCCAGCTCTTTAATCAACTTTGCTTCTGTTTTCCACGTATAACCCTGTTACTCTATTCTGAACAGTTTTAAATTATATAGAAGGTGATGGAGTGGGAAGATGCATGATTTGCAGGATGAAGAAAATAACTTTTTAAAAAGGTGTGAGGAATTTAGAGATGAGACCTAATGGGATAGGACCATAATGTGTCAGTACAGTGAACATCATCTTTCAGTGCTGACCACACATACTGGAGATTCCTTCTGGTTTAGACTGTATTGTATCACCCCTGTTAACTTTCAGGGGTTAGCAGCAGAAGATAGTATTGAGGATGGTTGTGCACAACCATCTTCAGTTCCCATTTTGTTTTCTGGTTGGACCACCATGCATCTGTGGTGCATGTTGGGCTGGAATATTCTAGTTCATCTGTGTGTATTTAAAATGGTTGGAAGTTCTGAGGCAAAATGAGCCCTAGGTGGGAAGTTTATGAGAATTTATAGATGATTGTCAGGCATCAGGGCTGCATGCTGCTGAGCAGACGCAGCAATTCAAGGTCAGAAACTGATGCAACCACCTGACAGAGGCAAGTTTTATCAAGAATATAAATTACAATCCCTCATATTGCAGAGATGCCCACCACAATGGACATAGCTGTTTATACCATGTACTTGCTCCTTTTATTTGTTTTATGCAGTTGATGCCCAAAATATTTCTCTCTGCAGTGATTCTGATCCTCACCGTTTCCATATGCTGAAATACTTGACTTAAATCAAACACTAGAAAATTCACCGTGTCCCTAAATAAATTGCTTCAGTTACTTCACAGGCATGCACATGTTTCATACCAGTTTCAATTTGACCAAACTGAGTTTTCAAAAGCTGCACTTTTGTGTGTCTTTATTACTGAAATTAAAGAGCTGTAATCTGCTGTAATAGCTTAAGGTATGCTCCATATTGGTTTTTAAAAGCTAGATGGCTAGATGGCATAATCTAATAAAAACAAACAAACAAACAAACAAGGCCAACATAGAAATTTCTACAGAAGACTCATTTTGTTAGAGGAAAGCTCATAGTGTGATTGTCTTGGAGCAGCTCTGGCTGTCAGACACACAATGAACTGTACAGAGGTGTCTGTTCAAAAGAATAGCAGTCAGTAGGATTGATGATTCTGAAATTATCTTGGCTAAAATACATGGGCCCAGCACTGAGGAATCTTAACCATTCTTGGATTTTGTTTGTTTTTGTAACTAATATATATGACATCTTTTTCACCATAGTTTTACAGGAGTGTAATCAGCCTTTTCCAGCCATAAAAAGACTCATCAAATCCCGTTAGCCGTAAACCAATGAAAAGGAAGAAAGCACCAGAATCCCAGAACAAGGATGCAACTTACATGTCCAACAGGCAGAATTTGCATGTCTCCACCCACCACATATTCACAGATAGAACATTTTTCTCCTCTCGGGGAAACTCATTGCATCTGCACCCATGTACTCTGCCAGACAGCTACCTGGGATGAAGGAAACTGTATCATAGGATCATAGAATCATAGAATCACTAAGGTTGGAAAAGACTCACAGGATCATCCAGTCCAACCATTCACCCATCACCAATGGTTCTCGCTAAACCATGTCCCTCAACACAACATCCAAACGTTCTTTGAACACCTCCAGGGTCGGTGACTCCACCACCTCTCTGGGCAGCCCATTCCAGCGCCCGACCACCCTTTCAGAGTAGTAGTATTTCCTAACGTCCAGCCTGAACCTTCCCTGGCGCTGCTTGAAGCCATTCCCTCTAGTCCTATCACTAGTCACACGAGAGAAGAGGCTGACCCCCAGCTCACTACAACCTCCCTTCAGGTAGTTATAGAGAGCAATAAGGTCTCCCCTGAGCCTCCTCTTCTCCAGACTGAACAATCCCAGCTCTCTCAGCCACTCGTCATAAGGCCTGTGCTCCAGACCCCTCACCAGCTTTGTTGCCCCTCTCTGAACACGCTCCAGGGCCTCGATGTCTTTCTTACAGCGAGGGGCCCAAAACTGGACATAGTACTCAAGGTGCGGCCTCACCAGTGCTGAGTACAGGGGGACAATTACTTCCCTGCTCCTGCTGGTCACACTATTTCTGATACAAGCCAGGATGCCATTGGCCTTCTTGGCCACCCAGGCACACTGCTAGCTCATGTTCAGTCTAGCATCAATGAATACCCCCAGGTCCATTTCCTCTACACAGTCTTCCAGCCACTCCGCCCCAAGCCTGTAGCGTTGCCTGGGGTTATTGTGGCCAAAGTGCAGGACCTGGCATTTGGTCTTGTTGAATCTCATCCCATTGGCTTCAGCCCAGCTATCCAGCCTATCCAGATCCCTCTGTAGGGCCTTGCTACCCTCAGGCAGATCGACACTTCCAGCCGGCTTGGTGTCATCTGCAAACTTAATGAGGGCACTCAATGCCCTCATCCAAGTCATCGACAAAGATATTAAACAGGACAGGCCCCAGCACCGACCCCTGGGGAACTCCACTCGTGACCGGTCGCCAGCTGGATTTAACTCCATTCACCACCACTCTCTGGGCCCGGCCCTCCAGCCAGTTCCTTACCCAGCCAAGAGTGTACCTGTCCAAGCCACGGACTGCCAGCTTCTGTATTTGAATCATTCTGATTTGCTTCTCGGTTATGAAAGCAAAATCTGTCTGATGTTTAGGATACATTTTAGAAAGATGCTCTAATCTTTTTGAATAGCATTGCATCTTGCTGGAAAGATTTCACCTGATGTACTGCTTACCACAGAACAGTAGAAATTTATATTTGGAAAAGAACCTTGAGCATTGCCATAACACGTCATATGAAATTCCATGATGCGGTATTTTTGCAATGTGATGTGATAATTAAAATACTCAAATAGGGAAGAGACTTCTGGAAAAAGATGGACACGAGCAAAAGGCAATCCAGTTACTGGAAACTGAAGGAAGGGAATTTTGGGGTATAAGTAAAGTATAAATTCTTGTCCATGAAAGTAGCTATTGAAACTATTTACATAAGCTTTCCATCAGTTGAGATATCTTAATAAAAAAAGAATGTATTTCTAAAAGGTAGTTTAGAGATAAAGCAGAAGATAGTATTCTGTTGATGGAACCACCAATTGCAATCGCTTGGCCTATCTGTGGAAAAGCCTAGACTACTGTATTGCAGTGGTTCCTCCGGGCTTTAAGATCTCTGGAAACATCATCAGTTTACAGGAGTTTAGTCTTTGTTTTACCTCTTCTGTTTCTAATAGGCTGATTTTCAGCTTTCAGCCACATGTGGCTTCTTTATGTCTAGAAGCGTCTGTGTTGAGCAGTCTCCTTCCTTCTGTGTACAGGGCACCTTCAATGGAAAATTTTGCTCTTTTGAAAAAATACTGATCCAGGCAAAGAACAAAATATGGTTCTATTTAGCCTACTGTGATGATGACATTTTCTTCTGAGATAGATAGCTTTCTCAGTAAGTGATGTTTCCACGTCTTCCTTTGACAGAAGAATGAAAACAAACATTCAGAGAACCTGCCTCTCACCACAGGCAGACCCGCGTGGGTTGCAAAGTTCACTGTGGCTACCCTGAGCTACAAAAGGCATGGTAGATGTGGAGTGCTGAGTGACTGAGGGCATGTGTGCTGAATGTTCAGAAAACACTGTCTTGTAATACTGGAGATGTGACAAAGGAGCAGGAATCTTTGTTTATATCTGAGTAGTTCAGACATGAAACGCTGAAAGGTGCTGCCTGGGAGATGTAGCCAGCAGTACCAGTGAAATCCAAGTGTGGGCAGCATAAATGGCAATCAAAAAGGACTTCTCGGCAAGATCTATAATTTTCAGACTAATATGGACTCTTGAGCTTTGCTGGCAAACTCAAGAAGCCTGTGCCTACCTTCTTCCCTACTTTGTCCCGCTTTACATCTATTGCCAGTGTTTACATCCATGTGAAACAAGTGATCCTTCATTTATATCTGACTGCATTTCACATGGTTGGCTTTACCTCCCAGCTCCAAGGTGACAGTGGACAGTTCATAATATAAAGAGCTTTCACAAAAATAAAACCGTTCTTCTTTCTCCTCACCCATCACCTTCCTAATAGTTTCTCCACCTGAAGACTCAAATAGTAAACACGTGAGAGAAACAGCTTTTCTGACTGGATGAGAAATGTCACATAAAAGTTATGTTCCATTTTTGTCAACGTCTGCAGTTTATCTAAATAGTTTGCAATTATCCCCTCAACTTAACACCTCTGGGAAGCTGGAGCTAAGGTTGCATATGTTGCCTGTAATTTAGGAAACTGATAAAAATATAGATAATATTGGTTAAATAAAATGAATCTGAACTGTAAGATATGGGAGGTAAGATTACAGATAAAAATATGCCGGAAAGGACAGAAATGTAGAACCAGCAGAGAATGCAGTTCTCCAGAGTATGTCTTTTAATATGTATTAAATTTAACAGGTACTGTGATCTCCTGCATAGATACACAATATTCAATCTTGTCATATCTTATATATCTGGGCAAATGTAGCATACCTTCATATTTTGCTGGCAGCTTACAATTCCCAGGTTTCAGTTTATGTTACAGAAAGTATGTAGCCAATTCCCAATGAAAATCTGATTTAAAAGACACCATTGAGGATTGTAAGGAGATTAAATAGTTTTAATACTTTCAATATATGGAAGGGGTAATTTAAGTGGGAAGCTGGGAATCTTGGTTTCTTAAATGAAACACAGAAGTCAAGATTTTACCATAGATACAAGAGTTGGAAGATAGTTTCAGATTGTCCTCTGTGCATCCTGGGTGAGTGATTTAGGCATTCTTAAATCACATATGATGCGCACTGATAGTTCATCTTGTCACTATACACCAGGACTGCAAAAGTCACTATTTTCATTACTAAAAATTGAAGATGTGGGATGAGACAAAAGCAAACTAAAAGTTGCTGAAATCTCAAACTTTCTGGGGTTTTAGATTTTTTAGTTACCTCACTAAATTTCCCATTGAGCCTGCTTATTTTAAACTCTAATCTTTCACCATTATTTTTCACTTTTCAGACATGAATAGTAATTTTTGTACTTAATTTTATTTTATTTATTTATTTTTTTTTTTGCAATGCTGACTTTTCTGTGGACAAATTTTCACACTTTTCTGGACTGAATCCATCTTGTGCAAAACAAACAAACGAACAAACAGTCAACAACAACAACAACAACAAAACCAGCACAAAGTCTACTGTAAGTACCAGGGTGGAATGAAAGATCCATATTGGACACTTAGTTTATATTCTTTTCTCACTGTCACACTGTCCTCCTCGCAGCACTACATCCAACTGCCCATCATTGCCATTATAAAAAAACAAAAATCATGTAATCTTTGCTTTTAGCTTAACCTCCCTCAAAGGTTTAGACATACATGGCAAACTACATCCATGAGACTCTGGAATTTTTGGTCTCTTTACGAGAAAGGAGGGAAAAAGGAGCAAGAAAAGTTGAAGGTTTTCCTCTCCACTCTACTTGCTCCCAAGATACAATGAATCATATTTTGTACTATTACTATTTTATTCTTTATTTTTTAGCATACTATGTACATTGTCAAAGTACCATTTCTTCTACTTTCTGGAGATGTTACAGTAGCTGATAGTAATTGACAATACAAAGAATAAAAAAACACACTAATTGCATTCTGATTGCAGAGGGAGAAAGCACCTGTGGCCTTAGAACCACAACCACGGCTGGCAAAGCCTTCTGAGTCTTTGGATTGATGGTGTTATTGTGGAGAAAAATCAGATATACTCAGTTCCCCGTCACCTGCCCTGTGTTTCTTCATAGTTTGGATAAGTTTCCTCTCACACACTGAGAGCATAGCAAAACTCTACCTGAGAATGGAAGCTACACAGGCTTTTAAATGCCATAGCTGGCAGGAATGGGATTCTTCAGGCTCATAAAAATCAGCGAGAAAACCTCGTTCAGCATCCATAGATTTTTTTCATCTTAGCCAATAAACTTTCACAAAAATAGTCATAGGCATCACTCGTCAGTGGGATCATCAGAGAAAAAAAGTTGTTAAATAGAGCTATGACAGGTATTGGTGTAAAAAAATAATGTATTTGCCCCCCAAAAACATTGTGTAGGGTCACTCAAGATGATTCACAAATTCATACTGAGTTTGGCAAGTTTACAAAGTGTTTTGGGGAGGAGAGAAAAAAGTAATTTCAAAATTCTGATAAGCATTTCAAATTTTCCACAAAATATTTTGTTTTGAAATTTACCTACAGATAGTGTTCTTCAGAACTAAAAAACTGTTCACAAAATTAAAATTAATATTCTGCTTTGATATTAAAGAAAAAAGGCATCCTGAATCAGTTTTTAGTTTTGCCATCAGAAAAAAAACAAAAACAATTATTTGTATTATCCAAAAATATATTTATTTCAGTACTTTCAATTCAGAACTGATTTTACTCTGTAGGCCTCTAGAAGAACCTGAAAACCTAGAGCCTTTGGAGAAAACCCATGGTCTTAGCAGATTTAGAATTTTCCAATTCATGTTGCTTTTGAGTCATGACAAGCCAAAAAAATAAAGTAAGAAAAAGAAATCAGTTTAAAAGAATGCTGCAGTTTCTATGTTAGTCTAAGAATGCCTCATCCAATCTGCCTCAGATTTTCCAGAAAACTTCTACTCTGACATGAGATCATATATATGAAATGTAAGGCAGGCTGGTCCGTAGTTTTGGCAAACCTGGGAGAAAAGATAAATTGGATTGTATTTTGAAGAGGAGAAATAGGGTCTCATCTTTGAAATGAATATCACCTATTTAGGCAAGTCCTGCCACTCATAACACTTCTATGATGAGAAAAGTTAAAATGAGTATCAAGTATGTTACTGGGAACTACTCTGCACTGGCAAAGAGAAAATAAAACATGGAGGAGGAGGAGGCAACAAAAAGAAAATAGGGATGTATGGGGAGACCACAGAAATTAAAGAGGAAGGGAATGCAAATACTTCTGGGCAAGCTGTGTGCAAGGAAGAGCTGACAAGGAGCCCATGGGACTGTATGGCGCAGAAGGATATCAAGGAGCATAGGGAACCAAAAAATATAGAAAAGAAAGAAGGAAAAACTAGGGAGTTGAAGATCCCCCTGACAAAAAAGAAAGAAAGTAAAGGTCATCTGAGAGAGGATAGAATAATGTGAGCTGTCTCAGGTCAAGGAGAAGAAAAAGCCAGTTTATGCCATTGCTGGCATTATTTGTGCGTGTGGGTATGTATACATACGTATGTAGATGTAAAATAAGATGAGCTAATCACTTGAGTGGGCTTGGACAAAGTCTGTTGTGAAGGACAGCTCCAGCACACCACTACACAAGTTCCTTTGGTACTGTTGGGAAATGACCCTTGCTCTCCCAGATTGCACCCATGCAGATGCTGTTGAAGAGCAAAGCATGCACAAAAATGTAATTTGTAATCCGTATTCCCAAGATACCTTAGTAGCAACTTGTACTGCTTGTAACATGCGTTATACCTGAACTGTACAGTTGGGTAAGATCATCCGCTTTTGCTTTCAGCATTCTCGAGGTTACCACTTTAAAGAAATGAAATACTTCAAAATATGTAATGGTAAATTAAGGGACATAGTAATATTCTGCAGCAAAATAATTCTGAGCTAGAAATCCCACAACTCCCTCCTTGAACTCCTTTGAATATCTCAGGATTATGGTTCTTATTACATTTTGTCATGATTTCGTTTTTCCTTTGCAAGAAAGAAAATATCTGTTACTCTTGGAAAGACAAAGGAGGGAACTTGAGGTGTCATACAGCTCACTGCCAGAAGCACATACGAACACAGCCTATTTGGCAGGCAGAAAATGACTGGCCCTGCCTGTCAGCTGCATGTGTTTCCTGGTCTTTATTCTCCCTTAGCATTACCACATGTCACAATGTAAGTTACAAAGCATTAACAGCAATTGCAGGCTTTCCACTCAAAACCATACAAAGCAAATCTGCAATTAAGTATTTGTAACAAATTATGAAACCTGAAGATTGCTCAGTGCTCCTTCAATTCATGAAAATTTTTGACTTTTCCACTTTTCTGGGGGGGAGGTAATTGCACGGTCTCTTGAAGGGAAAGGCAGGACTATGGATATTTAGGTGATGTTATGTACTAGATGGCAACCATATGGAGAACAAGAAATGGAAGTTTTCTACCCAGCTCCTGGCAAACCTGCAGCAGATCCTACATGACTGCAACCAGAAAGAAGTGCTCCACAAAAACACAACAGCAGCAGTCCTCATCCTTTAAAACACATAGATGGATGACTGGAACAAACTCTGTAGTTGATCTGTGGGCAGACTTTTTATCCTAGCACACAGAAGGAAATCTCTTTTAGCCGTCTAAGGGCTGGTGTCCAGAGGACTGTATTGTCTGAAAGGCAACAGAACACAGGATCGTTACCAAAGCAGGTAATCACACCCTGTAATCTTTTTAATATAATTCCCAGCCCCACCTTAAAGTTTGCTCAGCTCCCAGTTTCCATTTTTCCTGCTGATGCTTTTCCACACTCTTTCAGTTCACAGCACACGCTTGCTCAGAGCCATCTGTTCTTATGCCAGAGCGGTCACACAGCTTACACATTGCTCCTCTCTGCCCTAGCCACCCAGCCCTGAAGTATGTATAGAGGACATTAGTGCCTTCTTCCTGGTCTTCTCCTGGCTGAGTTAAAAAAAGACAAATCACCTTGGTCTGTAGACATAAGACAGGCCTTTTATTCACAACCATTCCAGCAGGCATGTACTGCAACTGTACTTTCAGTTTATCTTTTGCCAGGTATGAACTGTGTTCTCACTGAGATATCATGCAATGATATTAAAAGTCAGACTCCGTTAGAAATATTTCAATACACTGGATGAACATACTTGTTTTCTCCATGGTCATATCACACTGGCTACTCATGCCCAACCTGCAACCAAGGAGAAGTCTCCCGTTCTTATCTTGTTCTCAACAACTTTACCTTTTCATATCTATGGAACAATATTTGAGACAATCACTTTTTCTTGTGTGAATTATGAGCTTTCCTGCAGTTATGATGTCCCCAGGACTGTGCCATCAACGCTTTCTCATTTCTGTGTCAATTACTCAAAACCATTAGATGAGATCCATCCAAAACTAATACACACCTTCCATACTGGGTACATCATGGGAAGGTGTCCAGCTAGAGAACCTGGCTCCCAAGGGAAATCAGAAATGCAAACTACATTTTAATGCAATCCATTAATAATGGAATATGGCTTTTAAAAAGATCAAAAGATAACATAATTCAGGGAGGTTGAAATTTTATGTTTTAGGTGAACATTTCCAAAAAAACCTACCTTTCTGGGTAAAACTTAATTCTTAAAAAAGTGTTACCCAGATATTTATTTCTATTCATCACTAAAATTCAAGATGATCAGCCACACAAGACTCAGAGAATCAAATCTAAGACAAATGTTAACATATTTATACACTGAATGACACAGGTGACAGTTTGCATAGTCATCAATTAATGAGCAAAAAAATCCCAGCAAAATGCAAGCTAGATTGCAACCTTGCTACTTGAACAATACTCTCCTTATCAATGATTTGGATTTTGTAACCAGGAACAATATCTACTGGTACTAAATCCAACTTACAATGGATATTTGAAGTCCAAGGCATACCATGGGACAAAGGAATGCCTTGCAGACACAAAAACGTTCTCCAGACAACAGGCTTTATTTTAATGTAAAAATCAGTCTTTTACAATCTAAGACTTTATCCCATCAAGTACTGTAAAGCCATTCCATTTCAGTATGACACCATTTCGTTGTGGAAATAGAAAATATTCTGATAGCTGCTCCTGTCAAGAATCTCCTTACGCACTCAGAACCATTACTGCCACCACTTTCACCCAGCAAAGACAACTGCCAAAGGCTCAGCTCAGCGAGGCAGAAGAGGGTGCTTCCTAATATTGTAGACAAGGAAGGTAGAAAGATCTGAACACCTACCTGTGATGGCACACCTACCTGTATGTCCTCGCTTAGGATTATAACCTCATTCTCTGTCAAAGTGATTTGACTTTAAACTTGTTGGAAGAAATTAAGAAAAGAGAAAATATCTGTGCCTGTAGCTTTGAGGAGGTTCAGGTCGAGCATCTGAAGACGGCAGTCTTCTATGCTCTCTGTGAGTAATTACACATATAGCAGAATCCATGCTATCAGTCTCTTTCCATAGGTTTGAGTACCAACTCTGTGATTTGAAGAACCAGTTCTGGCTCACACATATAATACTATCCAAATCCTTTCTCCTCCTCCTCCTCACCCCTCTCTCATGCTCAAGTATGCAGAACTCATGGAGTTAAGCAGCTTATCCTCGTATCTGCCTGTTTTTTCAGCATGGTATTCTCCACTATTGTTAATCTGATTACCTCACACTGGGTGGGAACGAGCCATGATTTCATCTTGAATTCAAAACAAAAACTATTACATGAAAACATAGACATATGGGAGAAAAAATAATAAATATATTTTGTCTGTTTAAAAAATGCCAGAATTTTTAATAAAATCTTTTAAAACTGACTTTGTGGAATAATCATGCATTGCAAAACAGGCCAGCTTCTGCAAAATAAAAGCTAAACTAGTTTCAAATAAACAGATTGACTTCTTCTATTTTAATTTCCCATGTTTTGCTTTGTCTTTGCTAGACTATGTCAAAGTGAAAACGCTGTATAAATTATAGTCATGATCTATGACGCAGGACAATATTTATAACATGCCTTTAAAGTTATGTAATGTTGAGGACAGAAATGCAATTAAACTGGAGAGGAGAGGAGAGGAAGTTCTACACTCTGCAGAGCGTGCTGTCTCATCCCTTAAACGATGCAGCATGATGGAAACCAATAAATGTTTCTGCAGAGGTAAATGGTTTCTTGTATGATGTATTGATATGGGAGGGATTGATCTCAGAGATGCATTTTTTCAAAATCTATTTTTCAAATTCGTTTGGGGAAAACAATGACATTTTCATTTTCTTTGTAAGAAAAGTATGTGCTATGCTCCCATATGTTCACAGAAGAGTCCAAGCAATAGAGGGCATTTGGAAGTTATTTTCTAGTTCGTACTCAATTACTTAATAAGTTTCAAAAAAAAAAAGAAGTTGTGTTTATATGCATGGACATATTTCATAGAGAGACAGAGACTGGTCAGCGCTGGAATGGGCTGCCCAGGGAGGTGGTGGAGTCACCGACCCTGGAGGTGTTCAAGGAACGTTTAGATGTTGTGTTGAGGGACGTGGTTTAGTGAGAACTATTGGTGATAGGTGGATGGTTGGACTGGATGAGCCTGTGGGTCTTTTCCAACCTTGGTGATTCTGTGATTCTGTGATTCTCAGAAATGGGAGCCAAAGATGATGGTGGCATCAGAGTCATTCTCGGGATGTCAGCTGCACCAGATATAGAGGTCTATGTTTTCCTCTGAACAGTAGTGGTAATTAATTTCATGATTTCACTTACACTATATACATATATATACACAGCATAGCAACTTAAACATCTCACTAGTTTCTGTCTGTCATCATCTGCTCTGTGCAGTTGTTCACAGCTAATAAGTACAAGAAACGTGCTAAATATTCCTCTGTGAAAAATGCCCACAGGATATCAGCATATATTCCTTGCCACAAAAGTGACCACAGTATAACTTTGCCTTCTAGAATTCCAAAATGAGGGAAGACATATCAGAAGAGCTGACAAAGGCAGCCACACAACCAGGACTGCACAGCACAGCACCTGTAGCAGCCTGGTTTGAAGACCAACCAGGGCAGTAGCAATGTTAATGATGCGTGAGGTTGGTAAGGGATTTGAGAGAGGAGGAGTGTGTTCAAGTGCACAGTCTCTCCAACAATAAAACAATGCTACCAGGATAATGCACCAATCACTCTAAATAAGACTGCGGTAGTTACACCAGATTGCACAATGTATTTATACTCTAAAATATATTTTACAGAGATTCCAAAAGACACGTCTAGGTTAAACTCAAAGAACTTACAGCAAGAGAGTAAAACTGAATGTAAAGAAAAAAAAAATCCTTTAAATATCTTTTTTTTTTTTTTTTTGAAGCTTGATTTTTATTTTTTTTTACTAGATAGATGAATGTGTTTTCTCTTCAGAGCTCATGTGAAGACCTAAACCCTTTCTAGGGGAACATCAGCATTTTCTATTGAGAAATGTTAGCTTGTGTCTTTGAAGAGCTGTTGTTTGTGTAACTCATGCTACTATGCCTCTCTAGTATAGTGCTACAGATAGCTTCTTAATGCCCTGCCACAGTGGTGGACCTGAAGAGGCTCACCATGACAAAGATGCCATGTGAGACTGTGACATACTAGTCTGACAACAAGAGATAAGAAAGGCATCAAGTAAACAATGCAAATTGATACCTTTACACTGAACATCTTCACTTTTTTTAGGGCATGCTGATTTTTTACTGAAGAACGCTGGTAAATTTTTACTGAATTCCCTGGGTAAATGCCAAAATAAATTTTTAAAAAAGTGACACTTTCCATCTAGCTCTAGCATGTAAATAAGAACACAGAGTGAAACTAAAGAAAGGACATCCAACTACCGTAATTTGGAACTGCTTTGTGCTCATTATTATTTCATTTACTTGATTTTCTTTAGGGCTCTTTTGGGAATACAAATTTTGTCTTTCTGTGTATTAGAAGAGGGGAGTGAATATGAAGGGAAATACAAATCAAAGCGGACAGGAGAGGTGAGACGGCACAGAACTAGAGTAGAGGAAGGGGATGGATTAAGGATTTTCCTCAGGGATTGGTACTGGGACTGGTTTTATTTAACATCTTTGTAGGCGACATGGACAGTAGGATTGAGTGCACCCTCAGCAAGTTTGCAGATGACACCAAACCGAGTGGCGCAGCTGACATGCTAGAGGTAAGGAATGCCATCCAGAGGGACCTGAACAGGCTTGAGTGGTGGGCCCTTGCCAACCTCATGAAGTTCAACAAGGCCAAGTCCAAGGTCCTGCACCTGGGTTGGGGCAATTCCAAGCGCAGATACAGGTTTGGTGGAGAATGGCTTGAGAACAGCCTTGAGGAGAAGGATTTGGGGGTGTCAGTTGATGAAAGAATCAGCATGAGCTGGCAATGTGTGCTTGCAGCCCAGAAGGTCAACTGTATCTTGGCATCAATAGAAGCATGAATGGCAGGTTGAGGGATGTGATTCTGCCCCTCTACTCTGCTCTCCTGAGATCCCACCTGGAGTTCTGTGTTCAGTTCTGGGGCCCCCAATACAAGGACATCAAGCTGTTGAAGAGGGTTTGGAGGAGGGCCACGAAGGTTGGAGTACCTCCCCTGCGAGGACAGGCTGAGAGAGATGGGGCTCTTCAGCCTAGAGAAGAGAAGGCTCCGTGAGGACCTTATAGCAGCCTTCCAGTACCTGAAGGGCGCCTGCAGGAAAGCTGGGGAGAGACTTTTTAGAAGGGCATGTAGTGGCGGCAAAGGGAAATAGAAGAGCGTAGATGTAGACTAGATATTAGGAAGAAATTCTTTATTGTGAGGATAGTGAGAACAGGTTGCCCAGTGAGGTTGTGAATGCCCCCACCCTGGAAGCATTCAAAGCCAGGCTGGATGGGGCTTTGAGCAACCTGGCCTAGTGGGAGGTGTCCCTGCCTATAGCAGGGGGGTTGGAACTAGATGATCTTAAAGGTGCCTTCCAACCCAAACCATTCTGTGATATGATTCTATGAAGGAACATGGAGGAAAAGTTGAGAAGGCTATTCAGAAAAGTTATTAACCTCAAAATAATGTCCAGCAACAGAGAATCACAGCCAGAAGGCAACACCAAAGGTGACGGAGAAAGCAGTAAGGATCACAGCTGAACTTGGCCAGATTCCTTTCTCTGTAGACTACAGCTTTGGCTGTGTGCTTCTTTTATCTTCCAAGGTACAATAGCAGTAGGTGAAGGTGTTAGACCAGGCTTGGGTCACTCTCACAAAGCAAAATAGAACAGAAGTGTTCTGGTAAGTCTCTGTATATAATGTGCAAATGCACTTTCCAGAGAAAGGACTTCATGGACCATCCTCTCCTGTGTTAAACAAAGAAGATCCTGAAGGAACCTGGACTAATTTGCAAGACTGAAGAGAGATAATTAAGATCTTGTGCACTCAGGACTATTGAACAAGATGGAGATTATTGTTTATCACAAACTCAGTAGTGAGAGATCAGTTTCTCACACATTTTAAAATTTGGTCCTTCTTTGCACTGAGAATCTCAAATCTGACAGTCATATCTCCTCAAACTCAATCACATGCCATTTGAAGTAACTCAACATTTTACAGATCTGATTTTATTCCACTATGCCACAGAGGTTTTAAGTAACCATGTAGCAGCAGATTCATCCAGTGACTTGGAGTGTGAAGTTCAGGATACTGCTATCTTAGCCATGTTTCATTGCATTTGCACTGGGAAAGAAGAGGGTGGGCATGACATTGTTAAAGTTTCCATTTTAAATGCCTATAACTGAGAAAAGGAAAAAGAAAAAAGGAAAAAGGAAAACGAAAACGAAAAGGGAAAGAAAAAGAAAGAGAAAGAAAAAGAAAAAGAAAAAGAAAAAAAAAGAAAAAGAAAAAGAAAAAAAGAAAAAAAGAGAAAGAGAAAGAGGAAGAGAAAGAGAAAAAAGAAAAAGAACACCACCACCACAAACACAAGCACTCCCTAGAGTTCTGAGGGAGTTGGCGGATGTGGTTGCCAAGCCACTCTCCATCATCCTTCAGCAGTCCTGGCTAACCGAGTATGTCCCAGAGGACTGGAGACTGGCAAATGTGACGCCCATCTTCAGTAAGGGCCGGAAAGATGATCCTGGTAACTACAGACCTATCAGTCTCACCTCGGTGCCAGGGAAGGTCATGGAACGGATAATCTCGGGAGCCATCATGGATCAGTTAAAGGTCAACCAGGGGATCAGGCCCAGTCAGCATGGGTTTACGAATGGTACATCCTGTCTGACAAACCTGATTTCATTCTATGACAAGGTGACCTGCTTAGTGGATGAAGGTAAGGCTGTCGATGTGGACTACCTGGACTTCAGTAAAGCCTTTGACACTGTCCCTCACAACATCCTCGTGGAGAAGCTGGCTGCCCATGGTTTGGATGGGCGTACGCTCTGTTGGGTGAAACACTGGCTGGATGGCCGGGCCCAAAGAGTTGTGGTCACTGGAGTTGAATCCACTTGGTGGCCAGTCATGAGTGGTGTCCCCCAGGGTCTGCTTCTATTTAACATCTTTATTAATGATCTTGATGAAGGGATTGAGTGCACCCTCTGTAAGTTTGCTGATGACACCAAGTTGGGAGGGAGTGTTGACCTGCCTGAGGGGAGAAAGGCACTACAGAGGGACCTGGATAGACTGGATCAATGGGCCAAGGTAAACTGTATGAGTTTCAATAGGGCCAAGTGTCGGGTCCTGCATTTTGGTCACAACAACCCCAGGCAACCCTACAGGCTTGGGGAGGAGTGGCTGGAAAGCTGCCTGACGGAAAGGGACCTTGGTGTACTGATGGACAGTCAGCTGTCCATCCAATATGAGCCAGCAGTGTGCCCAGGTGGCCAAGAAGGCCAATGGCATCCTGGCTTGTATCAGGAGTGATGTGGTGAGCAGGACTAGGGAAGTAATCCTGCCCCTGTACTCGGCACTGGTGAGGCCTCACCCCGAGTACTGTGTTCAGTTTTGGGCACCTCAGTACAGAAGGGACATGGAGGTGCTGGAGCAGGTCCAAAGAAGGGCAACAACACTTGTGAAGGGCTTGGAGAATATGCCCTACGAGGAGTGACTGAAGGAACTGGGGCTATTTAGTCTGGGGAAGAGGAGGCTGAGGGGAGACATTACTGCTCTCTTCCAATACCTGAAAGGTGCTTACAGTGAGAGCGGGGCTGGTCTCTTCTCACTGGTGACAGGTGACAGGATGAGGGGAAATGGCCTCAAGTTGCGCCAGGGTAAGTTTAGGTTGGATATCAGGAAAAACTTCTTTACTGAAAGGGTGGTTAAGCACTGGAATAGGCTCCCGAGGGAGGTGGTTGAGTCACCATCCCTGAATGTGTTTAAAAACCGTTTGGATGTGGTGCTCAGGGCCATGATTTAGAGGAGGGTTGTTAGAGTTAGGGTAGTATGGTTAGGTTGTGGTTAGACTCGATGATCTTCAAGGTCTTCACCAACCTGAGCAATTGTATGATTCTATGATTCTATGAATGAGAGAAAAAAGTCAGCAAATTCTGGCCTCAAAATGCTTAAGTTCAGAAATGGCAATCTAAAATTTTGGCTCTATGTTTTGAGACTCTATGTTTTGAGAAGAATATGTGAGCAATTTAGAGGAAAGAAGATTATTTCTGACGAATCTTCCATTTTCAGAAAAATCTTTTTCTTTTTTTTTTACAAAGTAAAGTTTGGATGGAAAATTTTTAGCTGTCTGTACTTGCAAATCAGACACATATCATAATGTAAGCTCTTCTTTGACTTCACAGTTAAGAAAGGAAGCCAATTTCTTATGTGAGACTTTTGCTGTCCTGTTATTAAGTTCTCACCAGGTTTCACAGATTTCTTCAGACCAACCAGTTGTGATGTGATAATCTTGGACTTGAGTCATGGCACAAATCGAAACGCTATGAGGCTATTTTTGTGCAAGTACTCTGAGTAGTGTTATAAACCAGACAGAGAGCATACAGGTCAACTGGTGAGCTACATTCTGCCACCCTGCCAAATCTACATTTGTTGGATGTGTTAATATGGACAGGCCAAACAGACTGGGGGCTATATGTGCCAGATCTAGATGCAAAGGAAATGAGAGACTGCCCCACAGAACTTTTGCTACAAACATCACTGACATCACTGGAATGACTGCCATCATTCAGGTTAACAATATTGTCTTCATCTGCAGAAGAGACTTTCTTCCTAAAAATAATCTAGCCTACCTGATTTCAATAAGCTACTTAAACTTTAGAATTATGGTAGTCACCAGGGAAGTCCCTTTCATCTTAATGAATTTCTCTCACATTCCATGCCACACATTTGAGGATGCTGCAGACTGGAGCCTAGAACATCCCACTGCCGTGTAACTCTTTGATGTCCACTCCAGAACAGTGTGCTTGCGCAGCAAAATCACTTCTCTGTAACTGGACTGTCTTCAATTAAGATATAATAAAAAACATTAATAAAATGGTTAGGTTAAATAAAAGATGGCAATAGGTATTTCACAATCTGTGAAGGGTTTGGCAGTGGGAATGGTTCCACACTTGGGTAAACTATGTGTCACTGCCTGCTCTGCACAAGTGAAATCAATCTGCATCCACAGAAATCAATGGAAAATTGTAAATGTGTTTAAACTGTAACTGCACTACAAAGCTCATACAAAACTCCTCCTGACTCTTGAATCAGGGGACAGAGACACAAGAATAGGATCTTCTTCTTCTCCTATGGCAGCTCTTCCTAGCACTGTATTTAGCATTTTCCTTCAAGTCATTTTGAAACTGTGAGGTCACTTAGAGCTGGTTCTCACATGACCTCTCTCTACCAGCTGCGCAGGCTGGAGTTCTCTGTCGAGGGGGCAGGCAAATCACCAGTAGATGTAGCATGAGTTTCTCCATGGATTCACAGTACACACCACAAAAAAAAGATTTTTGTTCACACAACACACAGTTACACTCTCAAAACTCATTGCACCAGGAAACTGCCACAGCTCAAACCTTAATAGCAAAAGAAAATGACTGAATATTTACATGGCTCTCAAGAATGTTCACAGTTGTCAAAGGGAACAAGAGTAAACATTCTGTATTTGAGGCTTAAGCCACTTTCTAGCTCCAGGGGATCCAAATAGGACAGAACAAGGTCAAATCAGTCTCTTTTATCATCCACTGTGCTAAAGGATCCTCAAGTCTTTATCTGAAGACTGTTCACGGTCAGGTGGGACACTGGATTTATTGGATGGACAATAGTCTGATGAGGGCATCGGCTTCCATTTACCTAAATCACAGATGAACTAAAAGTGGAGATTACTCAATATTTTTTCATCTTCATCAACACCTGCTGAGGTTTGGTAACAATTGTCACTTCCTTAATGCCTTTCATCCACAAAGCTCAAAGTACTCTACGTAGATTTTATGACCTGTTACTATCAGCCTAGAAGGGGGTGTCAAAAGGGCTGAAATGACTTGTGGTAAATGTCACACAACAACTGAGCATAGGATTCAAGAAGAAAACACCTGAATGCTTCTAGTCCTTCATAACTTTGCAGCCATGCTGGTATTTTCTAGTTAAGTAGCATGTGTCATGACTGCCCACTGTAGGTTGGCATCCAGCCCACTGCTTTCTTCTAATCAGATTCTGGCTTCTCACACTGGGATTGTGGTTGGCTCTCCTTTGAAATGAGATGCTTGAAAATGGTTGACACCTGTAGTCCTCTGGCTCTCGGGAAAAATTGTTAACCTTCAAGAAAAGTCTTGGAGAGGAGGGACTTTCAAGTTCTACAAGATGGTGAAGTTCTCTTTGGTTCCCTTAAGAAGCATTAGCAAAGGTCAGATTAACAAGTCAACACTGAAACTAGATACAAGCAAGTCTCCCAAAACTGATGCAGAAAAGAAAAGAGGTGGGTGGGGACTGGGTGTGGAGGAGAAAGGCCCACAACACAACATTGGCTCTGATCCTTTCCCCCTTGTTGGGCCTGGGGCACACTTGATAAGGTGAAGGGAAATTGTAAAATTAGACCTGGCAACCTACACAGAGAGGCCCAGTGCAAGGCCCTTGGCCTGAGGCAAGCTGCGAAAGTTGAGGAATTGTGGGGGAAAGGGGACTTGGCAGGCTAACTTCCTGTGGCTGCATCCAGGGCTAATTAGTTTTCAGTGTTCTGTGTGTGTTTGAATGGAAACGAGCCAGCACTGAGAGGCACGGGGTGAGGAAATCAAAAACACATGCACCAAGAAGGAAGAAAAAAAAAAAGAAAGAAAAAAACCCTGTCCTTTTTAGCTACATTTTCTTCTTCAAGAGGGGATCTCATCATTTTGTTTCATGGGCACTAAATCACCCCAGCTCCCCTGTCTATCACATCTCACATCTGCTTCAGAACTCATTAAACATCAAAAGGCCTGCCCTATCAGTTCTGCTTAGTTAGAAGTCTGAGTTACTAGAATCCTAACCAGGGAAGATTTTGTATGTTTTTAATAATAGCTTAAGGAACTTCTTAGCACCCCATAAATTACTTAATGCAACAAACTCTTCCTGTGGACCAGCAAATGTTTTGCAGAGAAGCTGAATGCTGCCTTAACGTGCTTGTGGTCAGTCCAGAGTTACATAGCAACCTGCCTAAGTGAACCTTTAATCCACATTTCATCTTAGGAATTATTTGCTCATGTATCCTCTCCTGCCGCTATCCCACTCCTATTTTTACTGCCACTCTAATTTTATATAACTACATTATAACTTGTATTTCCGAAGCATTTTGATCCCTAGAATGCCAAGGCAATTATTAAAACAGCAATCATAGTGCTAGGGCACCAATGAAATCTGCCTATCTCTGCCTTTTCCCCTGATCTAAATACACGTGTACAATGCCCTCCACTACTGCACATGCCAAACAAACAGTTCATGAACGTAATTTATATACAGGAAACACAATGAACACAGTAATGGCTCCAGTGGGTGTTTGTTATTAAGAGTGCCACAAGAGCTCTTTAAAATGAATCGAGCCTAGACCAAGCGTGATTTTGGAGTGCTAGTTATTCAGACAAAACCAAACCAGTTTTCATCAGAACACTCACAAGCTTTTGTCTTCAGTGAAGAAGTTTTTTTTCCGTCTAATTTGAAGGTTCTGCCTGCAGCTGTTTTATCACCAGAGCACTTCCGGCTCTCTTTATAGAGTCAGAAAGCATGGCTTTGCACTTTCCCTCATGCTCAGGAGTGACTAAATCACTTTAGCTCACACTTTTTAAGAAATCTGACCAGTGTTTGGATTTGAACATGTGAGTCTCATAGGTGAAATTTCATATGACGATGGGCAAATCAAAGAGAGGTTTCAAACTGAAAAAAATATCTGCAGCCCCAGCTGTAGCAGTCATTCCCATTAGGCTGATACCAATAAGCTTTGTCAGCTAGTTGCAACAGATCCTTCCTCCATCTGAGGGTGGGGGCATATCTACACTTCAGACAGACCGAGGTTTAGAAGCAACCTTGACTTCTCAGAGTTTTGTTGTGCCTTGCTAGAGCCCTAAAGCTCAGAGATCTTGGGGGTAAGAGAATGACACATCACGGTTAAAAGAAAAAGAAAAAAAAAGAAGAGAAAGTTAGAAAAAGAATGAATAAAGAATGGTGGTCAAAAGAGTAAAAAAACAGATGTGTTTCTTTTTAATCCCATCTACAAGGAATGATGTTCTGGGCTAAAAGATACATAAGAATCTCTCTTTCAAAAATATTTTAAATTGCCTAAATGTATTTTTTTCAAAACGTAGAATGTCAACATAAATAAAGGGAAATAAAAAATAAATACCATGAACCTCCAGCTGTGTTGAACCCAACTCATCATGGAACATGAGCAGGGATGTGTGTGCACATCCTTTATGAGGCCATATGTCTCCAGTGCCTAATAGTCACCTCGGTGCAGATGAAACAGCCTTAGACATCAGAGGTGCTATTAGACCAAGAGTCAAGGAAAATGAAGTGAATGGCATTTCTAGGATTGCTATTGCTTGTCAACAAGCTCTGAATACTGTTTACCAATGGAGACATCTCTTCCCAAACACAGCATGCCTGGCTCCTTGCAGTGTAGCGGAGGACAGTCCTGGGGAACACGAAAGACTTCCAAACCTGCAGAGGTGTAGCACAGTCTGTAAGGGAGCACACACTCCTTATGTTCACTTATTCTTTACTCAGGTGATTCCCAGTGTTGTCTGACCAGCTCACAATTCAGGGGAAAAGACAGAGTTCATTCCATCATTAGGTACCATTAGCAAAGAAGTTACTCAGTCCAGGAATGGTTAGGAGAAAATAAAGCTCAATAAGGTGTATCTCATCATTTAGCTTCAGTTCAGGTCTGTGTGGTGCTCACTTTAATGACATTGCTGACAGGACAATTTCACAGCTGTCAGAGCTGCCACCTAAATTCTTAGATGATCCATAGTGTCTGTTCATTGCCTTTCTTTAGAAAGGAATAAGAGTGACCTTCTTCTGGGATAGACCTCCAGAAGAATTCCTCAAGTCACCAGAGGTCCTTCCTGTTCAGGGTATATTTGCTTTTAGTTCTGTAACCCTCCATCCTGACAAGTAATGTTAATTACAACACCAGCTTATAAGAGTATGCCAATGAAAAGCCATCAGCCATAGTATTAGTCTCTTTTATACTATGTGCTTAAGGAATGAAGCACCAAGATAATCAATAAGCTAACTTCCTTATGCAACACAAGTCTGATATCCCCTGCTACACATGATGTTGAGAAGAAATTTAGTCCTTAAGAATCTGCATTCGTTTAAGCACAGAGGTATTAAATGGCATATTACTCCAAAACTATTTACTGCACAAATACTTAAATGATAGAGAGGAATCTAGCTCCAAATGGAGACTAAACACATCAGGAAACGATGGCAGTTAATAATGCTTACACTGAAAAATTCCTAGCCCCATCTCACTGTCCTTGGGAACTCGTGTCATACCATAAATATTACAGAATCACTAGAAGACTATGCATAATACTAAAATGAAAGGTAGCTGGAAGGTAAGTCGTTACATAGGTGAATCTCTCAAAAAGATGGTTAGTGATGCACTCCAGATCTGAAGACCACAATTCTCAGTCCTTTTACTGATGTTCTCTGATAAGACATTCAACAGCTGGAGTCTTCCTCCTGTAAATGTTATTTTCCTTTGTATTCAAGATGCGTATCCTGCACTAGTTTAAATTAAGCACCCCTATGGAGGAAATGACAGGTTCGGAGTGAAAGAAGCTCCAGGGAGTATGTGCGCTTTCCCACTCTTTGATTTCCCCCTTCATGTGGAGCTCACACTGCCTTGGGATGATATTTACTCCTAGAGTCAAAGAACATATTTGCTTTCTGTTTTTCATTAAATACAGAGGGTTTCACAAAAGAGGCCATTTTTCATCAAAAATTGTTTTCAAGTGAAAAATGTCTACCAGCTCTGCTCCTGACTCTAAACAATTCCTGGTCTAGGAGCACATTACTGTGAATTTACAGCTCATAGCATGTGACTCAAGAAATGAGAAGAATGTTTTTAAGAAGTTACCACGATTATAAAAAAAAAAAAAAAAAAAAAAAGAAGAGTATTTATATCACAGCTAACAGTCCAGCTGGTAGCATGCATGCCATCTGAGACAGCCACAGCATTCACCAGCATCAATCTTACTCCTTTTTCTGATGACGGGCTCTACATTTGCTTTCACTCAGCCTCCTGCTTCCTCTCTCATTTTCTAGCACTTAAATAATTGTCAGTAGCATGATATAAACTGAAGGTTTTTTGTCTTTTTTTCTGCCCTCCTAGTTTTTCTGCACTTAAGGATGTCCTAGAATAAGGACAGCTGCCTGGGCTGAAGGAGTCAGCTGAACAGAAGGTATTTGAGAGTTGACAAAGTCATTAAGAGCTTCATGTGCTGTGGCTGAAGTACCACACAGGCCATGCAGGTTTGTTCTACGTTTACGTTTTAAGGGGTGAAGTATGTCTTACTTGGGTTCTGAAAGCTTTTGTAAGACGTTCTTCATATGTGCTCAAATTCTTTGTGGCTTCATCAAAGAAAAATCTAGCCTCTGTTCAAGCAGGCGATTTTCTTTTTATTTTCTTTCTTTTCACCAGAGACTTCCTGTATATCTTTCTTCTAAAATGACATGAATCCCTCCCTCATCAGACCAGTGCATACAGAATATTTGGAGGCAGCTTTTATTTAACATTAAAAAAAAAAAAGATTCTATTAGCAGAGATAAGATCATCTGATCTGAGCCCTAGGTGGCCTAGCTTTGTACCTATGGAAGACAATAGCAAAAATTACCCTTTAACCTTAAACTAAACCACTGCCAATTGCAGAAGTCAGACACAATGATGCAAATGCAAGCACACTGTTAGACTCACTTAGAAGTCAGGAGATTCACTTAATAATAGATGTTAATGCTTTCAAGTCTTTATGTATCTTCAGCCTTTACGCTTCACCTTCTTCAGTTACAAACATGCTTCTCTTAAGAACAAAGGATGAGAGGCACGCTCCTTTCTGCAAAACAAGCCAAAATTTTATCTATTACAAGGCACACACGTAAATGGTATTAATTAGCATCACAAAGTGAGGTAAAAATGCACAGTGGAAATTCAGCCTCATTTTAGAACACTAATGCTCTCCTTTTCCAAGTTCTGGTGCAGAATGTAACGTAAAAATAAAATGACAGCTCTACTCAGAAGACTTGGTAATGCATTGCATGCAGAGCACAGTATAGCTAGCCATTATATGCTAGTAATGCAGCCAAAGAAGGCATTATTGCCCAGAAAAAGAGACTGGTTGAAGTCATTAGGGATATGGGAAAAATACAACCACCAAGTTGTAACTGTGCATCATGATTTCTCTAGAGAGCTAAGTAGAACATAAGACTGTTGTCTCCTCCAATGGAATACATCCAAGGAATGCAGAAGAAATGCTGTCTGACATCTCTAGAGTCAATCCTCCCAGTTAGCAAGACATTAGATACATAAAGCAGGTGTGCCATTGTAGCATCTCTGTCCCATCTGTCCATCTAAATATCTAAGAATAAGGATAGTATGTTTGTCGCCGTAATACATATGCGTGCCACAGTTATTTTTCCAACAACATAAAGCTATATCCTGCTGCTGAAGGAATTTTTAATTTTATTTAGTTTTACTTCTTCTCCTCATCTTCTTCTGTTCTTTACCTTCTTTGTTTATTTCCTTGTCGTTTTACATTTCAGTGAAGACAAGAGTTTTTACATTTTATTCACAGAATACCCAGGTCCAATTTGCAGTGGAAAGCAAGTGAATTATTTGGAAATTTTATGTCATTAATGCCATTAATTCCAAGTCCGACAATTTCATAGTACTTCCTGTAAATTAATATAAAAACTAAAAGCCATATCATTTGATCCCTGAAAACATATAATTTCACCTTTGCTTATCACTGAATTTGTTTCTTCAACTACATGTTATTCTTCTTGCAATTTGGCAGCACATTCTGTCACTCAGCTGGAAAGAATGTCAGTTTTAGTAAAGAGCTAAAAGGTAAGGAAGATCCTCATCTGCAAGTACTCAGAGTTTTGGTCTTCTCTGGACCGAAACTATTAAAAATAAATTTCCTGCAAATCAGCAGCATTTGTTTGTGGCCAGGCCAGTGTCTTCTGCAGCATATTTTCCTTACCAGTGACTCCGACCCCCAGACATGTTCACTTCAGCTTTGCAGACTAAAGAGTGTTTGAGTCCTTCACTCTATTCTTGACTATTAGTGGTTCTTCCTCTGAATGTAATAATTAAATCTCTGCTTTTCCTCCCACAGAATAAACACACTGTGTTTCCATTTTCTTGTCTAGAAAATGACACCAATAATGTCATAAGTTAAACAACAACATAAAAGTTATCCATTTTTGAAATCCTCTATATTCCTGGGCAGCCATCATACAAAATGCTAGACTTGCTAAGAAAATGTAGTTCACTGATTCATGCTTACTTAATGATTTACTCTTCTTCCTTCTTTCACCTTTGAAAAACATTTTTAAAAATAAAGGCTAATTTTAATCATCATTGATTTCAAACATCTCTGTATATCTAAATGTACTTAAATCCACTCCAATGCTTTTTCTTTGTTCTGATGTATTTATAAAAGTCCTTTTCTTATTCTTCTTATGGGACCAGTGCCCTCCAACATCTTTATCAATGACACAGACAGCGAGATTGAGTGCACTATCAGCAAGTTTACTGACGTCACCAATCTGAGTGATGCAGCTGGTACAATAGGAGGAAGGGATGCTATTCAGAGAGACCTGGACAAGATCAAAAAGTGAGCACACATGAAACTAATGAGGTTCAGCAAGGCCAAGTGCAAGGTGTTGGGGCAATTCCAGCTATGTGTACACACTGGGAGAAGAACTCCTTTAGAGCAGCTCTGTGGAGAAGGAACTGGGGGCTCTGGGGGATGAAAAGTTTTACATGAGCCAGCAGTGTGCACTTGCAGCCCAAAAAGCCAACAGTATCCTGGGCTGCATCAGAAGAGGAGCGGCCAGCAGGACAAGGGAAGTGATTGTTCCCCTCTACTCTGTCTTCATGAGGCCCCATCTGGAGTACTGAGTCCAGGCCTGGGGACCCCAGTACAGGAGGATATAGAGCTGTAGGATCAGCTCCAGAGGAGGGCCACAAAGATGATCAAAAGGCTGGAGCACCTCTCTTATGATGAAAGGCTGAGGGAGTTAGGTTTGCTTAGCTTGGAGAAGAGAAGGCTCCAGGAAGATCTGTTTGTACTTAAAAGGAGCTTATGAACAGGAGGAAGACCGATTTTTACATGGGCAACAGGTAGTGGACAACAACCCCATGCAACACTATAGGCTTGGGGACAAGTGGCTGGAAGATTGTGAAGAGGAAAGGGACCTGGGGGTGTTGGTTGAACACCAACGGCTCAGCTGAACATGAGCCGACAGTGTGCCCAGGTGGCAAAGAGGGCCAATGGCATCCTGGCCTGCATTAGAAATAGTGTGGCCAGCAGGAGCAGGGAGGTAATCATCTCAGAACTACCCCTATTTACATATGCTGCCTGCTTCTTGTTCTCTGAAAATGTTATTTTCATAAAGGAATGCTAGCTCTTTGTGCTGTAATTACAATGGATCTGGAAGGGAAGGCTCTGGGGAAATGCAAATGCTGTAAGGATGTCTTCATGGTGATTTCTTAGGATGGCTATGGGAAGGACAGCTCTCCCAGGAAGGAAAATGGTTCATCTCCCAGAGCACATGAATTCTCAGGGTTATAATGAAGACAAGGCCATCTGTGGAAAAGCTCTGGATTTCCCTGCTCCCACACATTCAGCACTAGCAGGAGGGCATAAAAGTGAAGAAAATTATCGGAAGCCTCACTGTGTGCTTTTAGAAAAAGACAATACAAATGCACATGTGTGTGCCCTTTCTCTACCACTGAAGACTGCAGTTTTAAGCTTTTATTCTCAACATCTCTTGTTTGCTAGCATCAAATATTCAATGCACAAATTCTATTTTATTGTGGCTTAATTTATGTGAGTTTCCATGAAAGTCAAATGAAGCCAGTTTAAGTCAAAAAAAAGTAAACAACATGGAATTAAGGGGTTTGGTCCTTGATTCCTAATCTTCTTTCATCCTCTCTAGCTACTTCTTTACTTTGTATCCATATGCTGGTGAGTTCAGTCATTCACTCCACTTCCCAAAGTGCAGGAACATTCTGCAGTGTTGTCTGGGTATGAGAGGAATGTCCTGAAATCAAGGGGTCTCCTGGATGAGGACAGAGCCACCTAGAGCTCCCAGGAGCCACCAGTCCTCACAAGAGTGGCTGAGGAGGTGGAGGTGGCACCAAGAACAGTGGCATAACAGCCGCACACAAAAGCAGCCCCTGAGCGTGCAAACTACGGGCATGGAGCATGGTGATGGGGACAGGCAAACAGGGCGTGGCATGTCAGTATGGCATGCTGAGGCAATTTGCACAACAGTTCGCATAGGAAGGGCGGTGGGCAGCCTGCCAAGCAATCCTCTCTCTTCTGAGAGAAGCATGTAGCCACACTCTCTTGAAACAAACATGGTGACCACCTGCCACAATGGTCAGGCTGAGGCAGAAACGCATATGGAGGGGCCACAACCCTTCTACGCTGACATATGCATCCAGATGGACCTCCTAAGGAGAAATAGAGATGTCCAGACATTTGGTTGTGGGAACTCCAGAATGTGCAAGTCTCCAAAGGGTCTGAAGGAAGAGGGGGAGTCATTGGTGCAAACACGCTCAGCTCAACAAACTTTTCAAGCAAATGGTCAGATTGTGTGAGAAAATCACAAGGCCATGTAGTATTCAGGAATCTGAGAGGGAAATTTAAGTGTGATATCTGCAGTGACACTGGCACACCAGCAGTCCCTTGGTCTTAAGTCCGTGCAAAGGGAAGAAACTAAACAAGCTTCCAACCCTGAGGCAGCAGACAGCAAAACATGTATGAAGGAGACTGGACCCTTGTTTCTGTTCAGAGCAGAAGGAGTCGTCTCCCCCTTGACCCTGAAGTGTCCCTAAGCAAAAGATATGAAACTGAGGGGATGAAAAAAGTAGAGGGTATGGATAATGGTTCAGACCTGGGAAGGGACAGGGCATTCACATTAAATTGGTCCAGCCAAGGACTCAAGTCAAAAGCACTGCTCATCAAAATCTTTATCAATGTCCTGGACACTGGGATCAAGTACGCACTCAGCAAGTTTGCTGATGACACTGAGTGATGCAGCTGATAGAACAGAAGGAAGAGACACTATCCGAAGGGACCTGAACAAAACAGAAAAGTGGGCACATGTGAAACTAATGAGGTTCTACAAGGCCAAGTACAAGATGTTGCACTTGGGCTGAGGCGATTCCAGCTATATGTACACACTGGGAGAACTCCTTGCAAGCAGTCCTGTGGAGAATGACTTAGGGGTTCTGGTGGATGAAAAGCTTGATACAAGCCAACAGTGTGCACTTGCAGCTCAAAAGGCCAACAGTATCCTGAGCTGCATCAGAAGAGGGGTGACCAGCAGGGAGATGGAAGTGATTGTCACCCTCTACTCTTGGCACCCTCAACACAAGAAAGACATGGAGCTGCTCCAGTGAGTCCAGAGGAGGGCCACAAAGATGATCAGAGAGATGGAGCACCTCTCTTATGAAGAAAGGTTGAGGGAGATGGGTTTGTTAAGCTTAGAGTAGAGAAGGCTCTGGGGAGACGTCATTGCAGTCTTCCAGTACCTGATGCAAGCTTATGAACAGGAGGGAAACAAAATTTTTACGCAGGCAGATAGTCATAGGATAAGGAGAAATGGCTTTAAACTAAAACAAGGGATATTTAGATATTAGGAAGATATTTCTTATTCAGAGGATGGTGAGGCACTGGCACAGGCTGCCCAGAGAAACTGTGAATGTCCCATTCACAGAAGTGTTCAAGGTCAGGTTGGATGGGGCCCTGGGCAACCTGGCCTAGTGGTTGGCAATTCCATGCATGGTGAAGTGTTGGAGCTGGATGATCTTTAAGGTTCCTTCCAACCCAAGTAATTCTGTGTTCTGTGCCAACAGAATCCCCTGGGTCCTGGTGCCAAAATAGTAACAGAATCATAGAATCGAAGAATTGTAGAATCATAGAATCACCAAGGTTGGAAAAGACCTCCAAGATCCCTCCAATTGTCCAGTTACCCCACTAAACCATGTCCTTAAGTACATGCACATCTAAACATTTCTTTAATACCTCCAGGGATGGTGACTCAACCACCTCCCTGGGCTGCCCCTTCCAGTGCCTGACCACTGTTTCAGAGAAGAAATTTTTCCTAATATCCAATCTGAACTTCTCCCAGTAGTGCAGGACCCGGCACTTGGTCTTGAACTTCATCCCATAGGCCTCAGCCAAGCAATCCAGCCTGTCCAGATCCCTCTGAAGGGCCTTCCTACCTTCAGGCAGATAGACACTTCCTCCCAACTTGGTGTCAACTGCAAACTTACTGAGTGTGCACTCAATCTCCTCTTCCAGGTCATCAGTGAAGATATTAAACAGGACAAGTCCCAGTGCCAACCCCTCTGCATCTTATCCTCTCCAGTCCTCTTAGATGATAAAATGGATACCAGACTGTGTCTTTGCTTCTACAATTCTTACATTTTGAATGATTGTTATTTTTTCCCATTCCATTTAGGAAACCATTTGGTGCTTACTTGACAAAAGGGAATTTCTGACAGTTATCAGCATACATAAATCTTACGCTCCTCCCTAAGCTTGGTATTTTATGACATTTGCTTGTTTGAGAACATTTTGAGCTTATTCTCTTCTGCCTTGGCAGTTAACAGCAAATGTAAATTTATATTTGTTTGTTCCCTTTTCTTGTGTCTTCACTTAAAAATGAGTTAGTACACTTTTCATTGTTCAGTTGTAGCTAAAAGCTAAAATTGCCTCTTAACTCTCTTCTATTCTTGTACAACTTGCTTGTCTCCTGCTGACCTTTCAGGTTTAAGTATCACTTTATTAAATTTCAAGGTTTGTTTACTAGATTGTAATATACAACCATTAGCACAGCCTTATCCTCTGAACTACTTATCTGATTCACAAACTCTTTATACATTAGTACACTCAGATGTTCCTATTTTTATGTTTAAAATAACACTGTCTTTCAGCTATTGTTAATTTTCTGATGTTAGTAAAACTCACCAGATTATTTGTGTTAAGCAAAAAACTTGCACTTCTTATCAAGCTTAGACATATACTGGAGGTGCAAGCTCATCCATCATGAATCATTTGTGCTTGTACATGTCACCAGCTCATGATCATTCATGGTGCTTTGGTAACATATGTACATAATGCCAAAATGACATCATCTCTTACATGTTGTTTCCACATATGTGAGCTGCCTACATATGAAAAAAGAAATGCAACTATTAGTTGCAATTGTAATTTTGCAAAATTGAACAGTGGACTTAACACTAGCCTGACAATCACACCCAAATATTCTCTTCGAATCATCACTGACAGGAATATTTTGCTGAAATCCCCAAAGTCAAAGCTCAGCTATACAAATAAATACTGTAGCAGATCCTGACAGGAAGACGTTCAGCCCAATCTTTTCCAGATGGCAGTGATGGATGGCTGTGTGATTATATTTATTTGGTTTCCCAGGCAATGGTGTCTTGCTTTCACTGGTCATCACTTGAAGTGCTTTGGCTTGAAGACCAACAAAACAGTCTTCTGCACTGCCAGACAGGTATTCTGGTGGGCTTACTCACTGCTTGAGTGTCATGACTGTAGAAAGAAACTGAATTTTACTTTGCTGTGATTATCTTTTCTAGAAATTGTCTGTCCCTTACATTTGTGACAAACTTTTGGCGCAGAACCCAGGGAGCTCTCAGGTAAAACAGAGACTGATAATACATAACTTGCTGACAGCTGAGATATGCCAGTTCTGAAAACAATACCATGACCTAAGAGAAGAGAGAGAGAGAAAGAGAGAGAAAATGGGGAAAGACATCCAAATCACTATTGTTCTGTTCTGTAAAACACATGGTACTTTACATTGGGATATAAAACAAATGTCCACAGATCAGGGACTTACATTATAGAATATGTGGGGAAGAATGGAGCTGGTAGACAAAGGCTTCTGAACCCAGACCATTCATTTTGCTGGGTCATGCTTGAATAACAAACTAAAGTTATCAGTAACAAACACATGTTTGGTGGCCTAGGTAAAATGATCCATTGCCTCCAGATGATGTTCATTTTACAGGCATCCATACCAGAGAATAAAATGAGATGAGAACTGCTTGCTACAGGAGTATGAGCTGTGTGGAGCTAGCACATTGTAAGCAATTTGGGGGTGAGTTTGTATTTTCGTGAGTTTCTATAATGTCAAGCATAACTGAGGCATATTGATGACTGGGGCTTTTGACGCTACTGCTAGCATAATAATGGATAAACAAAAATTATTGATACAAGAACTTCCAGGTGAGACCAAGTGATGGCTGAAACATGGAGACACACACACATAATGGGAACAGATACAAAGAAATTCATGCCTCTCCTGTGTTCTTGACTCAGAAATTTACTTACACAGTCCTTATTAGGAGGGCAGTGCAGCCAGTACAGTGCAATTATGGCATGCCTGTTCAGCCTTTTGTCTTTTCCTTGGCTGCACTGGGTAAAGAGGAATTGTCTTGAAAATTCTCCTAAAGTTATGTGTCCTGTTTATTTCCAAGGAAACTCTAACCAATACAAAGAGCACAATAACACTATTTGATAGAGCACATTCTCAGCTACAAACCATGATTTTTTAACGTAATCACTTCCATTAGCTATTCATTTTTGCCAGCGATGAACAAGAGGCTGCATGCCACGCTCATCAAAATCTGCACCACTGGAAGTGAACCACTGTCACCACTGCTGAAATGTACCACCCACCATCTCACTGTGTTCACACTTCACACCCACTGTTTGGTCTCCAGAAACATTCAGCAAGCATCAATGAATCTCAGTGAGTGTCATTTTTTCCACATGGAAGAAATCAGTGACACACCTTTGCTTCATACGTGCTTCCATGTCAGACTCCATTCTGTCAGAATGGAATATTGGTGGGAAGGTTCAGCCTCTTCTGCCATACTGCCAGCATCCACCTCTGACATTGTGGGCCAACGTAATAAAATAGGAGGCATTACTCTCAGAGCAGCCCTCTTAAAATAGATATCATTACTATATAAGTAACAAAAAAAATATTTTTAAATATTTTCCTTTAAATATTTAAAAAAGAGAGGAACAAAACCATAGAACTAGTGGGACATTTGACCTTGTTTTTGTGAAACTAATCTATCAGTCTGGTTCGATGGCAGTGGTTGCAATTCTTAGTGAGTTCTGTTCATCAGAGATTTTTGGTGAAATTTTACTCTTCCTGTACTTCAGTCTTGTTAGTAATTGTTCACCAATCTGCATACTGCTAAAAATGATGACATGAATAAGGCATGATTGTGAACCAGGGGATATTTTTCTCTTGTAAGAGAGGTCTTATGAAAGCATGGTAAAGAGACATAATCAGATCATTGAATTGAGTATCTGACTGCAACTCTTCAAACCAGAATGCGTAGCTGCTGTACTCTTCACTGTTCTGATCCCTGTGTCTAGCCAATCTATCAAAATGCACACTATTCAATGCTATCACGACTCAGCACTGCACTGCACATAGATTGGCTATGAGGAAAAAATATCTTCAGGGAAAGGATTATCAGGCATTGGAACAGACTGCCCAGGGAGGTGGTGGAGTCACCATCCCTGGAGATATTTAAGAGACATGTGGATGTGGTGCTTAGGGACATGGTTTAGTGGTGGTTGGTGGCTGGACTGCATGTTCTTAAAGGTCTTTTCCAAACTAAATGATTCTATGATTCTATGAACTTTTAAAATCCTGAGTAAAGAGTTGAAACCCTCTCACAGTATCATTCACAGTTACATGAATAGAAATGGAATTTGTAATTACCAGCTTTCACACCAGAATCTGGAAAAGAATGAAGACTCTTCCTTCCAAGTTTGCCCTTTTAATGCATCTTACTACATCTCTGTCCTTCTTTCTTACTTTTGGGCATGTAGGCCTGCCCTCCTCATCCAGATGGTCACATTTTCCTGCCTCAGGAAAATGATATTGGCCCCACACCATGGCAGTGGGGCTTCAACCTTTTAGACAGCCTGTTCTGCTTCCCCATCTCATCATCCTGCTCTCACCTGCCAAGCTGTGGTCTCTTACCTGGATATACCCAGCCCCTGCCAGGGCTCCAGCCTGACAGGAATGGCAGAGCTATCTACAAAAAGGCTGTGGCAAAGGAAAGTGAGGGTTTCTAAACAGGTCGTGGCAGTCATTTATTTTATGCATACTCTTGGCATAAATTCATTGCTCTCGCACATAATATGCTGCTGAGCTCCAGAACATTATTTTCCTAGCCACTCGGTACCAACAAAACAGCTGTTGTTGGCCTGAAGAAATGGAGGAGTGAGGTGAAGACACCAGCAGTAGCAAGAGCAAGATTCCAGTTATTTGTCAAATGTGACATTTTCATATATGAACAAAACTGAAATAAGCATAGGCAAGTTTCTTTGTTTATGATGAGACTTTGAAAGATGATCCCGGAGACATTAATTCATTCTGTGTGTTGAATCTGAGTAGAAAATGATCTCAACTTTCAGGATCTGTTACACAACAGTTGGCAAAATACTGTTGTGCTCAAAGCCCACCACAAAGGGGAATAAACAATCACACACGCCAAAGAGGCAGATGGGCAAATAGGCATTTAGATTTTATGGCTAAAGGAGAAAACTGGGAAACCACTTCCTGGTTTCCAGTACAGTACAAAGCTCAGAACATCTACACAAATCCCAAAATTCCTTGCTGAGCTTGAGGACATCTCACAGGCAAGCTGCCAGCCATAACATAAACTTATTCAATCACTTCGAGTAGAGAGAAATGCACTGCATTTACTGATAAGGTTTTTGGGTTTTTTTGTTGTTTTGTTTTGTTTCGTTTTTTGTTGTTGTTGTTTTTCCAGCAACTCACTGATCTCACTGTAAGCATCCAAACTTGATTTTTTGTGTGAATTCGTCTATTTCACAATCTGTAAACTTGCAGTCTTTGGATCATTTCTGCCTTTGTCTGATCTATTTAACCAAGATCTACTGTCTATAGCTACCTATAGACCATGGCTGAGCTTCTTTCTAACTTACACTCGAGTGGCTCTCTCACTGTGAAGACTCCCTTTGCAGTCATTGATGTAATTGTTTCTAAGCTCATGTCATTTTTTCATCACCTTTTTGAAGTGTAGACAGCAGAACTGGGTGCACATCTAGCGCTAGATAGATATCACCAGTTCTGTTTGCAGAGGAAATATGATCTTTTTATTCAGTACTGCCTGTTTATACACCCAGTGATCACCTAGCCATCACTCACTGGGCTCACACAGCCGTAGCATTGCACTTAAAGGTCATATTCAGTCATTCACCCTGAGCTGGACTTTACTTTCAGAGTTACTTCTTCCTAACTGATAGACTTCATCCTACCAGGGCTGCAAACTGATTTTGTTCCGTTAATTCTAAACAGGTATTAAAAGGGACTTTATTCTATCTGGGTAAGAATACACAGTGTCAACCTCATGACAGTTCAGCTCCAGAGCATGGCACTAACCGTGTAACTTAACAGTTTCTTTTCAGACCATCTGTTCAAGTTGCATTTCTTGCTCTCTAAGGAATATTCTTTGTGTGACAGTTCAAAAAGAATCCTGTAGACTTCACCATTTATATCCTGAGAGAGAGGGAAATTGGACGTGAAACTAAAAGGAAGAAACCAAACAGGTAAAGAAGAGTTTAGGACAGATCCCAGTATGGGTTATTTCCAAATACAGCATTCTATTTGAGTGCTTAGCTACATGCAGAGAAAAATAAATTTATCATGTTCCAGTCAGACATGTTACTCATTGACTATAGGTTATGGTTGTCATGGAAATTGTGTTTATTCACTTGATGTTTGGCCAACTACAGGAACATTTTTCACTGCCTTAGGATTTCCACTTCTCCTTACATTCCAGCTGGGAAATGTGGAATTTCACACAAAGAGCTTACCACAAAAGGCACGATCTGTCAAAATAGGAGCAAAAGTAGAAGGAAAGTGCCCACCAAATACCTTATTTAACCTCAGCATAAGATGATGCAATTCTTCCAAAGACAATGTGATGCTAACTGATGTTAAGATCAGCATGGGGTACAACTGCTCATTTTCAGTATATCTGAATTAGTTTTTAGACACTGTCTGAAAATACACTGGGATTTTATGATTAATGTTCTATTATTTCTGCCAATACACTGGAGAAAAACAACTGTACCTAACTCAATCAGAGAAGGTTTAAGGAAAAAAATATACAGAAAAACAAAACAAAACAAAAAACACCACCACCACCATTACAACAACAACAAAAACACCAAGTGCTTGAGATTGAAATCAGCAGTTCCAGGAATGGAGAATCAAGATCTCTTTATTTTGAAATTTGTTGGATCAGAGATGAGGGGCTCAAATCTGCATGAGCTTTGTGCAAAGGGACATGAGTTAGGGGAACTCTATGCTGCTGACACTCTCAGCAGGGGCTGAAGAGTGATTCTGGCTGAAGTCCACACTGATTTACAGTACTCAGCATCCCATCAAGACAGCAACATATGTTATTCCCATTATCTTGCATTCTTTCCTTCCACTCAGCTATGGAACTGAGTCTCCAACACCATAGTCTAGTGCTAGGAGAAATGGTAATCACTAAGAACTATATTAATCAAACAGTGCAAAGACAAAATGAAGAGTTCTTCAAGCACTCTTTGCTGCAGACACATCTTCCTGACCAGAACCATAGGTTTGAGTTTTACCCACATAAATCCCAATTATTTGAAAATGTCAAGCTGCTGGTTGTATGAAAACTCCACTGCATATACTTAAAGCCCCTTTAACAGTAAAACTAACAAAACTTTTGACCAACCATCACGGCCATTTTAGCTATGAGACAAGAGAATTGCACTGTTTTCTCTCCTGCTATTCCAAAAATAAGTTAGGAGATTTTGCTGACTTGCAAGAAGAAAATGAAGAGACAAGGTTTCTCCCTTTTGATTTCTCTATTTGTCAGGATTACTCTCTGAATAAATAATCATACATTTGGTGGGCCAGAATGGGAATCAAAATGACTGACTGTAGAGATTAGCAGATTAGCACTTGTCCAGTGCAGGAGAAAACAAGGGTCACACAGCCAAAATGTTGACCATCTTCCATTCGAAGTTACCTTGCATTTGGGTAAATACATTGCTAACAATTTAAATGAAAGGGAAGACTGGAGAACACTTATCAAACGTGCCCCATTTTCCTGACTTCTTCTGCTTCAAACAAATCATCCCAAAGCTGCTTAGTCCTTGCAGCCTGGAATGGCCTTGTTTGCTAATGAGCAGCCCAGAACCAGCAGAAAGACCAGTGAATGTTTTCCAAACATACGCCCAAAATAGACTACAAACAAAGCTTTAACATTCTGAGCTCATAAGAGACAAGATTCTGTGAATTTGAAAAGTGTTTCAAAGGCAGGAGGATTCAGGGGAAGAATGTGCACCATATCAGACTGGACATATGGAAAAGTCTGTATCTTGGAATCATAGAATCATAGAATCCTTAGAGTTGGAAGGGACCTCGGAAGGCCATTTAGTCCAACTCCCTTGCAATGAACAGGGACATCTCAGCTAGATCAAGTTGCCCAGGGACTAGATCAGGTTGCCCAGGAAGTTCATTGTGTATAGACCTTGTGTTGATCAAAGTAATGTTTATTTAAATAGTGCAAAGTATGCAGTGTGTTTATATACATCACACAGTAGTTATATACATCACAAGAACTGTGATAGCCCCTGCCACCTCTTGACTGTAGAGAAGAATGCAGCGGATAGTTGAATGTGAAGGTATAGTTATGTGAATATGAACAACCTGAAGAGCTATTTGGTGTGGAAGAACTCTTTTTGATAGTACCTCATGGTAGTAGCTTCTGAATTTTTTTACTTCTCAGAATGGTGACTGTAATAATGATAAACCTTCCCTCTAAAACAGGGACATTAGACAGGTAGAGATGCACAAGGAGACCATGAGGTAGAAAAAAGGCCACTGGTTACTTTCAAGTTGTAAGAAATCTGATAATGAAGAAAAATCTTTCTGAAGTAAATGATATAGGAATCCATAAGGTATCAATTAGCTCTGAATGCATTAGTTAGACTGTCCCAATACATACCAGAGCCCACCTTGAGTACATCAACACACTCTTCAACCTCTTCTCTCTCCATTCTAGTTTCATAGCCACCTGTACTCTAGAGCAGCTCTTGAAAGGCACAGCTATGAAACCTTGGATCAGATGCCATGGAAAGACTTGTAAGGAGCCTTGTCAGAGGCCACCCACCTTTTCTCAAGAAATGCAGTGAGATTTAGGGTGTCATCTTTGGTTCTTGCCTGTGCCTAGCCTCATACCACATTAATCCTGAGTCACTGGCTTGACCTGCTAACTTGCTCCTTCCCTGCCACTATGGTATTGTGTGGTAGTCACTGGATTCTTGGCTGAGTCTTAATGCCTTCCCTGGACCTGCTCACCTTCTTTGGGTGCTGTGGCACTGTATTTCTGTGTCAGTGAGGTCCCAGCTGAAGTGCCACCCTCAACTCCCAGCTCAACTTTTCTTGCAGAGCAAACTGCACTTTCTGAGACAGTATGAAGAAAAAGAAGTCTCAGTACTTTGAAACTTCTAGTCACTGAGATACAAATACTAGGTTTTCTACAGATAAGCGTTATGATCAGATTAAACTGTGACTAAAGAAAATGTCTTTCTTTTTGAGTTTACAGAAAATGATGTACGAAGTAGTGCAGAGCTACTGCTCCGTGCAGAAAGCAGAACATGCAGTGAACACTCCTGCTGTCTGAAGCACCAAACATCATGCCATGTGGCAGGCTTACTCCAACAGAAAGTGCTAGACTATGGCCCATGATTTCCTTCTGAGGAATTCCCTAAAACAGACTGATCATGCCTCTTGTACAAGATCCAAGCAATCAGCATTAAATAGACTAGCAGAAAAGTGGAGCAGGCACAAGAGGATGTATATACAAGTGCATGTGCACAAGAGCTCTCCATCCCTCAAAATAAGAAATCAGGCAGAGGAGGCAGGAAACCAGCAAGGCTGAGCAAGGATCTGCTGATCAGGCTGCGGGAAAGAAAGGAAAAGCGTAAACTGTGGAAGGGGGGATAGGTGGCCTGGGAGGAATACAGAGATGCCGTCAGGATGTGCAGGGATGGGATCAGGAAAGTCAAGGCACAGATGGAATTAAGCTTGGCAAGGAATTTAAAAAATAACAAGAAGGTGTCTTTAGGTACATTGTTCACAAGAAACAGGCAAAGGAGAGTGTATCCCCTCTAATAAATGAAAAGGGAAAACTGGCCTCCTCAGATGTGGAGAAGGCTGAGGTACCTAATTCTTTGCCTCTGTCTTCACTGTCACTCAGGCTTCACTGTCACCCAAGTCACTCATGTCCCTGGACTTCCAAGTAGGGGTTGGGGGAGTAAAATCCCTTGCAGTGTAAGAACGGAGAGAGTCTGAGGCTACCTCATAAGCCTGAATGTGTAGAAGTCCATGGGTTGGACAATATGCATCCCAGGATCCTGAAGGAACAGGCTGATGTGGTTACCAAGCCGCTCTCCACCATATTTGAAAAGTCATGGCTGTCAGGTGAAGTCCTTGGTGACTGGAAAAAGGGAAATATCAGTTCCATTTTTAAGAAAAGAAGAAAAGGACCCAGGGAATTACAGGCTGGAGAGCCTCCCGTCCGTGCCTGGGAAGATCATGGGCTGGATCCTCCTAGAATAGAAAGTATGGCATATGTGAGATGAGGAGATGACCCAAGATAGCCAGCACAGCTTCACCAAGGGCAGATTGTGCTTCACCAATCTTGTGACCTTTTATGATAAAGTGATGACATTGGCAGAACAAGGAAGGGTAGCTTATGTTATCTGCCTGGAATTGTGCAAGGCCTTTGACATGGTCTCACACCATATCCTTATCTCTAAATTGGAGAGATATGGATTTGAAGGGTGGACTGTTCAGTGGATAAAAAAATTGTCTAGATGGCCATAGCCAGAGGGTTGTTGTCAACGGCTCTACACCCAGGTGGAAGCTGGTCATGAACGCTATCCCCCAGGGGTCCATCTTGGGACTCGTACTCTTCAACATAATTATCAACAACTAAGAGTATGGGATGAGTGTACCCTCAGCAAGACACTAAGCAGAATGTTGCAGTCAACACAACAGAAGGAAGGGAAGAAATCCAGAGGAACCTGGACAGACTTGAAAAATGAGCCCACGAGAACTTAATGAGGTTCAATAAGACCAAGTGCAAGGTGTTGCATTTGGGTCACGGCAATCCTAAATATGAGTGCAGACTGGGAAAAGAATTCCTTGAGAGCAGCCCTGTTGAGAAGGACTTGGGTGTCCTGATACATTAAAAGCTGGACATGAGCCAGCAGTGTGCACTTGCAGCCTGGAAGGCCAACTGCATCCTGGGCTGCACCAAAAGCAGGGTGGCCAGCAGGGGGGAGAGAGGGGATTATCCCCCTCTACTCTGCTCTTGTAAGGCTCCATCTGCAGAACTGTGTCTAGGCCTGAGACCCCCAGCACAAGAAAAATGTGGAGCTCTTGAAGTAGGTCCAGAAGAGGGCTCTCAAGATGATCAGAGGGCTAGAGCACCTCTCCTGTGATGAAAGGTTGAAGGAGTTGGAATTGTTTAGCTTGGGGAAGAGAAGGACGGATCCAGGGAGACCTCATCGCTATCTTCCAGTACTTGAAAGGAGCTTATAAGTAGGAGAGGGACTATCCGTTTACACAGATAGATAGTGATAGGGCAAGGGGGAATGGATTTCAGCTGAAGGAGTAGAGGTTTAGGTTAGATGTTAGGAAGAAATTCTTCACTTGGAGGGTGGTGAGGCGCTAGAACAGGCTGCCCAGAGAAGTTGTGGATATCCCATCCCTGGAGGCATTCAAGGCCAGGACTGATGCGTTCCCGGGCAGCCTTATCTAGTAGGTGGCAACCTTGCCCACAGCAGAGGGGTTGGATCTAGACAATCTTTGGTGTCCCTTCTAACCCTAGCCATTCTATGATTCTATGTGCACATTCAGGAACTTCCTTCAATATAAAACCATACCACCCAAAATCACACAGCGCTATTGTGAGAATGTTAACATCCAAAAACAGATACAGTCCTGGCACACTGTGAACTGCTGTCATATATCTGCAGACAATAAAAAATGCAAATGATATCCTGCACAGCTATAGATCAGATTTTATACAGTAAAGCAATACCAGGATTCTGGTACAGTTCAGCCATAACTGCGCTGCTACTTGCTAAAGCAGTGCATCTGAAACATCCAAAAATCTGGGATTTCAGGAAATGAAAAATTATACTGAGAGATGACTCTGCCCGCTAACACTTAGACCATATAATAATAACAGTAAAATAATAAACAACTCCCAAATAAGTATTGTAATACAAAATGGAAAATCTTATGCTTGCCTAGAAGAGTTACAGTACAAATGAGGTTATGTTTTGATCCACTCATCCCAGTGGAAATGCAGAGTAATTTCAGTGACTTCAGCAGAGCTCCTGAGGATTGACATGTCAGTGCAGGTTTCATCAGTAGCTGGTTAATCATCCTTTTCATCACTTCGCTTATTAAGTCACCCTGCAATTTACAAATCTATCAAGTTGTGGCAAAAAAGATTGTTGAGTATTTTTTGCTGTTCAGAGCTGGCAAACTAAAATTTTCCCATGGCAGCCAGGTTTATGATGGCTGTCCAAGGGAAAGATGGAAGATATTGTGATATTTACTCGTAACTTCCTTTCTGTTCTCTTTCTCCCCACAGTGTTGCTTGAACACGTGAGACAGTTTCAGCTATATATGACATAAGTGACAATGTCTCAGGCAGGCTGACCTCAGATATTCAGAATGACAATTAAGGAGAGCCCTTACCAGTGCTTCCCTGCTAACGGGGAGATTGTAGAAACAGAATCATAGAATCTTTTGAGTTAGAAGTGACATTTAAAGGTCATCCAGTCTTACTCCCTTCCAGTGAACAAGGTCATCTACAGCTAGACCAGGTTGCTCAGAGCCTGGTCCAGCCTGACCTTGCATGTCTCCGAGGAGGGGGCTTCCACCACCTCCCTGGGCAATCTGTTCCAGTGTCTCACCACCCCTATTGTAAAAGACTTCTCCATTATGTCCAGTCTAAATCTCCCCTCTTTTAGTTTGAAACCATTTCTCCTTGTTCTATCACAACAGATCCTGCTAAGGAGTCTGTCCCCTCTCTTCTTAAAGCCCCCCTTTAGATATTGAAAAGCTGCTATCAGGAGCCCAGAGCCATCTTTTCTCCAAGCTGAACTGACTGAGCTCTCTGAGCCTGTGTTCCATTCCTTGGGACGTTTTTGTGGCCCTCCTCTGGACGCACTCTAACAGGCCCACATCTCTCCTGTATTGAGGACTCCACATCTGGACACAGTACTCCAGGTGAGGTCTCACCAGCTCAGAGTAGAGGGGCAGGAACATCTCCCTCAACCTGCTGACTATGCTTCTTTTCATACAGCCCAGGATATGGCTGGCTTTCTGGGCTGCGAGGGCACATGGCTGGCTCATGTCCAGCTTGACATCCATCCACACCCCTAAGTCCTTTATGGCAGGGCTGTGCTCTATCCTTACATCCCCCAGCTTGTACTGATAGCAGGGGTTGTCATGACCCAGGTGTAAGACCTTGCACTTGGATGTAATCTCATAAGGTTCACCTAGGCCAACTGCTTGAGCCTGTCAAGGCCTCTCTGGGTGGCATCCTATCCCCCAGGTGTGTCAACACCACACAGCTTGGCATTATCTGCAGTTGCTGAGGGTGCACTTGATCCCACTGTCAGTGTCATGGATGAAGATGTTAAAGGGCAGCGATCCCAGTACTGACCCCTGAGGGACCTGAGGGACCTGAGATACCTTGCTCTGAGATGGCAAGGTAAGCTTAGCTCTTCATTGTCCCCAAGTAACCCATTCAGGAAGTCACTCTTGAAGACAATTAAGAGGAAAAGCTTCAGTTCTTTGGTGTCATTATTAGACAACAAAGTTATCACAAGATGCCAACCATGTTTCTTTAATTCCAGAATTCATTGAGTTATTTGTCTTCTATTATGTTAGCCTACTAACCAGACTATATTTTTCTCTAATCATTGAACCATGATATGCTTTAGCAGTGAATTAGTCAATTCAAATAACAGGTTTGCAAATTGGGGCTTAGAAAATGACATCTCTTCAAGGTATGCATTTCCAGAATTAGCACTAGAATTTAACTTCTTAGATCCCATGAAATTTGAGAAAATGCTCCCCAAGGGCTCTGTGGAGAAGACTGTGGTTCCTCCAATAGTAGGGATAATTTCCTGGCATTCTTGATGTCTAAGTAGATTGTAGTGATAGCTTCGTGCTAGTGAAAGAAAAGAGAAAAATGCTGGAATTATGGTTAAAAGGTTGTTGGAGAATTGTTTGGACAGCCTGGAAATTGAAGGCTTCTGAGACACAGTTTCTGGCTGAGAAACTATGCTCTGTGTCTTACATAGTTAATATGATGTAAGAAACTAATTAAGTTATCCCTGCTGTAGACAAAATACAAATAATCTTATGATCTTGTGGAATGTGTTTTCTGATTCAAAGGCAGGCAGACAGGTGGTTCAATGGGAAGTGAGGGAAACCTGAAGAAATCCCTTATCTGAATAAATGAATCAGTACAAAATTCATTCATAGAAACCAGATAGAAAAACAAACAAACAAACAAAAAAAGTATCGTAGTTTTGAGAATAGTTAAATCCACATAACTTTATTCAGAGATCAAGGATGTAAAGTAAATGAAAAATTACAGCTACTCATATTGTGTTGTATGTGTGCTTATAGAAGCTAAATTTTATTCCTTATAATCTTTCATCAAACGTCTGAGCATTCCTCATTAGCCTAAAAGAGCAGTAGACAGTTTTCACGCTTCTTCTTTCTCAGAGATGCTATGAATATATTTCCCTTCTTTGTTCCAAGCTTTACTTCACATCACGTCTTCTGCCCTCCAGCCAGAGTCTAAGGATAATATGACAAATGCTTTCTTGAATGAAAGGTGAGCAGAAAGAGCTCACCTTGGCTAAGGTTTTTCTTTTGTAGTTTATTGAAGTGAGATGTGCATAATACACAGTGTGTTTCACAGTAACACATCACCACTCAGTTCATCACATGCCAATCATGCAGCCTTTCTACTCCACAGTATGTAGTAAGCCTTTACACAAGTAGTTCGGTCCTGGCAATGAACTCTTCCAGACTATGCATTACAGATTCCAGTTTAACTCCCTTCACCCCAGAACAAAATGGAAGGGAAAAATAATAAACGCTCCTGTTGAAGATGTGCGGAAGCTAAAACAGACTTTCTGTGTGAATAAGCTTCTGAAATGTAAAAATTATTCTCCATGGGTGAATAGCCTTCCCCATGGGAGAACCTTGTTCCAGTGAGAGGTGATGCTTTTGTGTCATATTCAGCCTCAGACAGAGCCTTGAATGTCAATAACAGAACCTTCAACTAAGTTATATGTTAGAGAACAGATGTGGAGATAGAGAGCTCCTTGAGAGCAGCCCTGTGGGGAAGGACTTGGGGGTTCTGGTGGACAAAAAGCTGGTCATGATCCAGCAGTGTGTGCTTGAAGCCCAGAAGGCCAACTGTATCCTGGGCTGCGACAAAAAAAAAAGAGGCGGCCAGCAGGGAAAAAGAGGTGATTGTCTGCCTCTACTCTGCCCTCGTGAGGCCCTGTCTGCAGCACTGCATCCAGGCCTGGGGCCCCCAGTAAAAGAAAGATGTAGAGTTGTTGGAGCAGACACAGAGGGCCCGAAAGATGATCAGAGGACTGGAGCACATCTTTTATAAAGAAAGGCTGAGGGAGCTGGGCTTGTTTAGCTTGGAGAAGACTCCAGGGTGATCTAATTGTGGCCTTCCTGTATTGAAATGGAGCTTATAAACAAGAGAGAGACCAACTTTTTACACAGGCAGATAATGATAGGACAAGGGGGAATGGCTTAACTTAAAAGATGGTAGATTTAGATTAGACAGTAGGAGAAAATTTTTCACTCAGAAGGAGGTGAGGCACTGGCACAGGCTGCCTAGAGGAGCAGTGGCTGCCTGGAGGTTGGGGTAGGGGTTGGGGATGGGGATTGGATGGGGCCCTGGGCAGCCTGATCAGTGGTGGCAATCCTGCCTGTGGCAGGGGGGTTGGAACAGGATGGACTTTAAGATCCCTTCCAACTGAAGACATTCTGTGATTCTATGATTCTACATTTTTGGTGTACTGTGCTTCTAAGAAAGCAAATGGCTTTCCTATATTTCACCAGAACTGAATCAGAGCAACACCCAGCTTTGTTTCTTGGTGAGTAAACTACCCTGAAGATGATGTCTGCCACAGCAAAATCAAAATCTGATTGAACAGTTTTTTAACCTAGCTTTCTAGATACCTTATTGTGGTTTAAGCCAGCAGGTGGCTGAGCACCACACAATCATACTCTGACTCCACCCTTCCCAGTGGGATGGAAGAGAGAACTGGGAAAAAAAGAAAACAACTAGAATTCATGGGTTGAGATAAAACTATTTACTAAGATAGAGAAAAAGAAGGATAATAGTTATGACTATATGTGTATATATGAATTTGTATAACAAGTGATGCACAAACAACTGCTTACCACCCCCCAGCTGATGCCCAGCTAGCCCCCCAAGCAGCGATAAAGAATGAGATGAACTCCTACCCCTTCAAAAATCCTTCCACAAGATGTTATATGGTATGGAATATCCCTTTGTCCAGTTTAAGTCAGCTGTTTTAATTCTGTTCCCCCCCAGTTTCTTGAGCCCTATGCTGAGAATGGCCTTGGTTCTGTACAACACTGCTTACCAGCAACTATAAGCATCAGTGTGTTATCAACATTGTTTTTCTCCTAGAACTAAAACGTACCTGCAGCTAAGAAATACAATTATTAGTATCTATGTTTTAGGAGCTATTTTGGAAGAGTAAGAAATCCAGAAGAACAGAGCGTGCTGATGTACTTCACAATCTGAAGACATGCTATAGATAAGGGGATACATTTTGTTCTGGAGAGGATTTGTTTTTCAGGGCAGAAATTCCCTTACAGATTTCTGTCCTGCCAGGCTCTACCTGGCTGTTCATTGTCCAGATTCTGATTTTTTCCAGGTGCTGCAAATAGAGAGATGATGCTATCTGTATATGAGGTAAAAAGATGAGGAGTTGAGCCTTGCTAGCCTGCTTATGGCCGCACAGCCACACTGTTTCCATTTTTATTCGCCTCCATCAAGCACTGCGCTGGCAGAGAGAGCAAAAACTTGGGGGCAGGGATCCAGGCAGTTGCAGCCCCTCCAGTTAAAGGGCACCAGGCAGAGGACTCCTGGCCTTTCAGAAGTGGAGTTACTTTGAAATAATCTTCTTTCACCTTGCTTTTGTCAGTGGTGCAGTAGCTGCTTGATGGATACTTCATGAACATATGGTCACCTTCACCATAGCCCCATGTAAAATACATTAGTATAAAAGCGTGAGCCATGTCTGGGTCTCTCGCTTGGCTCCAAAATCACAGCCTTTCTTTTGTGGACTTTGCTGCAAATCCAGAGTATTCTGGAGTCTGTGACTGTTTTTGTTTTGTGCCTTGTTCAACACAGAGCACACTAAAACCGTTTAACAGGTAATAAAATATATAATAGCCCTAAATGAAGAGGAAGCCTTGAATTCTGGAAAGAATAAAAGAGTTTTCAAAGATGCCCTGACAACGCTGCACAGGTTTTAGCAGCAGCTAGATGGCTCATGATGGAGGCCTGCTCTTTCAGCATCTCTCACCCCAACACTTCAAATTGCATCTGAACTGAAGAAGACGTTTGCTGGCTTGCTGCTGGTGCTTGTGGTCACAACAGCAGCACCCACTTTCTGAGGACAAGAGGCTTTTGTGTTACAGCGCGTTCTGCTGTAGCAAGCACAGGGGTGAGACCACACCTCACCTTTTATCCCAATTTCACACATTGGCTTCACAGCATTAATAAATTGGTTTCATTTGCCACTCATTTGGCAGGAGAACTTTCTAATAACATTCTTATCCCCTTTGAGAACATGAATCACTCACATGCTGAGTATAAAATTACTTTTCTCCCTCTGCTTATTAAAGGCACCGCACTTTAGCAGGGGTCAGGCACTCAGCCTTGCCAGTGGCAAAGTCAAAAACAAGGGCAAGGCTTGGGGGCACAGTTGTAAAGCTCAATGCTTTTCTTTCTTACAGGCAGCAGATAACCTACTTAGCGCTTGGAATATACGGTTTTCTCCAGCTGTCAATCCTACCTGCTCCGGGTACAGATTGAGAAAACGTGTGAGATTTACCGCGCTGCTCACAAGGCCGTTCCAAACAATAAATAAATAAAATGTGTGCAGCAGATGTGTGCTGCAGCAGAAGCTCCCCTTGCTGACCTGGCCAGCCACCCTCACCAAATCGGGCTGAACTGGGCCGAGCTGGGTCGAGACAGGTCCTGCTGCCACATGAGGGCAGCGTTTGGGTTGTACTTGCAATGAGCTGAAGGGTGGAGGCAGTACAGTGCAAACTGAAAATCTTGGGACTCACAGATTTCTAAATCCATTCGGTTTTGATTGCTGGATTAAAGAAAAAGAATCACTTTTCTGATTTCAAAATCATTATTTCTTTTAAAAGCGAGATCTTTGTTTAGTATTTACTTTAGACAGAAAGCAGGTCATGCTGCCAGAAGTAGCTCAGTAGATGACTTGAGGAGTATTCTAATTGCTATTTTTTCTCCCAAATCCACACCTCGGTCAAAACACACCCTTTGAAATTATAGAAGATATATCCTCATCACCTGTTCTCCCACATCCTTGGCACAGACTGCCTTCTACAGGGAAGACAGAAGAAAGACAAGCAAGAGAACCGGCATGAACCAGCATGGATGGACAGGGAACTGCAGATTAATAGGGACAGCTGGAGGGGTGACTGGCAGCTGAGGTGATGGACAAGCATGCACATAGCCTGTGCCACCGCAGCCATGGACTTCTCATTTCACAAAATCCTAAGAGTGCAGGGAAACCCTGCACACACCATACAGGTTTTCTCCTCAACATCTTGCAGGTTGTGTGCTGTACTACCCAGTGCAGCCAAGATTTAAGTGCCCAGCAGAAGACCTTCCAGGTCGCAAGGAGCTTTGCAGGGGAAGGTGTAGCTCTGTGCGGAATTTGGACATCTCCAGGCCTGGCAGCAGTTTTGCTGTGATTTTGGCATATCCTTGAAAGATCAAATTGTTGGCTCTGTGGCATTTTTTTTCTTCTTAACGAGGCCCTTGATTTGCATTTCTGAATTGCTCATAAGAATGTTATGGGAACATGGGAATGTTACGCAGGTAGAGCAAATATTACTTGATGACATCATGCATCCCCCATATTACCTTAGAGCTACACCGTGACACCACATCAGCACATTTTTCACCATTTTCTCCTAATACGCTACACATCCCACAAAACTTGTCATTGGGGCTTATAACAATTTTATGTTAACTAGGAATGTGTGTTAGTTCGTTCTCAGCTTAGCATGCAAATTGTTCCTTACCAACATATGCATATTTAAATACAAATATTTTCCTCAGAAAAAGACCAACTTCAGAGAATATCACGAGCATGCAGTTGTTTGGTGAATGCCAGGATCAGAGCTGTGGGCTCCCACACTTTCCCCATTTGACTCTTTGAGAGCCACGCTTTTTCTAGCTTCTGAGTCACCAGCAGAAGAGCCAAGTGACCAGCTCACAACACAAATGCAGTCTGAGGCATCTACCCTCTTCTTCTGCCGATATGGAAATAACAGCCAGCAAGAGAGTCTGTGCTGCAGCTGTCTGTGTTAGGTTTGATTGGTCAGATAAATCACATTGTATTGTTTCCATTCCTTTGGCTGGGGGAATGTGTAAGCACTTCAAAACTGAATGCTTATGCATGAGAACTTAAAACTAGTTTACTTAAATGCACACACATGTATCTTTGACATTGACTTTTTACAGATTTTCTTGTCAATAAAACTAAATTGCTTGACTGTTCACAGAAAGTTAACATAAACATAGTCAAAGTGAATTCAAATTTTAAAATTGTATTTTAGCATGTGACTGCATTCAGTGAAAACTTTGTCAAAAGCAATGATAAAGTCTTTACTGCTGTGACTCCATGCCAGCTGCTGCATTGAAGTCATTTCTCTGACTTTAAGAAACAGCAGAGCAAATGCTGAATGCCTATTTTAAAACAGCAGGCTGCTGATTTATGGCAAGTTGTGGGTAATGGAATTGTCTCAGTTCATCAGAGGATGCAGACACTGTCCAGTTACTTCCCAACTGTGCAAACGCTTTTGTTTGGGGGCTGACAACTCTATACCTTTTCACCACGTTTCAGGTCCTTCTCCAAGGTTGATGAAGAAAGCCTTTCAGCATACAGAAAAATCATGCCTCACTATCTTTCCCAACTCTCAAACATCCAAGGGAAACCATCACAGCTGCTCGACAGAAGGACTCCAAGAAAACCCTGCCTACCCACCCCTCGGCACAAAGAATACATTAAAGGAACAGGGAAAGAGAATAAAAAAGCTAAACATTTAGCAGAGTGGCTGTACTAAGAGGAAGGAAAGGCAGGGGAACATAAGTGGTATCAGAGTTTTTGAGACGATTATTTCTAAGTCGTGTATGGGAGCACTGGCGCAGAATCAGGGGCAGAATACTTGGTGTATTTCTAGTACATGTGTCTATGCTGTGAGCCCCAGCTACCTGAAGTCTGCGTGGCAGCTCCTCCTCCAGTAGACTGAGAACAAGAACACTCAGTTCCCTATGAGTTCGTTCCTTCTTGTCCACACAGCTATCACAGAATGACCAGAGCAACCCGGGTGCACCGTCACTTTTTGTACTGTTAGTATTACATCTTGCTTGTCCCCCTTGACTGGTGAGACAGTGGCTGCCAAAGGGACAGGTATAGGCAGGGAGTAGTTCAATTTGTGATGTTGAAGATCCATTCTTTTTGTCTGGAGACTCTAACAGGCCTGACTGATGGATGGGGTCTAATTCACGTAGCTATCATAAGTAATGATCTATCCTCGATCAATATGGCTGTGACAGTCTCTGCTTCCCTTCACGTGTGGAGCAGCTGCCCTTGTTTTCTAAGGATGTGGGGTGGAACTGACACAATTAAAGGTCATCCTCCATCTGGGAAGAGAAAGTTCTGGTCTACAGTGAAGTACAGGGGCTGGTTTCCATTTTGTTAGAGTTATGTAATCTCTAAATAAAAAATAATTCCGTTGTTCACTACAAGATCTCATCGCTTAATGCTCCATAGAAATGGCTGCCAGATTCCTGTAGGAATGTAGCATGTACACAGCATTTTAAAATATATACAGTTGGAGAGATCTTTAAATTGTAAATAAAAAGCATTGTTTTATGGAAATAAGTCCACTTTTCCAACTGAAAAATGTTAGTGCCTGGCTTTCAGAGGTTCTATACTCCAACTGAAGCCAAAGGCAGCTGCTTTTTGTTTTGTGCAACCTCTCCTATTATTAACAGTACAGGTTGATAGCAAGCATGTTAGGTGCAGGTGAGTGAGACATGGAAATAAAAGAAAGATGTAGAGGATACACACTGAAGAAAAACTAAACATCCAAGCCTTTAAAGAAAAGCATCAACAACAATAATTTGCCCCTTCAGATTTCACAATTTTAGATCCATAATCCAGCTGAACTACGTTGCAAAACCTGAACCCACAAGTTTTGAGCTTATCCATTTAAATATGTATGCCTAAGAGGCATACAAAAACTACACTTCTACACAGGATTAGAAGAGTGCAACCTTTCTTACTTTGGATAACAAAATTGAATTAACAGTTTTTCCCTTAGTCTTGCATTTGTCAAAATGCACTAACATTCAACAAAATGACCAGGTTGCAATGTTACTTCCTTATTCTTCATATTTGACTTCTGAGCCCAGACTCACCTCTTGAGGACTATTTTCCTTCATTCAGATGAATATCTTTTAACTTACACTGATTTCCTTCTGAGTCTGATGAACCAGCACAGCTTAAATTGGGGTGATCCATGCACAAAATAAAGGTTGTATTTCACTTCTTTGAGGTGTTAAAGAGAGGAAACTGATGGCCCTTCAGAAATGCAGGGCCAAGCGAAATGCAAAGCTAGCAAAAATAAATGTTACTGCACTGAGCTCAACTTGTCCGGAGTAGAATGGGTCAAAAGAAACAAGCTATTGTCCAATTTCAATTCAGTTTGTTGATCTATACTCAACTAATACGCTTAACTAATGCATGTTAATATAAATTACTGAGCATTGTTGAAAGACAAACCTGGTCCCATCAGGGCTGATTTTAATTAGTTTCCAGCGTAAATCTTTGTTTCATTTTGAACATATCCAGCATATGGTATCTGTGGATATTCATCATCAGTTAAGGTATCTAAATTCATAAGCCAACAAAATTGTATGGTTTTTTTTGTGGAGAATTAGTTAGGTGCATCACATTGTATACATCTCACAATATCTGACATTTTCCTGCTTGACTGCAGAAAGTCGCAAGAGGCTTTTTGGAAGGAAACAAGCACAAAGAAGAATGGCAGACAGACTGGAGTCTGTCAAAGAACTATGCAGAGGTCTGCTACTTAAAAAATGCCTTCATCGGCTCTAATCTTACTAATAAAATGCACTTTTTCTTAGGCCAAAATAATGCAACAATGTCAGCAAGACACTGAACCTGCACTAGGTAGGTTGTCTGTGTATTCAGCATCCTTTGCTGGCAAAGATTCACTGATAGAAAGAAAAACAATGATGTCATCTGTTTCCTCTCTTCAGCAACAGAGATAACTACGCTAAGTTGACTTTACTGAGGTTCACAAGGAAAAGTTAAGATCTAGCTACAGGTAAAGATGCATGGAGGCTTTTATTGTTACATCCATTGTGCCTGGCTGTCTTTTATTTTGGAGTGAATGCATAAACAGCAAAAGAAATAGATGGCTTGGGCTCTGATGAAAAGGGGCTTAGAGGTGCTGAGGATCAGGGGTAAAAATCCTTGCTGAACAGTCTATGGTAGCACCAAGAGACGGGATAGGAGAAAGAAAACACAACTGAACATATTTCCATGGGATTAAATAGGGGTCAAACATAAAACTGTGATTTACAGTAGTTTCTACAGGATCAAAGAAGTTCACCTCCTGACCCAGAGCACATTTGTACCTGTGTCCGTCTTGTCAAGGAGGTGACTTTCACACTTTTCTGTCAACATCTTTCTAGTGCATGGATATCATGTCCAAGATGTCCTCACATAAGAATTTGAGACAGGTACAGTATACTTCAGTAGTGGAGAATCTGTTCGTAATGCAAACATCCCTTGTTTTGTGCAGCCTATCTCTGCATATACAGGACACATCCAGGAAATAAATATCAACCGGCATGGCATTCCTGAAACAGAACACTGAAGGAATCTTAGGATAATAAAACTGCCACAAGTTTAGGATTTAAATCTTCTGTTTCTTCCCTTGTGAAAAACTCATCTTACTTTCCTGCAAACCCCAGTACATGAGACATTCAAATTCAGGGTCTTTTACAAGACCTTCTTCTGTAGGAGAACATACTGCCCTAACAAATGAAAGAATCTGATCAGCATTTGCTCCCCCAACATTATGCTTAACTCTAAGCACATTTAGACAACATAGTGCTTAAAATGCCCAGGATTCTTCAAGGTTTAAGCATGATAGAGTTCCTGTGCCATGTAGCATTACCTACACAAAGACAGAATAGTGGGAAATTTTCAGAATAGGGAAAGAAAAGAGGAGTATCCTTAGATCTTAACATCATTTCCCATTAAGGTCAGAGAAAAGTGAAAAAAGGTAACATTAATTCACATGGAGCAGTAGTTGAAAAACACTATTTGATTGTTTGTATTCCTAAAATAATTTCTTGGAGACATGCTATGTTCCTTAGAAATTTCACATATGCACATATTACAGCACAGCAAGTATAAATTGCTTTTCTTTCCCAGATCCTTCAGAAGAGGTCCTTGGATTCCTAGAAATCTGTGGATCAGATGTTTAAAATCACTGAATGAGGACACTGCACTTAATTGGGAAAGATGAGAAAAACAGTGGATTAAAGATACGGAAAAGGAAGTTAAGGTGACCCAGTTGTGTAACAGTTTGGTAATCACCAGGTTTACTTTTACATCAAGGTTTGCTTGTTTTCATGTGTGTGCTCTTACTTATTTAACTCAGGGAAATTGAGTAGTAATTGTTAGACCTCAGGTATGGACTAGAGGGTCCAGTAATTCCCTCTTCAGGCATGGGAGTCCATTGGAATGGTGATAACTGGGATCAGTTTTTGATTGCTTGTAACACACTTTGCTTTGTTACACCTAAAGCTAGGAAAGGCTGTATGATAAAATGCTTGGAGGCTGTTTTGGCCTTTTACACCTAGAACTCGTGCACATCTAAGTGATGTGCATGCGCGAGAACCTTGAAGGTGCTATATGTGCGCCACTGCAAGGACAGCTCTGCTTGCACACCACTTGACATTAGACATTCTCAGCAGCTAGCAATCATAGCCAGGAAAATTCATTTTCCTTGCAACATTGAATACTCAACCCCTCGCCCTATTTACTGGAAAGCCCACAATAAGGAAAACAGGCTATGGTTACAGGAGCTTTATGGAGAGAACAAAAGCATGTGGCTCTCCACAAACAGATTACCAAGACAGTAAACGTCCAGCAGTGTAGAAGGAAATCTCCAGAGTCTTTAGACAGCTGTACAGTGATCATTAACGAAAAGGAGAGGAAATTTTTCAAAGTGAAAATATGCCCAGATCTGTCCCTGTCCATTAAAGAAGCAGGAGATATGAGCATCAGTTTTTAATGAAGCAGAGTCTGAAAGGAATTTCACATATGTTAGGTGATGTAAGAAGCATTCTGTCACAGAACAAAAGTGTTTTAACCATGCCTCACTGCATGAATCAAATTGCTAGAAATACAGTAAGAATCCAAATGTGGAAGATATCGATTAAGTTTGTTAAAACAAAGCATGCATTGCTATGTATAATTTTGCATTGGCAATCAAGAAGTGGACAAAATTAGCTGATGCTTAGGTTCTCATTTATACGCATTTGCATTTGCATGGACAGCATATTCCTAGACTGAATATGTCAAAGGGCATCCTTTTACTGAAACTTCTTAGCATCTCAATGTAAACTTCACCAACCAAGATCAGTGTGATTCATTTACCCATGCTGCAAGTATGATGCTTTAAAAGCAAGTAAAGAATCTACTGTTTATGATCTTTACTGCAAACATTTCAGGATCTTGTACTCCAGCATGTTGCATCCTCTAGGAACACCCACTACTGGTTTACTGGACTCAAAATGAGACAGTCCATCTTAAGGGGAAAAAAAAAAATAGCAAAGTGCAGAGGCCAGAGAAACAATTTACCCAATTTAAATATGGACATTTACTTCTCCATTCTGACAAAGGAATCCAAAGTATCCAATATATTGATTGTACTGTCACTATAGGAGACTTCCCTGTCTGATTAAAAGCACAGATGATTGTACAAGTTGCAACAGACAGAAGTCTCCAGCACGGTCTTAAACTCTCTGGAGAAACAATACTAGGCATCAAAAGTACTGAAGACATGACCCCTGGCTCGAATGGAAGCTGCTCAGTGTTGCAGCACAGCATTCCCATGAATAGCTGACTGTAGGTGTGCCTTACCTTCACTCATGCAAACAACTGGAAGCTCTCCCAGACCACAATATTAGCACACGGCAAAAAACAAAAACAAAACAAAACCTAATTAAAGAGTTTATGGAAGGTGAAAACAGAGGGTGAGCACAGTGTAGGGACACATTTCTCTTTCATACAGACCCCCAGCGGCCACACACTGTTCACACCCGGCATCTGACCCAGTCTTACAGCCTTATCCAGATCTCAGAGGGAAGACTGAACACCAAAGCTCTGTTATTGCTACAGCTCTGATGGATGTGTTACAGTATGTCACCAGCAGCCTGACAGTCCTGTTCCCTACAGGCATCCCATCTTCCAGCGCCCGAAGGGTGAAAGGCAGCTGCCATTCACCCCAACAGCAGCTGGAGAAGCCACAGCAAGAGTGTGTAAAGACACTCTGTGTAAAGAGTGTCAGAAGTGAAAGCCTCAGGGGCGAAGAGGGAAAGAAATGACGTCACTGTAATGGAAGCCTTTTCTACTTGTCTGTCTGTCTGTCAGCAAGGACTTCTGAGTCAATAAATACCAGTCAGAATGCACAATTCCTGCTGACCTGCAGTCCCCCCTTCATCTCTGGAGAAAATAAACATGGGTTGTGGGTGCTGAGCAGCTCTGCCTTCTTCAGAGCTTCCATTGTATTTGTGTTTGTGGTGTTTCAGCCAGCAGCACCAGGCAGCGTTCATTTGGTAGTCCCAGGAACTTGGAAGAATTCCCCGGTTATTATGAGATTATCCCTTCACTGCAAAATAAACGATTCTTCACCAATTCCATCTCAGGGGTGTTCTCTCACAGATGTCTGGGAGTCAGGAGGGGTCAGGACAGGAGGGACTTGACTTGATGTATAAATCCTCCCTGTGCAAGCTGCAGTTCCCAGAACAATGCCCTTCACTGTCCAAAGCATCCATGGTGCAGCACCAGGAGCTGCCTCTGGAAAATCCAAACCCTACATGCCTGGAAACAACTCAAAATCAGATGCAGAAGGGAGTTCCCTGTCACTCGTGTCAAGAACAGAAACATCAGATGCCACACCCCAGTGTTCCTAGTAGAAAGAGTTCTGCTTTTCTGTTTCCCTCCCTACCTTATTCCCAATCTAAATATAGAGCTGTCCTTGCTATCAGTAGCTGTAGTTGCTGAAGTGCTAACAAAAGACCCAGCATCCCCTGTGCTTGCTATTTGCTTAGGGAAACAGAGAGACAGAAACATCTTTGTTACTCAATTTACTAGCAGCAGTAGTAAATTGCCATTTCATATGTGGTCTGACCACCAAAAAGGGGATGTGATGTACTTCATCCATGGGCTTCACAGGTACTTGATGACAGTGGAGTGACTCAAATGCTTCTGTACTGCATTCCACTTTCACCAACTGAATTCTGGTGGTGATAGATCCCTTCAGCTCTGATCTCCAGGACCGTAGTGCTGCTTGCTGCTAGCCCCATTCCCAGTTTCTAGTTCCAGATTTTCTGTACTTTGTTCTTTGGGGCTTAAAGCACACTAAGACAACAGCTGTTTTTACACAATGCCTGGAAAACATCTAATAATTTGTGACTCTCCATCAGCAACTTATTCAAGACTATTTTCTCCTTCTTCCCCCCCCTCTCTCCAAATACTTAGTTAAAAGCATAAAAGATTTAGAGATATTTTTATCTTGAGGTTCTGGATTATTTACTTGCTTCATCAGACTTCAAGAAATAATTACTACTGACAATTTCTGACATCAGAGAACAGAGGGGATTTTCTTCAGAAAAGAACAGGTTATACAAATATTCTAGCAAGATTTGGGTCGCTTGTCTTCTAAACTACTTGAAGTCATTCTTAAAGCCAAGGTTGCCTCAGAGTTTGCAGAATTTGATTTGTGTTTTCACACAGAGAGCTGTTGTTTACAAGGCGGTCTTACCAGCCTGAGAAACCATTTAAGCATAATGCCACAAGCCTGCAGATGGGTTAGTATGAAGGTGAGACGTGCTTCACCAAATGTTGGACAGCGACCCAACAGATCACAAGGGTGGAGAAGATGTGCACGAGACTGTGTGGCATAAGGTGTTCAAAAGGAACTTTTTGGAGGAAAGTGCAGGACAGCAATCACAGGTGGTACACCGGGGGGACACAGTCTGTGCAGCTTTGTGGTCACAGACGCTGATTCCCACAGCTCTGGTGCCCAGTCATGCTCTAGAAATCACAGCTAATGTTTTATAAATCTTTTTGCAATTGCAGCTATAGAAATAACTGTGAGAACATGAAGCAAGAGCAAACCATTGTAGCAATGAAGAGCTGCCTTAGAGCTGGAAACAATAGTTCTCACTTCACCTTCTCCAAGCATTTCAGTCACAGCCTCATGAACTCATTTACTCTGCAGCAGTGGAATTTGGCACTTTCCCATAATGTGAAAATTCAGTATTTTATCAATAGCTGTGGCGAGGTATCCGTTATCAGTTTTTGACCAGCTTGCAAGCCAAACCAGCACAAAGCCAGAGAGCAGGCTCTTCGTGGCAGGTGAGGCAGTCCTAACACATGGCAGCAGCAAGGCTGAGAACTGTGATCCGATAAGATGTTGAAGCCATCTACAAGACAACTGCTTCCCAGGCACATACCAGAAAAAGAGTGTGCTGGACCATGCTTCTTGAAACAATACTTCATTAAGCAGGGCCCTGACAATAGAGATAGATCGCCTGGAGACATTGTGGTGCCAAAAAAAGATAAAAGCTTTCTTAAAAGAATGGCTGAAAATATTCATTGCCATATTGTGATGATGACTATCTTCAGCAGCGATGGGCCACAGCTGCACATGTTTGCATGAAGAAAAGAAGACAAGAATGAAAGGATGTTTTTTATATCATTACAGTTTGGCCCTATCTCACTATACCATACACAGAAGCTGGTTCAGCAAAGGCTGCGTTCTTTTGAATCCTCTTAGCTTGGAGAGAGCTAAGGTAAATAGTTGTTGATCAATTTCATTTAAGCCATCAATGAGATTCTGAATCTAACTTGCTTCACAGCAGGATAGGTTCTCGCCCACATGCTGTCCCAGGTCTATGTATTCTATAAATAATACTATGTTAAGAAAATATTAACTTGCAAAGTGAAACAATCAGATGTTAAGGATCACCAGCAATTAGTCAGACCTTATTTCAGGCCTATCTATGAGCTACCTTACAGTCTTTAATTGCATATTCACATAACAGTTTTCCACTGGATCAATGCTGCAGATACTTTACATTTGAGATCTCTTTTTATACTTGTAGGTGGTTCACGTCTTACTGCACATCAACCAAGCTCTGCTCTGAAGCCTGCATCACTAATTTTCTGTGGATTATTTTCCTGTAATATTCCATTTTGAAATTGCCAACTTGAATTACCTACAGCGTGCTTTATTTTGGGTAATAAGCATCTGAGGTCTGTGCCTCTCCTCTGTCATGTTTCCAGTCTTACCCATAAGCCCTTCTTTGAATATAGGACTGTCCCAATGTCCTCTTTTCCCAGTATTTTAGTCCCAGCTCCTTACCTCTTCTCCTTACCAGTCTTCTCCCATGCTCTGTCAGATGAACACTGAAAACAGAGCAGATGCAGCAGTGCTGTTCATCTCCTGTGACCTAAGACAGCAAGGCCAGACTATGTACTCCACTGTTCTGGTAGGAGAGAAGATTGCATTTCGCTCCTGGGTTTGGGAATACAAAGCCATCCTTCAGGGAATGTGCATTTCTAACATCTTTGTGCAAAGCGAGTCTTTCTGAGGCTCATAACTTGACCAAATGTGGGGAAATTTTCACAGAAATAAGCAAGTACACATTCCTGACATCAGAGGGATCCCCACCCCAACTGCTGATCAAAAACAATGTCTTTCATCAAAATTAGGTAGGGATTATGAATTCTTTCTAATGTCTCCTCCAGATTTTTTATTTTGCACATGAGAATAAAGTCTCCCTAATTTTTCTCTGAAAACTTGATTAATTATTCTTCTTCCCTTTCTCAGAGGAAGGGAAAAAGAAGGATGCAAGGCAGAGACATTAATCCCCTACATGGGAAATTTCAGCCTACTTATTTCAAATGTAACGAAGTTCAAACTTAACTGAAACCAAGCTATTATAATAATGTCACACAAATTGTCAACATACTTAATTATAAACACTTACTTTTATGTAACAGTTCCCTCAAAACATTTTATTTCTGCTAAATGGAAAACAAAACTCTTTTTTCCTACTATAATGACTAAAAGGTACAGAAAGATCTTGCAAATATTTAGTAAAAAAATTAATTAATAATTCTTCCTATGTCACACTGAAAATGGCTCTGAGCAACCTCTTCTACTGAGTTCCCACAGCCAGCCCAGAGTCATTATAAATGCAGATTTTTTTCCAGGAGACCTTCTTGTCCCAATTTACATGACATGGATAAAAACAGTCAAAGGAGGGATTTGATTTTGTATAGAAGCATTTAAAGGCTATAAGACTAAGCATACCTAAGCATTGTTCAAGTTTTCTTCAAGGAGCCTCCCTCAGACCTAAATTTAATATCAGGAAAGCCAGGTTGAAGGTAACAGGTATTTACTGGAACTGCTCAGCAGCAAAGAGACAGAAACCCGCTTCCATGTAAACATTAAAACCGGACCAGTTAAAGCAGTACTGCAGGGTGCTCAATACAAATTACCAGGGGATCATGAAAATGTCCAACCTGTCAGGCTGAAGGCTTGCCTTCCTCTACTCCTGCCAGCAGCTGATCTACCTGCCCAAGCACCACTGCCACTCTCTCTCCACTCCTTGCCCTGCCACCATGGCACACCTCAGTCTCTACCTAGGGTGGGCAGTAGGCCTGGGGTGGTAAACTGAGTCCTGGCTCTGTCTGTGCTATGTGGTCTTAAGTAGAAAATAGTCTGGAGTACAACAGGAAACCATCATTAAATGTGGTAAAGAAATGAGTGACCAGAAGAGAACTAGTAAAATCACAGAATCATAAAAGCATTTCAGTTGGAAAGGACCTTTACGGATCACCTAGTCCAACTCCCCTACAATGAACAGAGACATCTACAGCTAGATTAGGTTGCTCAGAGCCCCATCCAGCCTAACCTTGGATGTCCAGGGAGACGGGGCATCCACCACCTCTCTGAGTATCCTCTTCCAGTGATTCACTACCCTTAGTGTAAAAAACTTTTTTTCTTATGTTCAGTCTAAATCTCCCCTCTTTTAGTTTGAAACCATTTCCCTTTGTCCTATCACAGCAGGCCCTGCTGAAGAGTCTGTCCCCTTCTTTCTTGCAGCACTGTTTAGATACTGATAGTGTTCTATGCTTTGGATCATTTTTGTGGCCCTCCTCTAGACATGCTCAAACAGGTTTATTTCTCTCTCGTACCAAGTACTTCACATTTGGACATAGTGCTCCAAGTGAGGTCTCACCAGCTCAGAGTAGAGGGGCAGGAACATCCCCCTCAACCTGCTGACTATGCTTCTTTTCATACAGCCCAAGATATGCCTGGCTTTCTGGTCTACGAGGGTGCACGGCTGGCTCATGTCCAGCCTGCCATCCATCCACACCCCTAAGTCCTTTATGGCAGGGCTGTGCTCTATCCTTACATCCCCCAGCTTGTACTGATAGCAGACGTTGTCAAGACCCAGGTGCAAGACCTTGCACTTGGATGTAATCTCAAAAGGTTCACCTGGGCCAACTGTTTGAGCCTGTCAAGGTCTCTCTGGGTGGCATCCTATCCCCCAGGTGTGTCAACACCACACAGCTTGGCATCAACTGCAAAGTTGCTGAGGGTGCACTCATCTCACTGTTGATGTTACTGATGAAGATATTTAAGAGCATCAGTCCTAGTATTGACCCCTGAGGGACACCACTTGTCACTGAGCTCCATCCAGACATTGAGTCATTGACTACCACTCTCTGGGTACAATCTCACAACCAGCTCCTTGTTCATCTAACAGTCTATCTGTCAAATCCATCTCTTTCCAACTTGGAAAGGATATTGTGGGGGGCTGTGTCCAAGGTCTTACTGATGTCCAGACAGATAATATCAGTCACTGTTACCTTGATTTTGTATGTCCCTGACTCCTGTGACACTGCAGTCAGGCTGAGCTCTGACTCATATTTGGATCAATCCTAGCATAAGGGTTGAGGCCTGATTAGGAAACTTAATTTCTTTCTCCTCAAAAAAGGAAGAGAAGAAGGTCATTTTTCTGACCTGAGTAAGGTGCTTTGAAAGGGAAGCCCAAAGCACTTTATAGGGGAGCCGGTAGATCTGCTGCTTTGGTGGTACCTGTTTTGTGGACAAACAAATGACCTCAGTTTCCAAGGCTGTCAATCTGGAGTCATCAAACATCAGCACCAAATTAATAAAAATGTATTTAAAAAGTGAATAAAAAACATGTAAGGAGTGCTAAGTAGCCAGCAATCTGGAGCTTGAAGACCAAGATCTGATGGCAGAGAGGGAGCAGGGGGTCTCTTTCTCACCTAGGTAATGATTATACGAACCCCATAAGGACATAGTTAAATCAAGTATTAAGAAGACTGCACTTAAGAGGGGGAAAATATGTCAATCACACTTTGCCTTTGACAAAAGGAAATTCCTTGAAACTGAGAATGGGGAGAGAGAGGGAGGGAGAGTGTCTCGTCATGTGGGTGGCCAGGAAACTGGAGGCCAGAAAAGTATGAGAGAGAGAAGGGTAAGAGACAGAGGGAGGAAAAAAACCCACCAGACTGAATTCTAATCCAAATGCTGTGAGGCGTTCACACCAGGCCTTGTGAGAATATTAACAAGGTTACAAGAGAGGGGCCTTTAGCCTCGGGAATTATTAGTGAATATGGAATTATATTTGCACAAACACAACCAGATGCAAGTAGCTAAATGCTCTGCAGATGTGAAAGGAGACGGAGTGTGCTCCAAATGGGCAGCAGCTTCATGTGTTTTAACCCTCCATCATGATGCCTTATCGCCTGCCTGAGAGGGTTAATTTTTTGAAATGGCAATGGTACAGGAGAGACAGTGTCTTCCATTTCATCAGAAATTCAAACAAGGGTATATCTTAGGGATTACTCTCTTCCAGAGCCACAAGCATCTCCCAGCTATCACACTGCAGAATACATACTTGCTACATACTTTTTATCTCTCTGTGCTTTGTCTGAGAGATTCATTTCCTCCGAGTTTTCATTTTTCTTCTGTTTTGCCATGTCTTTTTCCACCCTCCCTCTCTGTTTTTCCTCATTGTTCTGTTTTCTCTGTTTTCATTGTCCAACTTCTTCATGGCCTGAGCAGTCAGCCAGTACTCAAAACATAGCAGGCTGTTTCCATTAGAATGAGAAATCGATTACAAGAGCCAGGTATTTCTTTGAAGTAATCCCGTTTTACTACAAACAAAGTCCCACTTCTTCAAATACAGTAAGATGGAAAAAGAATCCATTGCTTTGCTCATGATCCAGTTCTGCTTGCAGTCTGCATGTTGCACTAAATGCTCCCTCCTCTGGCTTTCTTTCAAGGCCATTGTGTATTCACTTCATTTCTTGTATCATGATTTTTGTTTTGCTCCCAGTTTTCTCCTGCTTTTCACTGTTTTAGTCACTCTAATTAATTCATTCAGTGTTTACTTTGGGCACGGCCTCCACAGTTTAAGTTACCACTAAACACAGGGACACCTGCTTGTTCCCTCATCTAGCTGGCACGTAAGGCAGTAAGCACACCTAGCAACCTCTCTGGGGTCAATGGCTGGTCCTAATTCAGAAAGCTCAGCTCCCAGCAACACGCTGTTAGGTGTATTACACTAGTATACCTCAGTGTTTCAGTTGAGAATGTGGATTCATCATTCTAGATGAATAACTTGTTCTAAATAATAACAGTCTCTACTCTGAAAGGGAGAGAATATATACTGAATCTTTAAATATAAACTTTTTCGGTTTAAATACAAAACAACTGAAATAGCCATAGGTCTTAAGTGAATAAAGGTCTTCAGTGTAACTATGGCAGGGTTAAGTCTTGTGTTCAAGAGGAAATTTCCTGCTATGAAGAATAATGGAAGAAAATGTCTACTTGTCCTATAAAATTATAGGTATGAAACTAGGGAGAAATGGATGCTTATGTAGGTGGGATTTTAACAGATTGCAGTTTGACTTGGTTGAGTATGCTATGATTTTAATGACTTTAAAAGTTCAAACTTCTACTAAATAGCATCTTGCCTATTTCTGTGAATCACAATGCTATGTATTTTTCTTCCACTGTGTGTAATCGCATTTTCCCTCCCAGCAGGGTCTGAAGGCTACTCAGAGGCCAAGGCCCTCCCTCAACATGGCTGCCACTGCCCAGTGCTGTGGACAAGCAATAAGCAGCAGCGAGCTTCAGCTGGTGGCCGCACTGAGAAAGCTTTTTCCCATTGTTCCCAACAAGGTCTGTGTTTTATGAAGCCTCACAGTATAGCCAGTCACCATCTCCCCCAAGGGCAATGGCAGTTTTTGTTTCACAGAGAACAATGAATGATGATGGGCAGCCTAAAAACAATTCTGCATGTGGAAAAAACAACAACAACAACAAAAATAACAGTGAGTATGGCCATTCATAATAAGCATCTGTGAGGAAATAGCCTATTGTGCCAGACTCTCTATGGAGAAGCTGAGAGGGAGGTGGGAGGCAGCATGCTTGTTTGCCACAGTGAATGGGAGGCCAGGAACACCGTCCTTGGAGGAGAGATGGAGAGGAAAAACGGGCACGTGCTGAAAGATGGCTCCAGGCTCACAGCACTGTGGGCAAAATACTATTTTCCTGCTCAAAGGAGGAGGGACGATGTTACTTCAACTCTACAATGGAGAAATGGTGAACACCTGAAGCAGAGGGCTCAGGGAAAATGTGCAAGGAACTGAACAGCCACTGCCACTATCACAAAGAGTACAGAAAAGCAAGGGACGTGGAACAAGGTTGCTTGGTTGTGCTAGCTTCCTCCCTCAGCAGTGGAAGTGACAAAACATCTGGGATTCAGTGTGCAGAAAGAAAGGAGTGCTAGGGTTTGTTTGTCTGACTATCTATCTATCTATCTATCTATCTAGCCATCTATCATCAATCTGTCTGTCTATCTCAGTATTTTTTTGTTGCTCTGGTGAAGCAAAGCAACTGTAATTCCTGTGGAGTATCTCAAAAACCATAAGGTGTTCTGTATTCCCCAGGCAGTAGAAAAATAGCCAGTGCATAACCATAGATGTTTATATAAACAGTCATATGGGAACTGTTGAATCACAGCCTGAACCACCTGAGGCAAGCGCTGAGTCAGCCATAGGAGCACAGGTGAAGGCAATTCACCTGTGTGCCTAGAAGGGGTGGAACCGGGCTCCACCTCTCCTAGACCCCATTTAAGGGCTGACTTCCACTAATGAAGGATCTCTTCCTGGAGATCGTTCCTTGTGGAGTTCTTCTGTGAGCCTATAACACCAGTGAGCACCTTTCCTTTGTATCTAACTATTCTTTCCAGCACAGTAATCTCACCAGCCTAACTCATCTGTAGAACATCTGTATAGTTACTTACCTTGCAATAGTAAAATAGAAATTATTATTTTTTTTAAGTAATCTTGAAAATCTTTATCTGGGGATATTATTTGATGTTACCCAGTTGGATTTATTTGTTTTTCAGAGATGTTGTAACAACTTTGTCTTTGATGTACTTCACTCTTTTTAGCATCTCAAAATACACTTGACCATGCCACATCTACATTTTGATATTTTGGTATCTCACCACAGTCTAATTTTTAAGATTGACATAAAATAATCAGTGAAGTGTATACTGAGCAGTACATTAAATGGATGTTAACTCACTACTAGTTCAACAGGTGTTAAGTCTCTTAGTTAAGTAATTAGTATTTTTATTAACAACATGGAAGAAAAAATGAGAGTAAAGCTAGTACAGTTTGCAGATGATGCACAGCTCAGTGGAATGGTAAACAGTACTGAGAAACAGCCAGCTATACACAGATAGATTCTTTTGTAAGAAAGGGGAACTAACAACAAGCGTGTCTGAACATTATATGCAGGTCACATACCTGAAAACAAAAAAAACTGTAAGTCACAGGTTGGAATACTGTGAAAACCACTAATGCAGAAAGTGGTAGACATGCAGGAAGAACTTGAGCTCTCAGTGCAGTGCAGCAGGCAACACTATTCTCAAGATACACACGTTGCTTATCGTTCTGGCAATCTATGCATTAACTGCAAACTTTCTTAGCAACACCTCTTTTTCTGTGGTTGTTTTTGTTTTTCTAATGTAGATCATTGGAAGCAGGCAAATAATACTGAGTATTGCAATAGTATTGTGGCACATTTTGGTACGTAATGCGAACAGAAGAGGTTGAAAAACTGAAGATCAGGGAGCTACAAGTAACTTAAAATATGTAATGCCTATTTTATGATGACAGTTATGGAAAAAACAGTCTATGCTACTTGCTTAAGAAAAAAGATATATTCTTTAATTATAATCACAGAATTGCTCAGGTTGGATAAGACCTTAGAGATCATCAAGTCCAACCACAACCTAACCATACTACCCTAACTCGAACAACCCTCCACTAAATCATGGCCCCGAGCAGCACATCCAAACGGTTTTTGAACACATCCAGGGATGGTGACTCAACCACCTCCCTGGGGAGCCTATTCCAGTGCTTAACCACCCTTTCAGTAAAGAAGTTTTTCCTGATATCCAACCTAAACTTACCCTGGCGCAACTTGAGGCCGTTTCCCCTTGTCCTGTTACCACTGAGAAGAGACCAACCCCACTCTCACTGTAAGCACCTTTCAGGTATTGGGAGAGGATTTCTGAAAGTAAAAAGAGTTTTAGCTTAAAAAGCAACAAAATTCTACAGTCTAAAATTGGAAAGTGAAATTACACCAATTCACTTTTGCCATGTCTTTTTCCACCCTCCCTCTCTGTTTTTCCTCATTGTTCTGTTTATAAAAATATATGGTAAGTTTCTCATCAATGACTTTTTAGAAGTATCTGACGCCTAATGACCCCTGATTTAAATGTGAATTGGGCGATCAGATCTCTTCATATCCTACTTTCCCAATATCCCTATTCCAGAATCAGTTTAAGGGACTAATTTCATTTTCTTTGTAGCATCTTATGAAACTTTTAGATAGACATATTAAGACATAGCAAAATTACACTAATATATACTCTAGAGAAAGCAAGAGATATGCTAATTGCCATAGTTAAAATAGCAGATTCTCTTATCTGAAGAAGTAGAGTTACAAAGGAGAGCTTCAGACTGTGAAGCTGTGAATTCCATCCCATTTCTACAATTTCCAAGGCCGACTGCTAAAAAGATTCTTTTTTAAAAGATGATAAGCTAACTTTGCCATGTTGGTTTAAAGCTTTTAAGTGTGCTTAATTTCTCTATTTCTCTATTAATTCTAGTAATAATAGTTGCAGTCTTAAGAGTCTTTTAATATAATCACAAGTATGAAACTAACAATCAGCATCAGCTGGATATACCTGAAGGAGGTTTGGCAGATTCAGGAAGTGATCAGGAGAGATAAGACCAATAACGTTACCCAAAGTAAAACACCAGTCCATGAAGAGATGTTTCTTCAGAAATGAAGAACTCCTACTCCTTACCAGTAAAATCTCCACAGGACCCAACCAGATTATGACTAAATAACCGTTTCAGAGAATGATCTTATTAAACTGTTTCCCAGGCTTATTACAGTTTTGCATACAATTTACCAGTTCCCTGAGTACAGTGGGGTAAGGAAATTCATGAATCTAGTAAAATATAATCTGGGTAGTATTTGCATTGAATGAATATTGGTATACAAAAGTTTTGACAGGAGAGTATTTATCTCATACATAAGATAGGAAGGTCTTGTGGCACCATCTAAACCAATAAATTTCCTCTTCATCCAGGGCTAAATTCCTACAGGAATATCAGGTAATATGAGATCGTACTGTATATCTGGCACCATGTGGATCTTGCAACATCTTTTCTAGTCTTGTGTTCTTTCAAAGCAGACACAAAGATAGGGATGATACATTAGCACTAGCTTTTTCTTTGTGAAGTTTGTTGACAGACTTCTTTTCTTCTGTGGATTTAATTTAATTTATGGAGGACAAGAGCATTCATTTTCCATTTCTAATAACAGTTCCTAAGAACACTATCTAGACAAGCAATATTTACATACAAAACTGAGTATCACATTCAGAAGATATGAGTTATTAAAAGCACTGCTTACATTAAAATATGTTAAGCATTCAGCTATTCTCTCAGATGTAAAATAAGATAAATCTCTGTTGGGAACAATGACTAAAGGTCTCCTCAGACATCCAGGCTGGAATAACCACCAGAAACAATAGCAGACTTGGGTTTTCTATTTACTGTAGTAAACCAACCTTGTCTATAAACTCCTTATTGCTGCAAACTAAAGGTGTGTGTCTGGGGAGGGCAAGCTTTTCCCCTTGATGTTCCAGGACATGGAAATACAATCCTTTTTCAGACACAGATGTTTGCAATAGAAAACTTTCACTCTGCTCTCTTCTGTTTTTAATCTGCTCATGACAGGAAACACAGATTCAAAATGAATGTAAAGAACACAGCCACCATAACTGACGATAATACAAAAGAACATGTAGGAAAGATTCCTTTTTCCCAATATATCATAGGGAGAAAAGGTTTACAGATTTCAGAAGATTCTAGGTGTTTTTGTTTCCGAGTGGCTACCAGTACAATGTTTTTCCATGAACTTCACAGAAAATAATTCTCTGCGATGCTATGATACTATCAGCAGATTCAGCAAACAAAAGATAATATCTCTTCATTCTCTCTGCCAGATCTTCAGTGCATTCAAATGTGCTGTCCAGCTAAAGCTTTGTTGCGCAGGCAGATTTATAGAAATGGACAGACTCTTCCATAGCATATGTAAAATGAAAAAAGTAAGAGTAATGGATTCATTGAGGCTTTCCAAAATTTCAAAGATGTGCTTTTAAACCACACCAACCTACATGTCTGAAATGAAGGTTTTTTTGTTTGTTTGTTTTGGGTTTTTTTTGTATAGAAATGTGAAGGGTGGGACTGGACTCCTTGTGCTTTTTATTTGCCTGTTCTAACTTCACCTCTGATGCTATATTCTTTGGATTCCACCCTATCTGGTCTCCCATCTCTGTCATTTCAGGTTTGCCAAAATGTCCTTTCCTTGCTTTTTTTTTTTGTACATGACATATCTTTCTAGCATCCTTCATTTAAAAAAAAAAAAAAAAAAAAAAAAAGAATGCAAATCATATTATGCAATGCACAATTTTGCATACAGCAATTTCTGCAATCTCATTTATCATTCTGTACATTATACACTTGAACAAGGTATGTCACAAACATGCCCCATTTTAGACAGTAGCAGAGAAATACAATAGCAAAGTACAACTCGCCTAGCATCACACAAGAGCTTTAGGACAAGTGGCAGGGGATACATTTCAATTTTTGAAATGTATTCACTTTCTTTAATCATTCTTCCCTTTTACAGTCAGCTGCCACAGCCACAAACAACTTCTAATCTCTACATTAAGCAAGACAAAGAGGCTGTGGACAAAAACCTTAGAGGGACTACACGAAGTTAGATCCCTAAGTTTATCAGTACTATTAACACTGTAGACCAAACAAGGCTGAATTCTGTGTAAAGCAATGCCTCTCCAAAGCTTTATGAAAATACATATTTTATTGCCTACAGCCCTACTATGGAGGTCTTTCTACCCACCCACCACCTTACCCCCACTTCCGCCTCCCTCCAAAAAATGTAGACTCTGTGTTCTGCTGATAGCACTATCATGCATTTCACTAATCACTCAGGCATATCCCTGTCATCTCTTGAATCTTTTAATGGCTATTTTCTTCAGGTTTTTCCTCGATTTTTCAGTATCTTTTCCTAATCAAGGACACCCAAAGTGAACTTTGTACCTACTGTTCAATACTCCAGTACTAAAAAAAAAACTTAATTCATCATTTCAGCAATAGGATTGCACTAGATATAATTATTTGTCCAACACAAGTTCTAGGTCTTTCAGCAAAGACTTCAAACTAGTATTTCAGGCTCGGTTCTGGTTGAAGAGGAAAAAAAAAAAAACTACCTGAATTCATGTTTTTACTCCAGTTTCAGGTTTTTTTTAAATATTTTTTGTTTTAACATACTCTAATTATCAGAATAAATTGAGTGATGGCCAAGTTTTTGCTGTTATTTACAAGTACTTGTGTCAAGGGCAGATTTCAAATATGAATTCTTCAGTATATTCTAGATCACTGGTGACCCTACTGAGTAGGGTAAAGCAAGGGTTACTGTAGAAGTATACCATAGAAGCCCACTAAAATGTTTCCCAATTGAAATTTGACAACTACTTTTGGAAAGCTGTCAGCTAATCAGCCCTTAGTATGGTAAATGTGTGCTTCTCTGCAAAGTTTAATTAGAATGCTCTGTGGTACTAATTCAAAGATACTAAAAAAGCCTAGTAAGTATTGCCTTTGTACAGCTACACGTATTAACTCAAATTCTAATAACCTTGAAAATGAAGATTAATACTTCATACCTATGATCTATACCTTCATGCTTTAGCCTGTTATCACTGAAACCCATAGAGCTTTTTTCTTCATCACTTTGCCTGAAACCAAGATCTGGTGTATTGGTTGATAATAACATTATAGTGTTTCCATTTAGGAGGTGCCGCAAAGCTTTCTCCTGGCTAATTACATACTTGCAAAGCAGATTTTTGACCACCACGGCCCCTCCTCCGGCCCTGCCCACAAACTGCCCCTGCGGGACTACGCATGCGTACTCTGCACAAACACCACACTAGGACCTCAAGCGCATGCGCCGACGATTCCGCGCTTCTGGCCCGATTCACCCCCGCCCTTTCCCGCCTTCGCCGTGGTGACACCGGGCGGCATGATCCGGGCCCTGCACCGCGGGACCCTGGCACAGGTAACGGTCTGCCGCGCTGCCCGCAGCCTGCGCCGCGCAAGGCACTCCCGGCCTCTCAGGCTGTGAGCTCGCAGCACGGACCCTCCGCCGCCAGCATACCCTGCGGCCGGCCCTCCCTGCTGCTGTCTGTGCGCATGCGCGGGGGCTGAGGGGCGGTGCGGCCTCTTCCTGCAGCCCGCCTCCAGCCAGCTCCTCGAGAGCGTTTGGGTTACTACGGGAATTTCAGCTCGGCGCCAGGAGCCCAGGGGTGTAGGAAGGGGCTGAGCCAGCGAGGGAACCCTGGGGGCACGCTTGCTTACCCTGCTTGCGCTCGGTCAACGGTCTGGGGTCGCTCCGGCTCTGGAGTGCAGCTGGGCGGCACTGGTCCTTCCGTATTCCTCAGAGCATTACTTACGGTTGTCAGTGTACCCAAAGGCTGCGAGCTCCTGTCTTCCCCAGCACGCACATGGAAAAATATCGGTGTCTGAGCATTATTTAGAGGATGGGTGTCAGCCCTTCCATCTTGGTATTGCACGGCTTTGGGGGAGCATAGCAGTGTTCGACCCTACCAGAGTCTGTTGTGAATAGGATTTGAGGAAATTATTTCAAACTAAAAGAGAGGAGATTTATATTGGAAGTAAGGAGAAAGCTTTTTACAGTAGGTGTGGTGAGGCACTGGAACGGGTTGCCTATAGAGGTGGTGCATGTCCCATCACTGGAGTCATTGAGGGTTGGGCTGTACTCTGAACAACCTGATGTAGCTGTAGATGTCCCTGTTCATTGCAGGGGACTTAGGCTAGATGATCCTTGAAGGCCCCTTCCAGTTCACGTGATTTTATGACTCTGTGCTTAAATTGCTTAATGCATTTTGAGTGTAACCATAAGGAATTTTCTTCTTCCTCCTGTATTAACTTGGTATATAGGAGTAACTGATTGTATCTGGGAAAGGAGCGATCAATTGCGCTGATCACATTTGGAGAGATTCCCTAAGCAATCATCCAGATATACAGGAATGCACCCAATGAGCATGTAATTTGGAGGCATCCTCCTTCACAAAGTTTGCTGTCCATGAGTTATTTGCTTTAGCAGTCTGCTGCTTTATGCAGCTTGTTGTCTGATGTTACAATGAGTGGAAGAATTAATGTATTAAAATAATCTCATGTGGATAATACTAATGTTGCCTCATCTTAGGGAATATTTGTTTTCTCTAGCTGGACACTTGGCTTTTTCATGAAAATCATGTTCATATATCATCCAAATCCTGACTGATATTCTGTCTTTCTGAAATGGAACACTTCATCTAGAATAGGTGTCAGGGCAGATGCATTTCAGGTTGCTTGTGAGGAGAAGTAGGAAAAGTGAAATATGACTTTCATTTTCTCATTCTTCATGCCTCTGTGGTCTTGCAGCAAGTGTATCTATTACTCTCAATCATAAAATTGTATTTCTGAAAACTTCAAGTGAAAAACACAGTAATACACAAAATGGTTATGTATATTTTGGTAAGTCTGAGTAAGTTACAAGTTGCAGGGATGTATGAATGATTTCAGAACTAGGATTTTTAAGGTTTCACTTAAAAAATGAGAGCACATTTCAGTTGCTTATCAACACAGTTAATGGCATGCAAATGCCCTTGACTGCCCTATTTTGAAAGGATTAGTCTGAGGAGGCAGAATGAGATGGAAAGGAGAGCCTGTTATCTCATAGAAAACTTTCATAAGTAGTATTTCACTTAGTAACTGAAGGCTTCCTATCATAGAAACATAGAATGGTTTGGGTTGGAAGGGACCTTTAAGATCATCTAGTTCCAACTCCCTGCCTTGAATGCTTCCAGGGAAGGGGGCATTCACAACCTCACTGGGCAACCTGTTCCAGTGTTTCACCACCCTCACAGTACAGAATTTCTTCCTAATATCTTGTCTAAACCTACCCTCTGCCAGTTTAAAGCTATTTCCCCTCGTTCTGATGCATAAATACCTTTATAAAAACTCTGTCCCCAGCTTTCCTTTAGGCCCCCTTCAGGAACTTGAAGACCACTATGAGGTCTCCTCAGAGCCTTTTCTTCTCCAGGCTGAAAAGCCCCAGCTCTCTCAGCCTGTCCTCATAGGGGAGGTTCTCTAGCTCTCTGATCATGGTTTACCAGAGGTTACCATGGGTGAGAAATAAGGTTTTCACATATATTTTGAATTTTTCTTGTTTCAAAAATAGTTTATGTAGAAGACTACTCTGAAGAGTCTTGGTATGGGATACTCAATAAGCTTGTTAGCTGTTTCCATTCCTTCAGGTGTTTTGATTTTTGCATGAATCTTCCTAGGTTTGTAACACTTCAAGTTTTGAATAGAGTGTCCCTGTAATTTGCCGAAGCAAGCAAATTGCAGATCTTGGGAAGATGCCTCAAATGACTCCTCATTTTTAGAATAGGAACTCCAAAGCTGCAGTAAAAAGTAAGTAAAAAGTAGTAAAAAGGTTTATGTATCTTTCCAACTCCTGGTGGTAGCTCTTTGGGATCCATTCAGTATCCTAGCAAATAACCTCTCCTGGTGTCATTCCTCTAGCAAAGGCTTCTACATAGTAGACAAATGCGCTCAGAGCAGACTTGGCTTTGTGATAGCTATTCTCTCTGACTTGAATTTCTTCTCTAGCTCTAAGTAGCTCATCAGGATTTTTATCACCTGTTTACTGTTATCTAATTTACATGTGGTTTGTGTGTGAGAATGTACTTCCTTCGTATTATCCTTTAAATCTTTTAATTTAAAAGCCAGGTCAAAGTTAGTGTTGTGTTACCATTTGTCCCCGGACACTCCCTCAAACAGCAGTACAACTTTACATTGTTTTTCTGTTTTCAAATTTGCAAGTCCAACATGCTGTGGGCTTTTGTCATTTTCTTCTCACTCTAAGTGCCCTCTTATGGCTATCTGGAATGAATTGCACTCTATTATGAAGAAAGAAAAACTGTCTTCCTAATTTATGCTGTTCTTATTGCCAGGCTTCGGTGTAGTTCAGCTATTGACAGCTTGGAATGCATCGTGTATTTGCTATGTGCTAATGAAGAGTATTCAAATTTGAAGCTGGAAATGTGTTTGTCTTCAAGTTTCAGCAGTACGTACTTATTGCCGCCCTTAAAGATTTGATGTCTTAAGCATTTGGCAGTCCAGTCATAGTTATTAGAAAATACAATTCCTGTGATTTCAGCTGTGTTTCACTGGAGTGTGCAGTCCATCAGGCTAGATTTATCTGGCTGTGGAAAAATTTCTCTACCTAGTGTTCTATGTATTTCTTCTACACAACTACAATATGCAAATAACATACGTGGCTAAGAAGAAAATACCATTTGTTGGAAAGATTAATTATACATTTTATATATATTATTATATATTAATTATATATATATATTGAGCATCTTGAAGTCTAAGACCTTCTTTTCAAATTCTTTGATTTACTCTTCATCAGTGGGAAGTCATTTCATCAAGTTTGTTTGATAAGGCGCTCTTAAAAATAGTAACTAACAGGTACAGCAAGGAATTACAGATAAAATTCTTAGAAATCCAAATAAACTGTCAGCAGGAAAATTTAAGGTAAGTCAGTCAGGTGTTGGTGTATGACCAGATAACACATGAGTTAGCAGAGATTTAGTGCTGTCAGCAAAGCTCTAGTTGTTGCTGTCAATGTAAGTGTATACCAAACCGCATCAAATCAAAAGAAATGGCCATTGATCACATCTGAGAAGATCTTTAGACCTTCATTCCTAACCACAATGGCTACTGATGAAAAAAATGCGTACTTAGGTTAAATGGGAAGAAAATCTCACCTGTCAGCAGTACTACCAACGCCTGTGGCTAACTGCCAAGCGTTTTTGTACAGGTGTGAACTTAAGGCTATTGAACAGCTATCTCTTTTCTTCCCTATACCCCACAATGGCCTTCTAATTTGGTCAGAGATAGTCCAGTAAGCATTGTACATGACCCCTTCATATACACAGCCGTTTGACATCTTGATCTGCATTAATCTTGCTACAGTTTGTGTTTGAAACATAAAGTTTACTGTAATGTTAACTCGGCAAAGTTGATGAGTTATATGGTCTTGCTTTTGATTATAGGTTCTCAAGCATCACTAGCTGGCGTTCCAGGCTCGCAGCTGGAATCACAGAATGGTTTGGATTGGAAAAGACCTTAGAGCCCATCCAGTTCCACTCCCCTGCCACCCACTAGATCAGGTTGCTCAAGACCCTCATCCAACCTGACCTTGATTGCCTTGGGAATAGGACATCGCAAGATTTCTAGGCAGCCTATTCCAGTGCCTCTCCACCCTCTAGTGAAACCTGCTTTTAGATGTTATTTGCCTTCCCGAAGGTTTCAGGAGCTTTTGGCACCATTTTTCTTTTCTAGTAGCAAGGCAGTCATCACTGCTAATGTTATTGTAAGAATACTGTAATACCTCTATGGCCTTTCATATTGAGAGCATCAGTTAAAGGAAGTAGAAACCTTTCATTTTGCTGCTTTTTCTCCTACCTTCTTTTATAAGCAAGCTTTCCCTGGCCCTCACGCATGACCTATTACTATGGCAATATCATTACTGCTAAGTTGTATGCCTAATGGGTCTTGAGGCTGAAGTTAGACTCTTAGTCTGGCATGCTTTGCTGTTAACAAATCCACGTTTGCTGTTGTTTTTTGGCTGTTTTTGAGCCTGCATGTTGGTTTTTTTTCCCCCTCTAATTATATTCTAGGGAATTACAAATTGATGCTAAGAAGAATACCTCCCAGGCTGCTTCTCTTCTCTTGTTATGTTGGAGACAGGGATGACGTTTGTCCTTTTTTGGTCTACTGGTACTTTGCTAGCCCTCTGTGATCCTCAGCAGTTCTGGCCATTATTCTTAGTAATTTAAGAAGAGAACTTCAGACTAGTTGCTGTGATGAAATATGACTCATTTTTTGATGGACTATTGTTCCTTCTGTATTCAGGCCACCTGATCACTTCATTGTTACTATGCTGGTTGTGTTAATGATTGGTCATGTTTCATTTTTTTTTAATGAAGATGATGGTGAAAAAGGCATTGAAGATTAAAAAAATATACATTGGAGGATTGTTTTGGAGACAACCACTAAAATGCCTTTTTTCAGATTGCAAATTTAATCTTTAATATTTTTATGTATGGTACCATGCAGGTTATGGAGAAAGGCAGTAACTGAAATCACCACACACTCCTTGAGGACCTAAAAGATTGAATTTAAAACTGTAGTGGGGTAGAGCGTAATTTTTAGTATCATTCAGATTTTTTCTGAGTTAAGTGTAAACTATTTAAAGGCATTCCCATCTTGAATTTGTTGCTGTCACAAAAGGGTCACTTATCCATTGAGGAAATGTAACGAGCTGTGCTTGTACACAGGTTGCTGCAGCAGATCAGCTTCAGAACAGCCTTTGAAGAAGTCGTACTCGGGTTGACGGATGAGCGGAGGGTTGAAGTGCCCACCTTGGCTTTGTGGTGGTGACAGTCCCTGGTGTAGCATCTGTTTCTTCTGGAAGCCGGGAGGCAGTGAAGTGCTTTTGACTGAGAAAAAGAGTAGTAAACACCCATGCTGTATCCTGGAGTCCAGTATGAGGTTGTTCAATATGTTGTGACCTATGGGATTTTTGGAAAGATCTAAGAGACCTGAGAAATGCCTTCCAAATAGGAGTAGCTTCTATGTGGATTCATGCACAGAAATTGCTACCTGTTGTTTTTTTTCCAGTCTTATTTCCCGTTTTCCTGAATTGTAATCTGTTGACTATTGCTGATGGGCACAGATATTTGGAGTTCAGTTATCTGGTTCCTCCTGAAACCACCTGGGTTTAGCAACATATTTTAGCCTCTGGATTAAACCTTTAGCATCTCCTATCCTGTTTGGAAAGGAAGTCTTTCCTAATCATTTGTTTTGTTTTTTTATCACTAGGCAACTTGTACTGAATCTTCTAGGAAAACTGACTTATCTTTCAGGTAGTATTGGTTCCGTATGCTAGAGCGAAACATTGAGGTTGTGTGCTGTTTTCAGAGGTGAAAGGAAGTGAGTATGCAGTGAGCATTTATTGGGCCTTCACGGGATTTGAGAGAACTCAGATTTCCACACAAAGCTATTAGGAATTCTAATTGTAGAGAGACTTTTCCTAATTTGCTTTGCTTAATGCTTTGTCTGTAGTACATTTTGGCTACTGTTATAGCTGCACAGGAGAGAGCCCCCCTTTGCAGACAGAAATGAAGGATCTTTGAGGAGTGAACTGGCCCTATTCATTTCCAGAATGGAGTTCTAGCAACAAAGTCTGGCAAATGTAGAATGTTTTAGCAGGAAACAGCCCTTTATTCTTGCTTCTTGGCAGAGCTTGGGTTGAGTCCCACCATTCTTTCCTCCTCTGGCTCTCGCTTTGAGTCCCTTTTTTTCTTTTGAGAGACTTCTGTTTTTATTAACTTGTTTTTGCAGAGTGACTTTAATGAAAGATGCTACACTGGCAGTCCTGGATGTTGAAGTTGTGCATAAATTTTTCTGGTGTGTATTGGACAAATGTTTTGTGAATTATGCAGTCTGTGGTGGATCACCTCTCTCTCTAGATTGCAAACGAGGGATCTTATTTTAATGCTATTTCTTTGGTGGATAGAATTTCCATTTACTAATAGGGCGAGTACTGTTCTAGGCCTTCAACAATTACTTTTTCCATGACACAAGTTGTGGTTTGTCCTGGGACTCTAGGGTGTGATGAACAAACATTTTGTGGAGTGAACTCAAATTACAGCAGAATCAGAAGCTGAAGAAAACTCCAAACCATGAAGTCAGTTAAGTCACCTGAGATCATTGATATTTATTTTTTTTTTGAGTTTTGCTGAGGTTGTAAGTAGTGAATTGAAATTGTTTTCCTTCTCATCATTTGAGCCGTTGACTGTCACTAATTTTAACAATGCCATTCCTGGGGTCCCTAACTCAGACAAATTGTGTAGCAGATTTTCTCATTTTATGTTGTATCAAGCAAGTCTGTGCATCCAGTGGACACAATTCAATGCATTTTTGTCTCCGGAATTACCCACCTTGAGCATATGCTGCAGTTCTACCTGCGAAGGGAAGGAGGAATGTGAGCCATATATATGATTCTACCAGAAATAAAATGTCTGTTTTTAACTTTTAACTTCAAGGATTTTTTTGAATTGTGCTAGGGCTTGCTTCCACAGCCTGGAGCTGTCACAAGCAGTGCAGAGTTTAAAGCTGACCTCATAGTTTCAGTGATGTCTGCATGATGTCAAGGGGGAATGGTCTTAAACTGAGACAGGGGAGGTTTAGGTTAGATATTAGGAGGAAGTTTTTCACACAGAGGGTGGTGACGCACTGGAACAGGTTGCCCAAGGAGGTTGTGGATGCCTCATCCCTGCAGGCATTCAAGGCCAGGCTGGATGTGGCTCTGGGCAGCCTGGTCTAGTAGTTGGCGACCCTGCATGTAGCAGGTGGGTTGAAACTAGATGATCATTGTGGTCCTTTTCAACCCAGGCCATCCTATGGTTCTAGGGTTCTATGTCTGAATAAAGAGTTAGTGTTACGTGCAAGGACTGCTGAGAGAGGTTTCCTCACATTTTGTAGATTGCACACGGGTTATGTTGTGACGAACTACCAGTATGACGATGATTTCTTTGTAACCAGACAGAAAAAAAACTCAGTTATTTTCCATTTGTATTTGGATGGCACTCATGATTGTACAAGTTTGAAATGTTTAATTAACTGGTTTATAGATAAGGAGTTTGGAGCCTTACAGTACAAATTAGAAGGTGACTTCAAGTGCTTCTCACTGAGCTTTCAAAAAGGAGTAATCCCACCTAGCTGTGTGTCAATTATTCAGTTCCTGTGCAAAAAGATCCCAAGGTTAGGTAGCGGTAAGTTTCCATTTCTGAGAGCCCCTGTGTAACTCTTCTAATTCCCAGAAATATTCAGAAGATTCAGAAACAAAAGTGAGATGAGGTTGTATCCGTCCTCCCACTCTGTCAGCTGGAGTATTAATATCTGATTCTGAACCCAATCAGTGCAATCTTCCCACTATTGCTTCTGGTCACAAACTGTCTGTGACAATTAAATGTTATTATACCTTGGTCTTCGTGGTGTCATCCTCACAGTCTAGATGCTTAACTGTTGATCTCGCTTGGAAGGTTGTCGGCTAGCCTTCAAAAAATTTGAGTTTCTAGTGTCTTCACAACTTCTCCCTTTGCCAGGTGTGTAGTTTGACATTTGCCATGTAGCTGTGCCTTGGAAACAGTATTTCAACATTTTCATGTTAGTAAGACTCGGACTTCTAAGTGATCTCACCGAAGATTCACATAACAGCTATTTCTGATGCCTTTTTCGTGCTTGTAGATACTCTGGTATTTCTGTCCTTTGGCAGCAAGATTGCTAAATGGCCTGGTTTGAGCTTATGCAACAGCAGAAACAGCTCTTTCAGGGATTCTTCCTTAATCCTAGAAGGTCTCATGGGCATTCTCTTTTCTGCTTACCAGCATTGCTTTTTACATTAACATCAGCAAAGAATTACAGGGAGTTACAAACTTCTGATGACAGAACCACATTATTCTATCCTTCCTAAATATAATCTTTTTATAGCCACATCAAAGTTCCTTTCAAAGGTGGTCTTTGACTTCTGCTTGAATTGGGTTATCCATTTACAAATATTTTTCTTGAAATCACATACTTGCCAAGATGTGGAAAGACTTTAGTTAATAGGCATCCATAGGGTGCTTTCCTTTTGCATGGAAGAACAAAACAGTTTCAGACATTTCAAAGCCTCTTTGTTGCTTATGCAAGGGGAATGAAGGGTCCAGCCCTCTGAATTCCTAACCGAATCTCATTTTGCATCTCTGCTGGCAACAAATTAGCCCATGTAATTGCTACCACCAAGAATGCATACACTTTCTACTCTCTATACATTTATACTGTTGTTTTCTTTGTTCTGTGTTAAGAATATATCCACATTTGACATCCTTGTGGAGTTAAAGCAATGTCAGCACTTTGTGTATTCATCAAGCATTAAGCCAGGTCAGAACAACCAAAGGTGGCATCTCTCTCTTCAGAGCATCTTTTTTACTATTGGCCATGAAATGTGGGTTGTAAGTCTGTAATAGAATACATACAAGAACTCAAAGAAGTGGAATGTTATGCATCTCTGGGATAACTGCAGTACAAACAGTCTACTTAATTGACACTGATGTACGAAGAGTGAATAGGAGAACTGGCAGTTTGTCTGGTTTCCTATGGGCCAGTTTGAGCAATACAGTTTTAAGTTAGTGAGGGAGATCACATCTTTAAAAGAAGGGAGTGTCACACAGGCTTAGGGATCTTTTCATTTGACATTTCTGGGCTCATGGTGCATCACAAGTGGGATTGTGACTACAGTATGCTGCAGCATGGATGGCGTGTGCTGCAGCTATTCTAATTTCAAAGGCCACGTTATGCAAACTTCTATGTGCTATTGTACTGCTACAAGTCTTTGTTTGTATTGCTTTTGTTTTACATTCTTTAAATGGTTCATGACCAAGGGCAGACTGTTTTTTAAACAGCATTTGATTGTACTAGTGACGAAAAATGCTCGTGCAGATTGGATATCAGTCCTTCAAGAGCTTCTTCTCTTGTAAGCAGAGAATATGCTCTATATACTGAAATTTTCAGCAGCTCTAGATTCAATAGATGCTTGCCTGCTTGTTCAAGTATAGGCAGTAGAAATCCAGATACTACGTGCATTCTGTCTTCAGTCCAAACTTAAATTCCTTAGGAAGAGAATACAGCTTCATCTGAGCGTTTAGGCTCAGGGATCAGTGTTAGTATCTAAGCTGAAGCATCCAGATGAGCTTCTGTGTTCCTGGACGCAGGAATGTGCTTTGGCTGCATGCTCTTTGAGGGCAAGACCTGAGCATGAATGAACCTCTCTAGTTTTGTTCTCCTTGTCCATTCTTCATTCCTTGTTTGTCCTTTCTGTGGAAACAGCCACACTCGGTGATTTTTGGACCAAGCTCCACTGATTAAAATCAGTTTAAATGAAGTCTCAGAATACTGCCGCCTTCACTTAAGAAAATGGGTTTTTTAAATGCTGTCAAAGTCCTTGGTAAAAGTGATTGTTAAGTCTAAAGTAATTAAATTGATAAAGTTCTCTTAAGCATAGGCAAGGAGGGCCATTTATGGCATTTTCTTTGTGCATTTGTGCACCGTTATGGAATTGACTGAGACTTCCACTTTGTAAGGCCACTCAATACTCATCAGGTGGTTTTAGAACTTTGTTTTTCAGCCACTGACCATAACGTGAAAGTTTTTAAACAGCTGTGTTCATTTTGGCCCCCACATGAAATGAAGACAACTTTTTCCTGCCTAATTGTTAGGTAATTGCCTAATAAAATAACGGAGAGGAAATTAACTGCTCTTTGAGCTTCTAGAACAATATTCTCAAGAAACATAGAAATCCCAAACAAAAAATACTTTTTAAAAAGCATCCCTCTAGTTGTAAGTTGTTAGTCTTTGTTTATATTTCACAGGGCAATCTTGGTAGCATGCAGACTCCTCGTTCAAGCAAAATATATAAGAGATATAACAAACTCAATTTCAGTTAGAGGTCAGAGGAGGAGGAGCAGTGATCAGATGTTTTTAAGCTATTTGAATACTACTGTGATCAAAAACATAAAACTTCTCAGTTTTCTCTGAGAGGGAAGCATTTAGTTATGGGGTTATCTTTAGCTTTTTTCTTTTTAAGGCTGCAATGTTTTTAATACTTAAAATGGTTTTGTCTATTAAAAGCAGATCAACATTTCATATATCTAATAGCCTGTATTTATAAATACAACGTGACCTTACGTTTTGATCGTGAAGCCTGTCTCTTGCAGCAAATCAAGTGCTAATTCTTCACTGGTTGTTATCAGTTTTATTCTATTAAAGCAGCACACATTTCTGAATACGGGTGTCTATTAGACTACAAGCAGTAAATGTTAACTGGTATTTGGCATCTTGCAACAATACACAGTGTTTTTTCAAAGCGTTTCAGTGTTTAGCTGCTACTTGTGACAAGGCCTTAATTCTGAAGTTTTGTGAAATATGAGTAGAAAGACTTAAAACTTGAACTATCTAAGTAGAACTCCCTGGCTCCTTCATCATCTAACTTCAACGTTCACCATCCCTATATAAAATAATAGGCGTGGAGGAGTGGAAGAGACCCACCTAGAAGCGATCTGGGGCTTCTCCCGTATCAAAATTAAAATGAGCTGCCCCTACATCTTTATCAACATACCTCATGTAATATTGTCTTACAAAGATTTCACTACTGCAGGCAGTAGTCCCTTTGTAAACACTCTTATGAATTGTTTTCTTACTGTTGATAAAGGCTTTTTTTACATCTGGTCTGAATCTTTCTTACTGCAAGTTAAGCTCATTTTTTCTGCTCCTATTAACCACGATCCCAAAAGTAATATGTTTAAGACTACATATTTAAGGCTTGTTTAAGATCTTGTCTATGTTTGCTCTTCCTTCCATTAAACCTCAGTTCTTTTAAGCTTTCCTCCTTGGTCTTATTTCTGAGGTCTCTCATTAGACTTGGTCACAATGATGTGGCCTTTTTTTACCACTCTTTCAAAACGTAGACCCAAATCTTGTCCCATTAGTCCAGCCTGAGGCCATCCTCATCCTGAGTAGGGTGAAAAAATCGTCATTTGTCTTTGGATTTTACTTCTATCAGTATAATCACAAGTAATTTTGTTTGCTCTAGTTTATTAACTAGTGTTTCCGCAGCAGCGAGATGTTAACTCATATTCACTTTCTGAAGTGTTACAAACCCCAGATCCTGTCCTGCAGTTGCTGCCTGTACAGCTGTTCTCTTTCCTGTATTCGTGTAGCAGAATATTTCTCCTTCTATAGATTCATGTACTTTTGCCTGGTAGATAGCTTCTCTTTTTTCAGAATCATTTCTCTGTCAAGGTAATTTTGAGTCCTTATCATCCTTCCAGTTTTCTGTCATCTGCAGTTTTAATGAATACTCTTTATTTCCTCCTCCAAACAACTAATGGAGATATTAAAATACTGACTAACACTGGTACAGGAACAAAACCTTGCAAAATTACAATCGGTATGTTTTTCCACACTCACTGTAAGCCATTAGTAAATGCTGTTCTGTATTTTTCCTGTCCAATTCCACCCCCTAGCATATAGTATTTTCTCTAGGTGAAGGGCCTACAGGGCAGGACTTGTGAGGAGCAGGTAAAGTCCTGTGGTGTGTGCAGAGGAGCTGAGGGGAGGCCTGATGGCAGCTGCAGCTCCTCACAGGGAGCGGAGGGGCAGCGCTGAGCTCTGCTCTCTGTGACAGCGACAGGGCCCGAGGGAACGGCATGGAGCTGTGTCAGGGGAGGGCAGCTGGGGGTTAGGGACAGGTTCTGCACCACAGGGTGGTGGGCATGGAACAGGCTGCCAGGGCAGTGGGCACGGCCCCAAGCTATTGAAGTTCAAGAATCATTTGGATACTGCTCTCAGACATAGGGTTTGTGTTTTGGTGGTGCTCTGTGGAGCTAGGAGTTGGACTCAATGGTCTTTGTGGGTCCCTTCTAACTTGGGATGTGCTATGATTCTATATTCCATAAATGGTTTGAGAGGTGCGCATAGGGAGTTAAGGCTGATAGTCTGCTGCCTATCTTGCACCATTTAAGCCCATCTGCTGCAGCTATGTGCCTGTCTGTTCAAACCAGACAGGGCAGGAGCAGTGCTCTGTAACTGTGCCCCTCCAGGGTCTGCCTCTACTTTAAACTGGTGCAGTGGAATGCTGTCCTTCCAGTAGGAGAGCTCTAGGGCACAGCACCTAAAGAAATAGGACTATAATCAAGCTTTGTCCTTGCCAAGGAAGACTTTGAGGGTGAGATTGGTGATGTAACCGAAGTACACTGAGCCAAGTGCTCATAGAACTTTCCTGTTCTGCCAATGACAAACTCCATTTCTCACCCTCAGATCTCTGTGGCCAGCTCTTCTGTAGGCTCAGCATCCCCCAGCCGGAGTTTGTGTCACCTGCTCAACTCGGTGCTGGAGGGAAGGCTCTCTGAGTGCCATGGGCCCGGGGGTACCTGCTGTGGAGAGCGGCGGGAGCTGTGCTGTGGGCAGTCAGTCCTTGTGTCTGCCAGCGCAGCTGCTGCGAGCACGTTGAGCGGCACGTGGGGCTCATAAAGGCAAATGGGAGAATACGGTTGTGGGACGCAGCGTACCACATGAAAGGATCTCTTTGCTTAGTCATCTTTAACGAGGCAGCATGAGAGGGCAGCCTAACCCCAACACAGTTATGCTGCAGTCTTTTGCTAGCCCTAGAGGGCAGAGTTAAATTTATGGTGTGGGGTTAGCATATGCTGTAAATGTTTCTCCATTAAATGTGTTTCTCGTTTTAAATATAAATATTTAAAATCTTACTTGTATTTAAATATAAATACGTTTGACATTCACAAAAAGGGTACCAGGCAGCGCTCTTAAAATCTCAAACTTGTTCGGTTTCTGAACGGTGAGTTAATCCCTTCTTAGAAGATACTTATCTGAAAACTTGCCCTGGCACGAATATGTTTTCTTTCTGATTTAGCGTTAGCTCTTTAATCCCTAATTTTAAGAATTAAGCATGATGAAATGGCATTAGTACCAGATGAATTTGATGTATTACATTAAGAGATGGAGATAAATACATTTTAACGGCTTCTGCACCACGCTTGCGGAAAAGTAATTGCTCAAGAGGCAATAAACGAAGAAAAGCCTGTAGTATGTAGGGGTTGTAAGGTTCCCTTTTGAATTTTTTTTTTCTATCTCTAATAACATTAACACTTAAATTGACCCAATTAGGTTTTAAAATATATGTTTTAGCTTGTAAAATCTGACTCTTCTGGGTCCCCTGCTTTTTGCTGCCTAATAGCTGGCTGCAGACAGGTTGTTGCTACGCCAAGATTAACAGGCCAGTGTATCGCTTCAGGAACGAGAGCTTTGAAGTTGCAAAGTATTAATGAGAGAAATAAAAAATCCTAGACAGATGCAGGAGTTGCAGTAGTTGGGAACTTGTGTCAGCCAAAGAATTTCTTTTGTCTCCGAGGCTGAGGCAAGCTTTTCATTTTTCTTTCTTTTCCTCCCTTTTTGATCCCTGTTGGGAGGATCTTCATGTTTGAAATTTCCAAATACCTAATTTGTGTGTTTTACTCGCGTCTGTGTTTACTTAATACCGCTCTTTCTTCCCTCTGACTTTCACGTTTGCTTTTCCTCTGCCAACTTTGAACTTGCTGCAGCTCAGGAGAATGAGAGCTAAATGGACCGCCGCGGATAAAACTACAACAAGAAGAGCAACGTCTGCAAATGATCCTTTGCTGTTTCCTGAGTCGTTCCAGCCTCATTAATCAGTGCTCGCGCTGAGGCGGCTGTGCGGTGTGTTATGTCGCCGGCACAGCAGCTTCTCCGTCCCTTTCCCCCACCCCCTGCGTGCCTACCCAGTGGGGAAAACTAGAGAGGGAAGCCATCAATCTTGCCTGTCGCTCGTGTCAGCAGTGATTCTCCTCTCGACTTCCTGTTCTTGCCGTCCTGCCCACCACCTGTGTTTAGAATTAGCTCGGATGCTGTGGGCTGCGCTTGGCTCTTCACCTGTTCTGCCCCGACGGCATGGCTATCAAAATAAAGCAGGGGGCTAAATGCTATAGCATGTGAATGGACACCATTCACAGCAGGGTGAGTTGCAGAGGGATTTCTGTTGCAGCTGTTGTTATATTACAGCTATTGTAATGCTGCCATTGTCTTCTGCGATAGTGAAGTTTATAGGTCTGAAATCTCTTGCTTCTGTTTCAGCCCAAAGGTGAGCTTGTGAGCAGATTTTTTTTTTTTAATTAAACTAAATGGAAAATATTTGTTAAATACATTATATAGCTGCAGAGATGTATCTCCCATCAGTTGGCTTGCTGGACAAAATTTATGAATAGAGACTAAAGAAATCGATTACTTAGAAGCTCTGTCCTTACCTTCAGTTACCTGGAGGATACAATTAGCAGAAGATTCTTCAGGAGTTGATTTGTATCTCTCTATATCTGGCCAGTGGGAGGTCTTGAAAATGTCCGTCTCCCCCCTCACTGAGTACCAGTAGACTGAAAAGCTGAGATGTATTGCCTCCACTGTTCTAGGTTGGGATCGATGTCATAATCTTATGGTCTGTTGTATTTCCTTATACTGAATGAAAAGGAGAAAGCAGTCCTGTTGGCAGCTTTCTCCTATCTCCTTGAATGGATGCTAGCTTTCTTAGTTTTTAAAAATAAAGAAAAGATGAAAGTAGCGTGTGCTTTCCTTATCATTGTAGCTGTGTCATCATCTGATGTCATTTCAAGTGTGTGATGGCAGTATTTATGTGGAGCTATAACGAAGCGGGTCTTAATCCCTATGAATGCTTTCACTTGATTTTATTGCGTAACTCCTTTGAGAAGCAGATGAGCTGTGTTATGACTGATTTTACAACATGTCTGAGAAGCGGTTGTCTGTTGGCCATGCCGCATAGGTATATTTAACTTCAGTTCAGCTCTCTTAGAATTCCTCAAGCTAAACATGACGGGCAGAGCCAGGATACTAAGAACTAGCTTACAGAAATTTTGTTGATCTGCTTGAATCTTTTCAGTATAATTCTCAGCACTTTGAGAGGCTTGAATTGTTCTCTTCTTTTGAGTGGGTGCAGTTTGAGGCTTCCCAATCACTGGTTACCGCACTAAATCGCTGGATCTTGTGTCCATGCTTTGTCTTCTGGTATGATGACAGTTCATATTTGCCTGGCTCTTATCCTGAGGAATTAAAAAATAATAATAAATTCTTCCTGGTGAAGAATCCTTAAAATAAAATAAAATTATAAAATTAGTAAAATCCTATAATTTTAAAAGAGACAGAGGTGGCTTCTTATACTAATAAACAAAAGAAGAATTGCCCTTTTCAGCGTTGCAGACGTGGTGCTGAGCTCACGGAAAGAGCCCTTTATTGTTATGGCCAGTGACAGAATGAAATGTTTGCAGCGATGAGCTCGTCTATTGCTTTCCACTGGATTTTTAGTTTGGTAAAAACAGTTTTAGATTATGGTTAGTTGTATATTTCCATGCTTGTTTCTGAAATAACTTCAAAGCTCTTTGCAGAGTCCCTAATGTTGAATTCAAAAGAAAGACACCTTTCCACAGGTTCTGTTAAAGAGACTACGAAGTATTTAAATTTTTAAGTTTGTAAATATTTCGCCTGGACAGTCTAACTTTTTTAAAAGATATTCTGTAACCGTCATATTGTCTAGATATCAAATACACATATATCTGAATAACGTGTATTTGGGTTGTACAGATGTCTAAATTAGAGGCTATTAACGAAGTCAATTTGAGTCAGCTGAAAGTCATGGAATGAAATAGAGAAACTTTTTGTCAAACTTCTTCTACAGCTGCAAATAGTTTAAGGAGCATATGACATCCTGCTCTGGAGGTTGCAAAAAGCTTTTAAACACAATTGGAAAAAGCAACGTGTGCAGCTACCAGCATCCAAAGCATAGCTGTGCTTAAGGGGTTGTGCTGCTGGGCTGCTTGAAGAGCTTGGAAATGTCTCTGTGGGCTCATTGAGAGAGGCCTGTCTCTGCTTTCTGAAGTGTGCAGCACAGCCTGGAGAAGGAAAGGGGGATTTACTAGAATTGTAGAAGGGATTTTGCTGAGTTCTCTAGTTCTGGCGCGCTTGTCTGATACATGCAGGAAATGAGGGTGGATTTGACAGCCAAAGTGAGGCCTTGACTCCTTACTGCAGCGTGGCCTACTGAGGAAAGCTGAGCTTTGGTCCAAGACAGCAAGACTGGAGTTTGAAGCAACCATCTTTTCCACTATGGCCTTTTGCTTTCAAAATAGGTGTGAGGCATTTGGGCCGTTATGCTCTGGGACAGGAACACAGAGCTTAGTCCTGGTAGTTCAGGAGCATTTCCGTATTGTCAGTTTTCCAATAAAAGGAGCAGCAGTGTTCATTCCCCAGTGAAGAGGTAAGAGAACACGTGAACTTTAACAAGTTTTAGGCCAAACTTAGTTTAGAAATGCTGCTGGGAAAATCACTGCGGTGTTTGGAGCTGCCATGTAGAAGTCTTACTGAGAGAAAACAAGTAATACGTGTTAAAACACTTGTTGGATACCATGCTTTTGACAGGAGTGTGGGTTAACATAAAGCACTAGTGGTGTAGGTGCACACACCATACGGAATTAAACACAGGACCAGCAGGCTCACACTGTGCTCACTACATGTATCTGAATGAGTGAGTGCCTACGGGCTGAAACTTCATGTCTTGTGGCTTTCACTCTGCCCCTTTGGGAAGACTTCACTCCTTTTGTTTCCATCCCTTTCCAGCTTCGGTGCACACAGCTCCCATGTCCTGACATAGCAGTTCTGCTGAAGCACATTCCAGTGCTGTGATTTCATGGTACCAGGCAGCCCTCCCCTGCCACGCTGCTCTGCTGCCCACTGCTTCTCACAGGGTGAACAAACAGCGAACATAAACTCTCTCCAAAGGAGCAATGTTCTCTGTATATTTTTAGTGCTAGAAATTCAAGATTCGTTTAAGGGTAGGTATTTTTGTATTTTTTAATATAGAGTTCTGCTAACGCAATTTGCTGAACGTATCTTGTTTTATGTTGTTGAAGAGAATCAAAGGAGTTAAAGATGAAAGACTTCTAGTCAACTGGTCCCTCAGCTAGGAGCCAGTATGGATTTGTTCTTTGTAGTGGATTTGCTAGCTCAGTTTTTATTATTGGATTTACTTGTTTCTGTAAGTTCCATACTTTAAGTTAAGAAATTGCTGAGCTTGGACTTGCTATAATGCTGCTACTGTTTGTTTCTCATGCTTGACTGATTATTTATTGCCCATACACTGAACAAACCTTTTATAAGTGGTTGTTTACCATTTGAACACAGAGGCACCATTAAAGATGTTGTGCTTGCACTCACAGGTAGGCCGTTTCCTGGGTAGACAGAAAACTTTGTTCTCTGTTTATTTAAAATTGCGTGCATTTTACATTGTGCATGGGTGTTTTCTTTCCGACTTGTAGTGTGTCAGCAATTATTAACTTATAGGTAAAACTATCTTTAATGAGCTCATCGTCACCCTTCAAATATTTTGAGTTAAGGCAGAACTTGAATGTGCGAGGAGTACTGAGACACCAATGTTTTATATTTTGTTGGTGAAAAATGATTTCAGACTGTCTGTTGAAATGTCTCTATTGCATTTGTACCATCTATTTGAGACTATTATACTCCACGCAAGGGATGGTTTTGCCTAGTGACTTAATCTACAAAGTGGGCAGTGGTCTGGGAAGATCCTGACCATGTTTTGGGAAGCATATAATTCAGAGGCTGAAAGGCTTTGGGCCTGAGGAGGTTCATGGGTAGAGCTGTCCTCCACAGTTTTAAAGTGCCAGCTGTGTTTGAGTCAAGGCGCTGGCACATAAGCAGATCTGTGCGGAGTGCACTGTGATCCCAGCTTTCTGGTACAGCAGACACTTACCCCAAGGGGTGGAGTTGTTTGTGCTCTGGAGCAGCATGAGCTTCAGAGTCCCAAGGGAAATGAATCAATAACAAAGGGACATTTCACATGGTACTGTTTTTGTCTATGGTACAGTCAAAAGATGTGCACGTCTCTGCACCATCTTTTAACACAGTCATCTAAATGTACTTTATTTGGCGCATGTCCACAGTAGATTTCTACAATGTCATAAGGTTTCCTCAGTATTCTAACAGTGCAGCTAGGAATCTTTCTCTATAATGTCACTGCAGTCAAGGCAGTAGTAGCCTCCTTACTCGGTGCCTCCTTACTGTCTTGATGTGCCATGCCATCTGGGCAAAAGGGCATGGGGAAGAACAAGCAGGAGAAGAAAATTCTAGGAGAACATGGGAAGTGCAAAACTATGTGGAGAAGAAAATGAGAGGGGCTGTGAGCAGCTGTAGCTTGTGTAGAATAGTGTGGTTAAACAGGCATATAAATAGGCACTGGAAAGCAAGCAGCGCTGTGGATGGAAGGGAAGGTGGGAAGGAGCATCAGGATTTGAGCTGAATGAAGGGAGATAGGAACACGAGAAGAGGAAATGTGCCCTGAGAAACAGCCAGTTGTTCCAGGATCCCTATGAGTCCGGAACACTATCTCAGTATTCATCTATTTATATCTTGTTTTCTTTTCTGAGCTCTTATTCTCTTGGTGAACAACTGGAACACGGAAAGCAAAAGACAAATGTTATACCTGTTAAATACCTGTTGCATTGCTTCACAACTGCTCTATGTCCTTAACAGCAAAGCTCTGAGCCCTAGTGAATCTTGAGTTTCTACTAAGTTTCATTTCATTTATGCGTGTTTGGCTTCTTTATGTCTCTTGCTCTAGGTGAGCACCTGGCCTCACTCAGCCAACAGCAAGTCACCTGCAGTCCTTGGGCCAGGTCGTAGCTTCTGCCAGTGGTGATAAATGTGCTGCTATGGTTTCCTAGGTAAACAAGAGAGATAAGGATTGCATATTTTGTAAAGTGGAGAAAAGGAGTATGGTGGGCAAGGACCACATCACAAGAACTGGGAGTTAGAATTGCTGTTGGAGGAAATGGTGTGAATTTTCACTTCACTGACTACCTGACAGCTCCAGGGCTAGAGGTCCTCTAAGAGCACCTAGAAATGGACTCAGAAATACATCTAGAAGTCAAGCTGATATTTGGGATGGTATGGAAGGGTTATTGACTGGATTTAAATGTGTGGGCACTTACGAGAGAAATTAGCATGGCTGCCAGCCCAAACTTCCTCTTACCTGTCAGCACAAACACTAATGCGTTGGATAAGAAAACTGTCTTGATTTGAAAAATTGGCTTACTTTGAAAGCAGGGAGAAATTTTCAGCAAATTTTGAAGGAAATTGGCTAGGCTTTTCTAAACTATAAATCATGTTTAAAAAAAAAAAGTTCTACTTCAAAACACTTTCTCAGTCATTTTTCTGGAGTCTATCTGAGTCAAAAAGAATTAAGGGAATGCAGTCGATTTGAAGTCCTGTTTTTAATAGTTAAAAATACTGATACTTGTCCTTGACTCTTACTGCCATTTTGTGTCTTTTCATAGTTGAATTACTTTTTTTTTTCTCTTCCCCGCCCCCCAGCACCCACACAGTTATAACAGATTCACAGGATTGGAAAGAGATTATATCAGTAAATAAATGATCTATTTTTAATAGATGTTGCTTATAAAATTAATGAGGAAAGAAATGATGCAGCCAGAGGTACAATGAAGTTGATGTTCCCATTGCACACCAGAGTCCGACAGTTTGTATTGTACAGCTTTGTAACTGGGACTGCCTGCTGAGGTTGCTGAGACCCTCATGTATAAGTTGAGCAATCTTGCATACTCTCATAACTTGGCATGTTACAAGCATTTTCTTATGAAGCATTGCTGAATTACTTTCTGAATATGGTGGAATTCTTTGGAAAGGTCAGGAGGTAATTGATCATACAGTGACAGCTTAGGGCTCTGAGAAATGATCAGATGGAGTGCAAAGATGCAGGAAAACAAACTTTCCAAGATGGTAACTGTCACTTAGCCAAGCAATACATTTTTTTAACGCTTTTTAATCTTTGTTCTCAGTCTCAGCTTCTTAATCTTTTTTCTTTTTTTCCTGTGAACTCCCTTCAGATGTTCATATTTTACTGGTACTGGAGTATCCATGTGATCCTAAGCTGTGGTAATGCTTCTTAACAGAACCCTTTAGAAACTCTCCTGCTGCCAAGATGGGTAGTTTCAAGACTTTGATGGTCTTGACTTCTGAGTCAAGAAGTAGTTTTCTTTCAGGAGCCACTCCGAATGTTCTTTGTAGCTAGAATAATAAGGCTGCACTGCACTTATGGGAGTTAAGATGGCAATCAACTTGGATATTATATATGTTTATAATAAAAATGTTCTCTTTGTTGTGATCTGAAGTTATCAGTATCAGAGTGGACTAAAGAGAAACAGAAAGCAAAAGAAGTGAAAAAAAGATGAATCTACCACTTGGTTTCTGAAACCTAGCATTCACTGATCTTGTTTATAGCTGTGTTTGTTTGCATATGTAGTCTGATTTCTTAAAACCATGCTAGTTGTCAGACTCTGGGGTAAGATAGAGTATTTTGACTGACTTATTGCACTTACTTTTGGGCATCCCTAGGTAGGGCTTTCTAGTACACTGGGAAGCAGAAAGAAGGGGCGAGTGTAAGTAAGGCTTTATTAATGAGTTAAAATATAAAAGAGCCTTTAAATATGTGTGTATATATATTTATGCTTCTGTTAATTTTACCGCTACTTTCTAACAGAATACGGTAACGGATCGGATTTTCTCTGGTATCCAGCCAACTGGGACTCCTCATCTTGGTAACTACCTTGGAGCAATTCAGAACTGGATGAATCTGCAGGAAAAGTACAACTCAGTGTTATACAGCATTATGGACCTGCACTCTCTCACCATGCCCAAGGAGCCAGCTGTCCTTCGACAAAATGTACTGGACACCACTGCTGCCATCCTGGCCTGTGGGATTGACCCAAGGAAGTGCTTCCTGTTCCGACAGTCACTGGTTAGTGCTCGTTACGTTAAAATTGTTTCTGATTAAGTGGCTTTCCAGATATGTTAACGAATGAACATAGCATTACCAAATTCATTTATCTTGTCTGTGTTCGTGGTCCTAGAAAATGTTAGCTGAAACTATGATCAAGAAGTCTGTTTGGAGAGAAGTATGTTTTAAATTTCTCAGACAAAGTAAGATGCTTGTGCACATATGATGGATACCGGGTGCCCACCACAGTGTTTTCTCATTCCTCTTCCTCAACAAGACTCCTGGCTGCTGCTGCACAACACTGAGTTTTCCCCTTTCTTAAATCTGCTCTCCCAGAGGCACACCCAGTGTCACTTATGGCTCAGCTTTGGATATTTTGCTCAAGTTCCTTTTGGAGCAACTGGAGCTGGCTCTGACCTGATGTGGAGCAGCTACTGAGCTCTGCTCACAGAGGCCATCCCTGCAGCCCCACTCCCACCATGTAAAACCAATACAGCATGTTATTCATAACACACTGAAAGGACCTGTTAAACATTAATTTAGCTCCGTAGGTTTCGCTTTGGTCACAAAAGGTTAATGCTTAAATGCATAAACATAGCCTGTACAATCATAAGAGCGAGTAAAACAAGTCTTTGTTTTTGTACTGGCATTTACCACTCAATCTGCCAGCAGCACAATATCTACTACGAGTGATTGGCGTGGTATGTTTTGTGTCAGTTCCACATCATAATTACTGTAGGAAGTTCAGTCTTCTCTGAGATTTTTTCCCCCTCTTTTGATGTAACCTCCTTTTCATACACACCTTTTTTCAACCTGATCTAAGTAATTCCTGGTGAACTACTTGCTTCTTCATCTGATCACCCCATGGAGTACTGGACTTACCTTCTTACTTGGTACATGTCAGCCTGATCTATCACATGCTGCATATTCCTGGAACATAACTTAATTTCTTCCCCCATTAACTTTCTGTAAACTGGCAAATTTCTGCAGTTTGCCACAGAGGCAGATGTGTCACAGCTTCTGCTGTTGTGAAGACATCTTTAAACAGACATCCAACTTGCAATAGTGCTGCAAAGGTGATGTCTGCAAAGTCTGCAAAGTCTGCAAAGGGTCTGAATTTTATCAATGAGAGATGAAACCCAGTCGTTACATTTCTCCTTTGAACATGGTTCTTTACCTACAGTTTTCTGTTGTTGTTAAACTGCAAATGATAATCATGACTCCATCTCCTTGATGGATTTTGAATTGATGAAGACAGATCCGCTTCTTGCTTTGCTTTTTCCTTTCTATTAGAAAACAAATTTCACTCCATTAACACAGAATTCAAATGGAGATGTGATTAATTTAACCTTTGTTCAAATCTGTTCGTCACTTTAAATTAAAAGTTTGAGTCTTAACTTGGCTCTGATCTGTCTTAATCTCATCCATGTTGATGCTGACATTAACTGGAATCTCAGTATGAGTTACAAGCCAGTAAATAGTACAGTAAAAACCAGTCTGGATTGTTTTTTCTTGTTCTTTTTTTTAAAGCAGCTGAACAGTTCCTTTAGTTACTGAGCTAACTGGTCAGTGACTAAATATACAGCCTAGGACTCTTCAATGTGAAAGAGAGAAATGATTTACAGATTGTAGTTAGAGAGGAATGAAAAAAGGTTTATAAAACTAAAGGTGGTATGGAGAAAATAGATAAGGAAAAACCTTTTTATCCACTGAAGCACATAAACGTATCAAACTGAAGCTATTAAATACAATAATGAACAGGTGTCAAAATAAGTGAACATCTACTCAATTCAGCACAAGCATAAAGGTATTGCATTTCTTGAAGCCTGTAATTAGGCTGTGGAATTTCTTTGCACAGAGTACAGTGCAGTCTGAAATGTATTCAGGAAAGGGCTGAATGAATTAACTTGAAAAATCTGTTGGGCTCTGCTACGTACCTGAGGTGCCACTTCTGTAGGAAGTGCCACCAAAGTTGATTCTGTTTTATGTTATGATATGTTGGCTGGTCTTTGTTAAATGTGCTACTTTTTGTCCTAATTTTTCTGGGCTCCCTCATTTGTCCAGGCTTGTTTTTTCTTGTTATTTAATCTAAAGCATTACATATTTGCTTTCTATGGTTTGATGTTTTGAACCATGTTCTTACTAGTACTCACCACAAGTGTATAGGTGCAGCTTTCAGAAGTGGCTGATATTTGTAAGCATGTTGTCATATTGCAAACAAGCAGGACTATGCCAGTTGTTTATGAATCTGGCAGTCCGTTGCTTGGACAGGTACACTTGGGTAAGGAACTGGCTGGAGGACTGGGCCCAGAGAGTGGTGGTCAAAGGAGCTAAATCCAGCTGGCGACCGGTCACAAGTGGTGTTCCCCAGGGGTCGGTGCTGGGGCCTGTCCTCTTCAATATCTTTATTGATGACCTGGATGAGGGCATTGAGTGCACCCTCAGTAAATTTGCAGATGACACCAAGATGGCTGGAAGTGTCGATCTGCCTGGGGGTAGCGAGGCACTACAGAGGGATCTGGACAGGCTGGATAGCTGGGCTGAAGCCAATGGGATGAGGTTTAATAAGACCAAATGCCAGGTCCTACACTTTGGCCACAACAACCCCAAGCAACGCTACAGGCTTGGGGCGGAGTGGCTAGAAGACTGTGTAGAGGAAATGGACCTGGGGGAGTTGGTTGACGCTCGGCTGAACATGAGCCAGCAGTGTGCCTGGGTGGCCAAGAAGGCCAATGGCATCCTGGCTTGTATCAGAAGTAGTGTGACCAGCAGGAGCAGGGAAGTAATTGTCCCCCTGTACTCAGCTCTGGTGAGGCTGCACCTCGAGTACTGTGTCCAGTTCTGGGCCCCTCACTGCAAGAAAGACATCGAGGCCCTGGATCGTGTTCAAAGAAGGGCAACAAAGCTGGTGAGGGGTCTGGAGCACAGGCCTTATGACGAGCGGCTGAGAGAGCTGGGATTGTTCAGTCTGGAGAAGAGGAGGCTCAGGGGAGACCTTACTGCTCTCTATAACTACCTGAAGGGAGGTTGTAGTGAGCTGGGAGTCAGCCTCTTCTCTTGTGTAACTGTTGATAGGACTAGAGGGAATGGTTTCAAGCTGCGCCAGGGAAGATTCAGGCTGGATGTTAGAAAATACTACTTCTCTGAAAGAGTGGTCAGGCACTGGAATGGGCTGCCCAGGGAGGTAGTGGAGTCGCTGACCCTGGAGGTGTTCAAGGAACATTTGGATGTTGTGTTGAGGGATATGGTTTAGCGTGTACTATTGATGATAGGTGGATGGTTGGACTGGATGATCTTATAGGTCTTTTCCAACCTTAGTGATTCTGTGATTCTGTGAATCCAGACCTTTCTGTTAGGTTCAGGCCGCAGTGAAGTTGCCTTCCCAAAAACAAGTCTTGAATGTGGGGGTCAGGTATACGCAGGGATGCACTTTGGCCTGTTACAATTGCATTAACAGGAGCAGACACGTCTCTGGAAGCAATTAAAAGGAGTATTTGCGTGAAGCTGCTGATGCGAGGAAAGGAGACAGGAACATTGCTGATGTGATAATTGCGTTAGTGTGATAAAGAAATAGTAAGTTATGGAATTACGTAATATTAAAAATGATCTGCTGCATAAGATTGTGAGGTAGGTTGTAGCAATTGCTAATTAAGAGCTTATTGCTTGACTTTTTGAATGGTAATTACTACTTAAAAAAAAAAGAAAGAAAGAAAAGAAAGATGGTCTCTCTTTTTCAGCAACTATAGCAGTCCCTAAAGATGGTCTAAAAAAGAACCAGTTTTGTTTACAAGCATTTGGCCTAGGTGTAAAAGCAAAATAATCAAAACTGGCTGGATACTGACGTGGCTGTGCTTTCAGAGGACAGCAAAAATAATACAAAAGAAATCCATCTGCAAATAGAGAGCTGCTTCACACGTTTGGTGTGGCTTTCTGTTTTATCAGTTCAATTCAGTAGGAAAAAAAGAGTTGTAGATAGATCAGCATGCTACAGTTCTTGCTCTATTTTCTGTTCTATCTTGAAAATTGCACTTCTGTAGATCACAAAGTGCTACCATAGTTACTTCTGATTAAAACTTCATTTTTCAATAAGCCCCATGCAATTACGCGGTTATGAAATGCAGGCTTGGTTTTAATCACTGAAACCAGCTACAAGTAATGACTGGAAGCACCCTTCTTTGTTAGCAGTAAGAGCAGAATGAAATTCTTGCACTGCAAAAATATGGCAGTAAGGGCAAGCTCCTATTAAGAGAATTGGTCATACAGTTACTATTGCAAATTATCCTGCATCCTTTTATCTTCTCTTGATCAAACAGGGCAAGAATGGTCTAGGGCTGCTGAAGAGAGTTTTTTGTTTTAGCTTACTCTTTCTGTTCTTTCTCTTGCTTCTTGTGGAATCCTTGCTTCCCTGGAACATGTTTGCCATATGTGAAAAAAATATTGATTATCTTGCTTCTCCAAAAGCTTGTGCATTTGGTAAGGGTTTCACTGTCAGTAGCCTTTTACTTGGCAGAACGGCAACGAAACTGGTGAGGGGTCTGGAGCACAAACCTTGTGAGGAGCGGCTGAGGGAGCTGAGATTGTTCAGTCTGGAGAAGAGGAGGCGCAGGGGAGACCTCATTGCTCTCTACGACTTCCTGAAGGGAGGCTGTGATGAGGAGGGGTTTGGCCTCTTCTCCCAGGCAACAAACAGGACCCAAGGAAATGGCCGCAAGTTGTGCCAGAGGAGATTTAGATTAGACATGAGGAAAAACTTTTTCTCTCAGAGTGGTCAGGCACTGGAATGGCCTGCCCAGGGAGGTGGTGGAGTCGCCGTCCCTGGCAGTGTTCAAGAGGTGTCTGGATGAGGAGCTATGAGATATGGTTTAGTAGCTTGTGGTAGCAATGGTAATGGGAGGACAGTTGGACAAGATGATCTTGTAGGTCCTTTCCAACCTTGTGATTCTATGATTCTATGACTTACAGCATAGTTTATGCAGATCAAATCTTTAATCCAGAGCTATCTGAAATACCTCTAAAGTTTTCCCAAATTTTATCATAATTTCCAATCCAAGCAGGAGGCAAAAGGCTCAACAATATTAAACACAAATTGACTATTGGGGGGAAAAAAGTATAATGAGAAGAAAGAGCTCTCAATTTTACAGTAAAAATCAAAAGGTACTGCAATGGTGAGGATACAGGTCATTTTTGAGTCCCAGAACTGATTTCTGTCATGTCCATGCTTTGCAAGTAAGTAAGAGGAACGATCAGCTGATTTTTACGTTACTTTGAAGGCGTATGGCATCTGTTCTTGTTTGTCATATATACAGCTCAGTTATCTCCAAATGAAAATTAGCTGTGTGTGCTTCAGGATTTTGTAGATTACTGTTTTTCATGACACGCATAAACAGAAACTAAATGGCTGTCTGAATATTTGTCTATGTACACATACGTATCTGTTCCCTAAATGCCTCCTACACTTTATACTAATTTGATCTCCATCTTTTGGAAGCAGTGGCTAGAATGAGCAGGTGAAGAGAACTTGAAAGTATTTAGAAACTATAAAGATGATGGTGAATATTTAGGGCTGTGTTTGGAGCTATGCTATCTGTGAAGAGTTATAAGCAAGCACATCTAGTTAAAGTGTCTAAGAAGACACAATTGTGGCATGTGTTGAACACTAGAATGGCCTCCCAGTGAGCAAAGCACCTTCATCACAGTTTTGTGGGGTTTTTTTAATTATATTTTCCTAGGTGGAAATACAAGTCATGGAAGAGGGACAATTTCTGTAAAAATTAAATTGCATATTTCAAAATTACAAATTTTGATTTGCACCACAGCTGCCAGATGTATGAAACCCTCTTTCCTCTTGGAGAAAACAGTGTCAGGATACATATTGAGTAGCTGCCTTTGCCTACCAGACATGAGAGAGGAGTAACAGAATAATGACTTATGCAACATATCCCGAGAATACTATAAAAAAGAAGAAATTTATTCCTTAAATTGTACCGTAACTGATAAAAGCTGTAACTGTCTTCTTTCATAAAACATAAAATGTTTTATTGAAAACAAAAAGCATAGTGAGGGGAAGAAGAAAAGATGACAGTAAGCAATCTGCACACATGGTAAGCTTATATGGTATAACCCATTTACTGTGATTTCTGGTGGATACAATACACATTTAAGTTCTTACCCGTAACCATCTTGTGTCTCATCTGCTTCACAGTCAAAATAATTTTAGAAACTGCTGTTGCTTTAATGTGGTCTCAGACTGTTCTTCTTGTCCACCTACCTATCCTCATCAACACATGCTAAATATCCCAAGGGAAGCTAAAATTCAGTCAGAGTTGATTGAGCAGGCAGAAGTTGATATGCTGCCCTAATGCTTCTCTGAGAGGTCCCATGAGTTTCTGGACAACGTAACATTCGATTTCTGGGCGGAAAATTGCAGTTTTCAGCCTTTTGGATGGGGTGATTTATTTTTCTAGTATAACAGACTGAGTATTCTTGCAATGCGCGAGCAAATTGAAGCAGTAACTCTGGGAGGTGGGAATTTGCTAATTTGTCTTAGCCTTAACTCCAAAAGCCAAAATACGACAGTTTAAATGTGTGCGCTAACTGTTGTGCTGCTGTACATGTTTCCAGAAACATCCATCTGCTTTCTATTGTGGGCAGAGTTTGAATGGATTCAGAATACTTCTTGCCCAATTTTCAGAGAGGCTTAAAAGCTTCCATTGCATCACGGCTTATAAATTCATTGAAGTCCATTTAGTTTAGCGTAATCCATTGAAAACTTCCTGTCGTAAGAGGAAGTATGTAACTAATTTAGAAAATTATTCTGCTTCTCTCATTCCTCTGTTTTCTCCTCCGTAGGACTGGGCTAGACATAACTAAAGCTCAGTGGGAAGAAATCAGAATTGAGTTAAATTCTTTTCTTTCTTTCTTTTTAATTTTCTTCCACCTCCTCTCTTCTCTCTTAGTTTACCTGGTTTATTTCATGGAATCGTAGAATCATAGAATTGCTCAGGTTGGAAAAGACCTTAAAGATCATCGAGTCCAACGACAACCTAACCATACTACCCTAACTCTAACAACCCTCCGCTAAATCATGGCCCTGAGCACCACATCCAAACGGTTTTTAACCACCTCCCTGGGAGCCTATTCCAGTGCTTAACAACTCTTTCAGTAAAGAAGTGTTTCCTGATATCCAACCTAAACCTCTCCTGGTGCAACTTGAGACCATTTCCCTTCGCCCTGTCACCAGTGAGAAGAGACCAGCCCTGCTCTCGCTGTAAGCACCTTTCAGGTATTGGAAGAGAGCAGTAAGGTCTCCCAACAGCCTCCTTTTCCCCAGACCAAACAGCCCCAGTTCCTTCAGTTGCTCCTTCTAAGGCATATTCTCCAAGCCCTTCACAAGTGTTGTTGCCCCTCTTTGGACCTGCTCCAGCACCTCCATGTCCTTTCTGTACTGAGGTGCCCAAAACTGAACACAGTACTTGAGCTGAGGCCTTACCAATGCTGAGTACAGGGGCAGGATGACTTCCCTAGTCCTGCTCACCACACCATTCCTGATCCAAGCCAGGATGCCATTGGCCTTCTTGGCCACCTGGGCACACTGCTGGCCCATATTCAGCTGACTGTCCATCAGTACACCAAGGTCCCTTTCCATCAGGCAGCTTTCCAGCCACTCCTCCCCAAGCCTGTAGGTTTGCCTGGGGTTGTTGTGACCCAAATGCAGGACCCGACACTTGGCCCTATTGAAACTCATACAGTTCACCTTGGCCCATAGATCCAGTCTATCCAGGTCCATAATGTAGCTGTTCATACATTCCTGTCTCCACCAATCTTATAGACGCACCAAACTGATTACTCAGGACAGTATTGTTGGTTCAACTAAGAAGATGTTTCTAAAAATAAATTCATCTGGTAATGAACAAAGTGAGGAAAAAGGTTTTCTGGGCCAAGTAATTGTGTTCTGTCTGATTTTATAACTGTCTGACTCCAGCGGGGATATTCTTTGTCAGATTTTTGGGACAGAAGAACCATATCTTCCTTATATCAATTTTAACCAAATATAAATGAGGAAAAGTTATTAATTTGGTTAAAAGTAACTGCGTCAACTAATTGATTTACCAATAGTAGCTAATCACCTCTCCCTCAGTTTGATATATTGCTTAGCTTATGTTCTTTAAGGCAGATGTTGCCTTTGTAACTGTGAATTTATTCCACCCTACAATTATTTCTTTGAACAGGAATTTGGGATGCCATGTCATATTTTCTATTGCGTAAGTTTCTCAGTGGGTGCTTCAGTTGCTGTGTGCCTTTGATTCAAGAGCAGCCTAATTTGTCTTTTTCATGGCTCCATTGTGCTCCTTAACTGTACAATATAAAGGTGCTTTGCCAAGTATCTTGAACATACTGCTCTCAGTGTTAGGCATTAATAAAATCTTATCTCTTCTTCTAGAAAAACAAATATGGGGAGCACTTCCTTATAAAAGACCTCTTTAATTTTTTGGGAGCACTAACTGGTATGTCATGGAGTGATAAAAATCCTTAAAAATGTTTCCTTTCTTTTGAAGTTTAAGTCATGTTCTGTCCTCTGTCCACACTTATTTTAGTACACAGATACCCAGATTACCTCCCCAGGCCTGTTTGTCTTCTACACTGTCAAAAGGAGATCTTTGAAGCTCTGTGCAAATTTCAAGTGTAGCTCTTAGTGAGGTTACACTGTTGCAACGTAACAGATATGCAGCAACTTTGAAGTCCCTTACGAAGAAGGACATAGGTTGAAACTTAAGGAAATCTGTATTCAGAATGAAACAACGAATCTCTGTTTGCAGGAAGGCACCTCAGCTTCTGACAGGCAACTTTCTGATGCCCACACTCAACAATGAATAAAAGCTAAGCAGGAACTGGTAGGCTGCAGCTATGCACATGGGCCTTCTCCAGAATTAGGTGAAAATGAGAAGGGAAGTGCTTGTTAAGAGCTTTTGTAGTCACATCTTTTAACCAGATTCTCTGTATTTCACTATAAGTAGTGAATAATCTTCTGGAATAGTCCTTGGTCTCTTCTGCTGAGTGTCCCATTTGTACCTCGTTTACAAACACTCAGCGCTAGGCAGCCAAGGAGGAGTCAAAGTCCAACACTTCAGGAGACTGTGCTGGTAACATCACCTGGGCCTGGATGGAAATTAAATGATCACATGGAATGCAGAATATTTATCAACTACTAGAGTTTTTCCTAGGAACAGAGGAAAAGTAGCAAATGTCAATCTATAAAGCCAAGAAGCTATAAAGATGCAACAGGAAACCGAGGCAAGTACAATGCCCAATAGGATTACCTTATGAGCTTTTGTTCACTCTCCAATCAGCACACTCCTAAGCAAAAGTACCAGACAAGAACTTAAGATGGAAAAAAAAAAACCAACCCATATAAATCACCTTGGAGTGATGAACATTAGATTTTATTCTTTTACTCAATGAAGACTATGCATTATCAAGTTGAAGTATGTCACTTAATTGCCAGCTAAGCTCCACAGTACCGTTCCAAGACTGGAAAATAAAATAGAAGTGTTTTCGGTGTTAAAAGTGAGATGTCTACTGCAACCAGCTAACAACTGCACCTCAACAGTTAATGAAAACTGAGCAACAAAACAGAAAGCATTGCAGAAAAGGCACTTTATTTGCAAGAGTTCTTAGTGCTAGTAACTAGATTGTATCTAGCATTTGAAAAACACACTTACTTAATCACGCTCTCCTTTAATGAAAAAGCCTTCCTCTAGAAGTAGAAGGCTGCCCATGCAAAAACACAGGCTATATCACATCAAGACGTTATTTTGTCTACTGCCATCCCGCCAACATCCACTTCTGATGTCATGGGCCAGTGTCAGAAAATAGGAGGCACTGCTTTCAAAGCAGCCCTCATAATAGCTACCCTTGCTTGCGTTTTTGCGTGGCTCAGATTGGTAAGTGTAAGGGCAGCACCAGTTGCAGACATGCTGCTCAGCAGAGGCCTCCTGTCCCTGTGCCACCATGGCACCCACCTCCAGAGGACAGTCAGGCAGAGGGATCAGGCACTTTGGGTAGCTCCAGCTCCACACCTGCACGCCCTGTGCTCCCATCATTCTGTGGACTGGATTTGCTTCACACAGTGCCTGCTTTGCTTTCAGCACATTTGCCAAAACCTACAGGGCAGGGATTGTGGAAATGAAGACTCCCTGAAGGCACCCCCTCACTCTTGGGCATAAGAAGAGTAACTGAAGAAACAGGACAGGACAACGGAAAAAGAGTGCAAACATATATTTTTTAAACTACTCTATCTACATGCTTCTACTCGCATCTGCAGTGCTTCCTGGAGTGTAAGTTGTAGGGATGTCCAACTCCATCACCTCTAGCTGTGCTATCTGTTCCCAGCCCTGGTGGAAAAGGACTGCTTGGTACTGGAGATGTGGTGCCATTTGCAGAAGCAGCAGGAGCAGCATCCTGGATGGTAACGGGATGCTGCTCACTGCCCGCCAACGCAGCAGCGCCTGACTGCATGTCCAGCAGTCTTCTCTGCTGGCCCTCCTTCAAATCCAGGGCCAGTGAGGATGCAGCTGGTCTCCTCCTTCTAACACCAGCACTCCGCTTGGATCTTTTCTGCCAGCAGAGATAATCCCTCTTGAAACAGGGGTTACAAAAGCAGAGTAGCTGCAAAAGGCAAAGGGGAAGAGTTTGTTACCACAGCTTCAAGACTGGAAAAACAAAGATACGATAACTAATAATTAGAATCTCAAGAGCCCGAGATAGAGGACTCTCAGGGAAAATTCAAACAGGAATCCATGGGTATGAAACATTATGGTATGGTTAAGTACATAGGTCTCTCCAAAATTAATGCCTCCTATTTATTTCCTTGGAAACTACAACGGCTACTAAGTACACAGTGCTGTTATTTGATACAGCAAGTTCTCAGCTACAAAATGCTCTTTGTCCACTCTCAGCACCCTTCTGAACCACCCACCACTTCAATGTGCTCACATCCACTCTTTGGTCTCCATGAATGTTCAGCAGTCGTCAGCGAACATCGATGGGTGACACTTCTTTCCACGTGATGGAATTCACTTCCACCTCTGACGTTATGGGCTAGCGTAAAACAGGAAGCATTACACTCAGAGCAGCCCTGGTAACAACCACCCTTGCTTGCATTTTTGCCATTTGCAAGCCGCAGAGAAATGTAGGATTTTCAGAGGCGTAAGTACCCAAATATCACCAGCTGTCAGCCACCTCACTTTGGACTGCCTGGCCACCAATCCCAATGTCCCAAGAGCTCTTTTCGCAGGTAGAGGGGCTACGTACCTCGCAAGGAGTAGAAATTGCTGCTCCTTCTGCTAGGAATTCAGCACGTGAGGCAGAGCTAGGCAAATCCCCTTCCGTAATATAGAAGCCATGGTGATGAAGGTGGCGAACAAAACTTTTCATGCTGTCAAGATCAAAGATTTTGAGAGGTCCTCTCCTGGCCAGCACTTCTGCTCTGAAGAACGGTTCCTAGATCACTATAAATTCTCCATCATCGCCCCACCAAATGGACTGGAAGTGATTGCTTTCAAGAACTTTCCAGAGGTTTTTCAGAAAATAGCAGGGTGACAAGCCCTTGGCTTTGGCAGAGCACTTCTCAGAAAAGTCATGATGTCGTCTTTTGGCAGAGGGTTCCCCACGAGAAAATGGAGAAGCCTTTTCTTCTTGGGTAGGTCATAAGGCATCCCGAGCTGCTCTTTTACGACAGACTGGATGGGCAGCAGAAGCCGAGACTGCCCAGTCGGCATTTGTAACAGAAACACCTGATGTTTCTGGTAAAAGTGTCTCCATTTGAGTTCTTAATTTTTCACCTTGACAGAAATTTCTGCCCGCAACCGTTCCCCCAGCCAATAAGGTTTGTCCTGTCACTAGCAGGAGGAAGCGCATTGGCACCCGTGCTGTGGGGAGTGGGAGCTCCGCAGATGTCACCATGGTGACATTTTGCTGCATCGCAGTGACATCATAGACCAGAGAACGTTTGCTGGCAAAATAGGGCAGCGAGATACACGTTAATTAAGGAAATAGGAGCCAAGATATTTATGCTTCCCAAACCAACAGATAAAAAGATACCTTTGTTATCCCTGAGGAGCATTATTTTAAGTAATGACTTCATTGGGTATATACACACACACACACACACACCTATAACCATCATAATAGTCACCCTTGCTTGCATTTTTGAAAAAATAACAATTGAAAACTAAAAGAAAGAAAAAAGAAAAAACCTGACTACGCAGAGTGAGGTTTGTTTGGCCGCAAGGAGGGAATGTTAGTCATTTTTTTCTGGAAATAACTCTTTGATTTGTGATTAGTAAGCCGGATTGTGGAGGATGTTTAATGCGGTGGAAACTGAAGGAGGACATGTGTTGCTGGTAATAGCAGAGAGATGACCATCTCGACCCTTTGAGAAATGTTGATGGGTTTTACAGACTTGTATAGGATTAGGAATGCGAGCTGCATAAAGTGTGTAGGAGTACAGAAAAGAAAAAGAATAGAAGTAGTCCATTGACTGAGAAAAGCGATGGATATGATTTGGGCTGTCTAAAAGCAGCATTCACTGTTTGGATCTGGTTAAGCTCTTTTTGTGAAAACTACGAAATGCAAAGTAGTTAGCTTTGTGAGGAAAACAATAAATGAAGGATTTCCTAGGCAATTTAGTCCTCCAGTTATTGATGAGAGAAGCTGCATGTTGAGGACAGGAAGCAATAGTGCTGTATTTCAACAACACATTTGAAGTCTTTATCAGAACGAGACGTTACTAAATTTTTTGCATGCAATAAATTACACTTACTTACTAGTTTTAAAATCAGTGAGGAAAGGTGCCATTCTAAATTTGGTTTTGGGTTATGCAGAACACCTACATAGTTCAGGATGTTTTAGTGGAGTCCTCTCACTACTAGCAACATAATTACAGCTGTGTTTAGCATTGTAGTTGGAGAGACGAGGCAAAATAAAGTGCATGAATGATCAATTTTAAGAAACAGAACTCGGTGACGATGAAGACTGGTTGTCAAAAATACATAAACAAAAAACAGGAAAGCTACAACCATCCTAGAAGTGGCATTTTAAAAAACAAATGTATGTATGTTCATTAAAACAATATTAACTATGTGACACCACCCACAAAAACACTGATCCAGAAAGTCTTTTTTCGTGGCTTCTATCATAGGAAAAGATTAGAGCTTCAGAAGTCGAAAACCTTTCCCAGATTACGGAAAAAAAAAAAGGAAAAAAAAAAGATGGCATTGGAGGAAATGTTCTTTAGTAGACCTGCAGCTGGCTGAAGATTGGAAAGTCTGTTATAGTGATTGCTTTTTTGGAGTGTCACAGTCAGAAGTTCTATCCCTCAGGATTTTGTGCTGGGCACACTTCTAGGTCAACATGCTCATTTGTGACATGGAGAAGGTATTGAACAGTAGCATGACTAACAAAGAATACAGTGGTCTAGAAAATCCCTATCTCTTGGGAAAGGGATAGCCCAAGTTTGTGGGCAATGCTAAGCTCTTTTGAGTAGTCAAGTGTTGTGTCAAGGGAAAGGGATACCAAAAGAACTCATAAAACAAGACTGGGTAGGCGCAATAGTGGCAGAATGCAACGTAAAGCACTTAGGTAAAAGTAGTGTATACCTTCTTTAGGCATTATTGAGCTGAGTCAGCTCAGTAAAGTCTCACAATTCTCTGAAATCGTTGGCTCATCCTAGGTATAGCTCAAAAAAGCCAGAAGTATATCATCATAATATCAGGAAGGATATTGAGAACAAGACAGAGGTGTCATTTTGTCACTGCATGGACCTTCAGTGTGTTTGCATCTTGAATACTGAGTAGAGCTTTAGTGTGTAGTCCTCAAGAAGGATGCGGTGAATGTGAGGTGATGCAGAAAAGGGAATATAATGCGGCAGAGGGACAGAGCAGCTTCCTTGAAAGGAAAGACTTGAAGTCTAGAATGCTTAATTTTGAAAAGGAGAAGGGTGATGCTGTGGAGCGGGCAGTCTCACAAGGTTCAAAAAGAGATTTATGTACATTTATGGGAAGTATGGATACTAGTAGCACTGGGACAGATATAATAGCTTCTGATATTCCCAGCTTTTATGGATGCTGTGTGAGGCGAAGGCGTTTCAGGAAGCGATGGGCTCATATACTCTATAGCACAGATGTTGCTGTGCTCTGCTGTGATCCAGTATGGTATTTCTTATATTCCTCTGTGTTTCCGTTGCTTAATGAAGACCTTCACTCAGAATTTTAAATTGAATTAGGGGGTAGCAGGAGGCTGAGTTTGTCCAAAAAAGTGGTTTGTCTTAATTGTAATGCATTGCTTTTACTTAGTGCCAGAAAGGAAGGGTTAACTGGGCCTTTAATTTACTTGTATCATATACATATTCACTTCTTCCAGTTTCTTAGTATACAGAGTTATCCAAATCAAACTGGTGTAGTTCTATGGCTCAAGTAACCACATTTAAACTGATGCACAGTGACTGAACAAAAGCACCAATTGCCTGCCCCTCTTGCCAAGTAAAACACAGCAGCTTAAACCATGATTTAGCCTGACAAATGATTTGTTGTTTAAGCCTAATACCTCTTGATTCACAGACTGACACACATTCAGTTACTGCAATTTGGGTGATGAATGTTAGCCCATTAGGCTTCAGTACTGAATTTTTTTCCAGCTGAAATCTTTACCCTTCTGAGCACTCTTTTGTGTTTTCTCCCCTTTTTATTAGTCTTTTTCTTCACAGTAATCAGCACGCTTCTAGCCTTGCTTAGGAAAGGACTGTGTTGTGTTTAAAGATTAGAAGTGAATATAACTTGCTTGGACACAGAACTGCAGATTTGACTGAACAAATGTTGTTTAGATCACTTGGTGTTTTGGTAACTGGTGTACTGTCAAAGCCACTAATGCAATGAAATACACATGCAGTCTTGGCTGTGGAAGCAACAACTGCCAGAGAGGGATCAGTGACTGCATAGTTTTTAAAGGGAGTCCTTGTCAACACAAGTGCAACAGAGCACCATCTCCTCTCTATCCGTGACTAGAAGAAAGGAATCAGAAACCACTTTGGACCAGATGGTGATTCCTTCTAAAAGAAACAGAGGTCTGAGGTTAGTATTTCCAATTCGGCACAGTTTACTTCTTTGCGAAATACACGTTTGGTGCATCTTGATGCACTTTATCTTGTACACAGAAAATAGCAAGTCTTATAAGCATGGGGAAATTTATATTAAAAAAAAATCACTGAGCTTTTGTCTTTATGTCAGATAGCTTAATGCAACATTGGCAACCAAAATAGTCTAATGACTGTTAGCCAGGGAATGAGTAAATATAAGATGTGACAACAAAGGAATTGCCGTTAATAATGCTAATTTTTACTTGTTAACAAACACTTCTTACTGCCTTCCATCTGGAACAAGCATGATGATTTGAACATTTTAGAGGCAGTTAGCATGCTCTTAAAATTCCAAACCTGCCGATATTGAAAGGAGAGAATAGAGCATGTAAGCAAAGGAGCAGAATATAGACCACCTTGTTCTTCTGATGATTATGTCATATGTAGCTAATTAGCAACAGAACTAAAGGGCTAAAAGTAAATTAAAAAACAGAGTATACATCAGCAGTGCTTTCCTGTTTCGCTAACCTTGAAATGAATACTGAAAAAGCTAAATAGTGTACATCAAGGTTATTTCGTGGCACGTTTCTGGTCTTGCCCTGTAAAAAGTCTTCCCCATGTCAGGAAGAGGGGAACATCCCTCTGTCTAATGGGATTCAGAAACAATTAAAATTCATCTTTTGTGATGTTTTCTGCAGAATGAATGTTAAATGAAGAGTTTGTTATACAGGATTACACTAGGTCATCTTTTTCTCTCATCTTTTCATCACAGAATCATAGAATGGCCTGGGTTGAAAAGGACCTCAAAGATCATCTAGTTTCAACCCCTCTGCCAAGCGCAGGATCACCAACAAGGGTGGTTTTAAAACCATTCTTGCAGAAAGTGGAGGCCTGAGGCCTGGTCCTTCACTTTCATCTTCAGATGAGCATTCGTTTTGGTAGGACTGCAGAACTGCCAAGCCAATCTCTGTCATATCTGAAAAGTCATGGCTGTCAGGTGAAGTCCTTCATGACTGGAAGAGGGGAAACATCACTCCCATTCTCAAGAAAAGGAGAAAGGGAAACTACCTGGGAAACTAGAGGCTATTGAGGAACGTGGGGAACTGCAAGCACATGTCTATGCCTGGGAAGACCATGGAAATGGTCTTTGATTTGAAAGATAAGTTAAAGCTCTTACAAAACAAGGAGGTGATCTGTGACAGCCAGCACACCTTCACCAAGGGCAGATAGTGCTTCACCAATCTCGTGGCTTGCTATGACAGTATTGCTGGACAAGGGAAGGGCAACTGAAGTTGCCTAACTGTATTTCTGCAAAACCTTTGATGTGGTCCCACACCACATCCTTATCTCAAAACTGAAGAGACATGGATTTGAAAGCTGGACTGTTTGGTGGATAAAGAAGTGGCCAAATGGTTGCAGCCAGTGAGTTGTGATCAATGGTTCTGTGTCCCGGTGGAGGTGAGTGATGAGTAGTGTTCCCCAGGGTTCCGTATTTGTATCAGTACTCTCCAACATCTTTATCAGTGACAGACAGTGGGATGGAGTACACTCTCAGCAGGTTTGCTGATGACACCAAGCTGAGTGGTGCAGTTGACACAGTAGAAGGAAGGGATGCCATCCAGAGGGACCTCAGCAAGCTTGAAAAGTGGGCCCACGTGAACCTAATGAGATGCAACAAGGCCAAGTACAAGATGTTGCTCTTGAGTCAGGGCAATCCCAGATCTGTGTACAGACTGAGAGCAGAACATATGGAGAGCAGCCTTGTAGAGAAGGACTTGGGGGTCCTGGAGGAACAAAAGCTGGACATGAGCCAGTGGTGCGTACTTGCATCCTGGAAGGCCAACTATAACCTGGGCTGCATGAAAAGAGGGATGGCCAGTGGGGAGAGGGGAATGATTGTCCCCCTGTACTCTGCCCTTGTGAGGCCCCATCTGCAGTACTCTGCATGTAGACCTGGAGCCTCCAGCATGAGAAAGACATGGAGGTGTTGGAGTGGGTCCAGAGAGGGCCACAGAGATGATCAGAAGGCTGGTGGAGCACCTCTCCTGTGAGGAAATCTCCTGTTGGAGATGGGTTTGTTAAGCTTGGAGAAGAGAAGGCTCCGGGGAGGCCTCATTGCAGCCTTCCAGTACTTGAGATTTTTTGTTTGTTTGTTTGTTTTAACCGGGTCTGATAGTGACAAGAGAAATGGAATAGCTTTAACTAAAAGGGGAGATTTTGGTTAGGTATTAGGAAGAAATTCTTTACTCAGAGGGCAGTGAGGCACTGGCACAGGCGGCCCAGAGAAGCTATGGATGCCCCATCCCTGGAGGTGTTTGAGGCCATGTTGAATGTGGCCCTGGGCAGCCTGATATAGTGAGTGGCAACCCTTTCCATGGCAGGTGGTGGACTTACATGATATACTTGCTTATCTGATATTATAATTTCAGACGTGCTGAAGTATAACATAGTTCAGTCAGAGACATGGAGGTCTGAGTTTAAATGGGGCTTCAGGACCCGTCGTTGGAGGGCACTATTGAGAATGGCCAGGACAAGTAAGGGAAACAAGTACAAGCAGGACTGTGATGCAGAAGAAATGTAGTTTGGGTGACTTTTGGCTTTTAGAGTAAATTGGCACTGGAAATGAGAAAGACAAAGACTTTGATTATCTGAAGATGTGAGGAAGCTGTGGCACAGTGACTAACATGCAGTTAGTTTTTATGCAAGTTCAGTTCTGTTACTACTGCTAAAGCAGTTTATTTATTTTAATGTGAGTTGTCAGGATCAAGAGCCTTGCTCTGCTGCTCAATCTGTGCTCCATCCAAACTTTCTGCTGAAAAAAATCCACAGAAATAAATAATTTTCTGATCTCAGATATTATCTGTATTGATTTTGAAAAAACAGGCATAAAAATGCAGAAGTTTAAAATATGTTCTGACTTTGTGCTTTCAGGTTCCTGAGCACACAGAACTGGCCTGGATTCTTGGGTGCTTAACTAATGTGCCGCGGTTACTACGTTTGCCCCAGTGGAAGGTATGAACACTTTAGTAAGTTAAAATAAAATATATGGGAATTCAGAACAATTGTTGTCCTTGAAATACTTGTTACTTGTTAAGTATAAACTGTACCTTTGTTATCCTTGGTGTAGGGTTAAGAATTTCCTAGTCCAACAGTAAAAAGAAGAAAATACATCTTTTGGGGCAGAAACTTTCAGTAGCTTTACCAAAATGGGAAGAGTTGTATAATTCGTTCTATTAAACTGATTTTCTTAAAATATTTGAAGTTATTTTGATACTTGTTTAATAATGCATAAAACTACAAGATATTGTAGTGGAAACTTTGAGCCATGCTGATTAAGGAGTTCCATAAAGGGAAGTAGCTGTTCTGTAAATCTTACGGAATAGGGTGAAAAAGAGACATCCCAAGAAATGTATGTTGGGGGAGGAGTATGGAATTAAAATAGTAAAATTGTTCTCAATTATAAAGTTAACGAACCTTGATTGTTTGCTTTTATAAGTTTCATGCTCATCTTAATCTTGGTACTGTATCAGCGTTACAGCATCAACTGCATAGGTACACTTAATTTCCTTGGATTTTATTTGGCATTTAGAAAGCAGAAAAAAACAAAAGGCAGGAGAGAGAAGTATCAAAAAAGGGGAAAAACTCCTTAAGAGCAGTTTGGCTCGCAGAGTTCAGAGCAGTCTTAAATACCTCCAGATGTTTTCTTTTTTCCTGTTTTTCTTCCTAATTAAATAAAAACAGTAAAACTTAAATACAGCAACCAGTGTTAATGCATGGCATAAATTAAAGCCAACCTTTTCAAACGCGAGGTTCTAAAGTTAAGCTCTTAAATCCTACTTCGACTGGATTGACTTTCCAAATCTGTAGGTAAGTGTTACAGGTGCTAGGCTTTGCACAGTAGGTTCCCTGAGCCCAGGCACTTGGGATGTAGGGAGAAGACAGGATCTATATGATAGAGTGAGAAAAATTGAAAGGTATTTGTATAGTCTTAATGAACTAATATAGATTTTAAGGGTTTTAGTGTAGTTGACTATTGTTAAAAAGTAGTTATATTGTTGCTAGAACAGACTAAGTTATCTATAGCTAGAATATCTTGATTTAAGTGATGCATACCCTGTGGTGGTAAAGGACTTCAGGGCAGTGAATGGACTGGGGGGACAGTGAGAACTAATGGAGAGAATGCTGCACCCTGCCTCTGCAGTTCTGGATTCTCCTCCTGGTTGTCACTGACCGTTCTGGTGACTGTGATCGCTGTGTCTTGATCTCTTGTCAGTGAAATACAAGTGCTAATGCCTTTCTATATCTTGATTACAAAGTATTTCTGAAACTTACTGCCAAAAACGCTATTTTAGAGGTAGGGATTATCATTATGATAACCCAGCTTTAAAAAATACTATTTTAAAAGTAAGTTTTATAATCATAATAACCCCGCCTGACTATTTTGTATTTGTAATCATTCTGGTTAGTAAGATTACAAAGAGAAAGAAAACATAAGCTTATGTTTTCTCGCTGCTACTGTATTAGAACAGTGTAGGAAAATACATAAATATAAAATATAAAAAATAAGAATATATTCACAAGAAGCAGATTCTACATAGCATGCTTTTCTCTAGAGTTACATGATGGATGAACACAGTAGCTGAACCTACACTCAAATTAGTTAGAGCTCTAATTAACTAAAATCGTGGACTTTGACACTGTTATCCAAAAGTATGATTTCTCTCTCTTTTTCTTTTCCAAACAGATGAAATGTGCCGGCCAGAATAATGATGGAAATGTCGGTTTGTTGACTTACCCTGTTCTTCAAGCAGCAGATATTTTGCTGTACAAGTAAGAGGCAGAATGTGAGCCCATGGGCAATGTCTATTCAGCTGCCTTAAAGTGAATATTCATCAGGTCAACATGCTAACTTACTAAGTGGGGGAGCTGGGTGCGATTAGATCAGAAAATTGGAAATGGATGACAGCTTTTTACCCTTCCAGTGGCTGGTTGAAATCTAGCCTGGGTTAAAAGCAGCTCAAGTGGCTGTAAACCGAAAAAGCAGGTCACCTCAGAGCAATTCTCTGGGAATTACAACACATTGATTTAATGATACATATTGCATAGACACACACATTTGTAGGTAAGGTTTTTTTTTTTTAATTAAGTGTACTTTATTTCATGCAGCACACTGTAGAAATACTTGAGCTGACTACATACACCCCAGCTGATAGAGCTGGTAGTGTACGCTGTTGTATTTCATGATACGTTTTAAACTGTCTCAGTAAGTATCAGAGGCATGGTACTGTGTATGAGTTATTTTTGTATTCCAAGTGTATGTACTTTGCAGAGTTTTCTGAAGTGAAGTTGTGAGTTCTTGTTGGGACACCAAAGTAACACAGGACTACGAGGACAGAGCAATCAAGATTTGCAAGTTGTTAACCCCCCCCAAAATGTATCTGGGCAAATGTAATCCTCAGTGCTCATTAGTAGGAGAAGACAGTAATGTTGGAAGACTAGTACATGATACTTCTAATCTATGTGAATTTTATCTAAAAATAATGGTAAGCAAGCATTAAAATGATCTTTTGAACAGCGAGGCTTATTTGATTGTAAAGCAGTATTGTAAGTAGACAACTTTATTGGAAATCACCCTACTTTGGGTGATTGAATTCAACCATGTATGTCTCTTCTGTCTCTAGTAAGATCATTTGATTCATCCTTCTTTAGTGAAGTCTGTGGTTTGTTTGCTACTATGTGTATTAACAGCAGGTTGTCCGAACAGAGCACAGAACAAGGAAGTGAAAGAGAAACAATATCTCTTTGAAGAAATTTCACGTAGTATCTTTCATAAGAAATGTTTAAATGTAAAAACATAATATACGGAACAAGAATCAGGAAGAAATGGAAACACAGGAAGGGAAGAGTAGTCACAGAGAAGAATTAAGAGCAGGGGGAGGGGAAAAACAGTATGAATTCAGATGAACCAAGGATCAAAGAAAAAGGAAAATGGGCAGAAGGTAAATATGTGACAGAAAGGAACAAAAATAGCAACAGGACAGAAATATTTTAAAAAAGCAGCAAGGGAAAAGGCAAAGAATCATGCAGAGACATTTATAAAACCAATGTGTTTTCTATTTAGTGGCAAACTTTGTGAATATGGAACCATTTTGTCATATGGAAACATTTCTTTTGACCTGCTTAAAGTATATTGATTATGGTACCTTATTTTCTTTCTGTTAGTTGTAGGCCACTGTGATTTCCTATTGGCTACTGTAACTTTTTTGGTTGCCTTACTGACTATTTGATGGGGGAGAAAGGTGGACAAATAGATTTCTGGATGTCTGCCCAGTAATTTAGAGTTAAAAGGAAGAAGTACCATGTTGAACTAAAATTTTCTGGGGACATAAAAGATGCACAGTAAACTTCTTTACACTGGAACATATCCAGGATTCAGAGCTGAATACCCTACAAGCTTTAGGAAGGAAAGATCTGCTAGGAGGGAGGGGAGAGTAATCAAAAGCTGGCAAAACTTCAAGTCAGCTTAATCTAAAAGAATCATATATTTTTAGCAAGTATGATTAACTGTGGGAAAGAATCACCAGGGGAAGTAATGGAATCTTTACCTCCTCATGTCCTCAGATGCAGATTGTATTTTACTCCAGAGCTGCATTTGCGCTGTAGAGCTTAGTACAGAAGATCAAATGATCCTTTGATCCTAACAATCCTAATCTAGGAAAGATAGCACTCGTGGGTAAAAATGCTGGCCCACATTATATTTATATGATTGTGAAGCATGAGAAGGAGCCATTCTCTTCTTTTCTTCCATTGGTAAACCCACAATACTAACTTCTCAACAGTAGTTACATCTTGCTGGGACATGACAAGGCAAGTTTGGACATTATGCCTGGCAGATCTTACTTGCTTTGTTCACAAAATCTGACACGTGCTCTTTGATCTCTAAGGAGACAGCAGGAGATAGGACCAAAACCTTTCTTTGAGCTGAGTTTAATTATTTGCTCTTATTGATATCTTTACCATACATGTTTTTGAGAAAAGTTATTTTTACCCTTGGAGATGTGCTTCAGTTCACCACAAAAAAGCGGATTCATGCTGGGATGAGTCTGAGCAATCAGTTAAGGATCTTGTTCACACAGCACCTCTACCTAGCTGGCTGAGTATTCGGCTCATTCTGGCCCTTAGCAATGGCAGAGTAACATTTCAGCGGGACCAGAGAGCTTTGCTGAGTTTCCTGTATCTGTCTTTTATTAAAAGGTCGACACATGTTCCCGTTGGAGAAGATCAAGTCCTGCACCTGGAACTAGCTCAAGATATAGCACAACATTTTAACAAGAAATATGGAGAATTCTTTCCTGTGCCTAAAGCCATTTTGAGTAAGCCGATCTTTGTGTTTGTAGTTTATTTTTTTCCCTAAATTGCACTTCAAGTCTGAAGATAAATTTAAATATTGTAGAAACAATTTCCACTACTGGGAAAAGAGAAGACTGACGCTAAAAGAGTAGAAAAGGAAAAAGTGACAAGAAACAAGAGACTGTGAAATTGTACTCCCAAAATGGACGCAAGGCGTTACAAATCCCTGGTACAGCCATGTAAGCAGCATCTATTATTCTAGTCTAGGGGGCAGTTATGCTCTGATCTGTCAGTCAGCCCTGCTGTTCAAGTTCTAGAGCTCTTAGGGAGGGACTCTTCCATGTTGCTAGTTCAGGAGGTGTATAAGGAACAAGTCAAAAGACCTCCAGCAAGCAGAATTCTGCAGTAGTAGGTATTTACCTTAAGCATACTAAACAGTGTGTAGGTTTATTGCTACAGTACCTGAAAATCTTTTAATTGTATTTAATTTATACTTGCGTATTTCACTAAGGGTCTCTTGCAGACCTCAGACTTTCCATTTTTTATCTTAGACTCAGAGAGACTTATAAGTAAAATCTTCTCAGCCATTTTTGAGCTACAAGGTCATAGGCCGGGGGGTGACGGGGAGTCAGATAGCGCAAATGGTGCGTTTGTTAAGAAACGTGAAAAATTGGGCAGGGAAGAAGCATTGCATCTTTGTTGTGAGTAATGTAGAGGAATGCACAGCAGAGACCTTCGGCCCCAAAAGGGCAAGGAACACTCACCTTAGAAAAGACAGACAGTAATAAACCTTTCTCAGTTTTCAAGCCTCTGTGACAAAAATGGTGTTAGATCCACTTAGACCCAGAGTGGGGCTTATAGAATACTGAGTTTTGCAAGCTCTGCAGTTTCTAATGAACAACTAAATAGTAAATACTGTAAAGAGGAGATGAATGTAGCCTATGCTACTGGTGAGGCTGTTTACCAGAAAATAAAAACTGTAAAAAGAACTTTTCGCTTTCCTCATGAGAAGCATAAGTGAGCAAGTATATACAAACCAAAGAACTGTCCTGGATAAGTGGAGTGGTTAGGAAGCTATTCAGACTCACTAGCTGTAGACAGCTACATTGCCTGGGCTACTTCAAATTTACAGGGAAGTGATAGACTCCTCCAAAAGGTGTATCAGAAGAGAACCCCCTCTAGGGTCATCTGAATTGTTCTTTAAGTAGATACATGATCAGTCTATGAAGAGTATGTGGTGAATTTAGTTGAATTTGTTGGATGTCAAAAAACATTTAGTGTGAGTACTTTCAGAGGTACTTCTGTGTACTCCATGAATCATGTTTCTCGGCGAAAGACTGAAACAGTTTGGGCTGATTCTGTTAAATAAAAGACTTTGCAATATTCCCTTAATGTCATTATTCAATTTTGTGTATCTTAGGAGTTAGTACAATACCTACACTTGTTTTATCTAAACTGTGCCTTCCCTGTGATGAAGCTGATTATTGTTTGGTTAGGGAAAACTAGCTGTCTTTATTGATATTTGGGAGAATTACCAAGAAATTTTGGGTGGTAAAGCTTCCTAAAATAAGGTAATTACCTCTTCTGGACTTCTTTTTACCAATGAATTTAATCTGTTTCCCCACCATTAGGGAATCTTTCATTAATGTTCATTCCGTGCTCTCAAGATAACTAATTCCTGTGTCCCCACAGAAGTTTCTATGTAGAGAGGAGGAAAAAATGAAGCAAGTTTTTATTTAGTTAGGGGAGGAGAAAAATTACTTAGAAAGACAGGGAAGGCTAATAGGAGGGTTGATAATTGTGCTTACGACTCCTTTTTAAGCAATGACAGAGAGCTTTGTCATGCTGCTACCAAACATTCTTAGCAATTGTCATAATAAACAATTGTCTGTACATGTGCATAATTAATACTTACTTTTTTTTTTTTTTAAGGTACAACAAAGAAAATAAAATCCCTCAGAGATCCAACAGTGAAGATGTCTAAGTCAGACCCACAGAAGTTAGCTACTGTTAACATAGCAGACAGCCCTGAGGAGATAGTGCTGAAATTCCGAAAAGCTGTGACTGACTTTACCTCTGAGGTGACTTACGACCCATCCAGTCGCCCTGGTGTTTCCAACCTGGTGTCCATTCACGCTGCAGTAACGGGACTTAGCATAGAAGAAGTGCTGCACCAAGCTGTTGGTCTTGACACTGCTCACTACAAAATGGTGGTAGCAGAGTCTGTTATTCAAAAATTTACACCTATCAGGAATGAAATCAAGAAACTCCAGGAAGACAAAACCTATCTGATAAAGATTTTAGAGACTGGAGCAGAGAAAGCCAAAGAACTGGCTACCCCCATCTATCAAGAAGTAAGAAGACTGGTGGGATTTCAGTAGAAACTGACAAGCAGTTGCAAGAACTTTTGTCATTTGCTCCTGGGACAGCTATTTTGTTTGAAACAGTTTGAAACAAAAACTTTTTTTCTCTCTGTGAAGTCCAAGTAGAATAGCTAAGCTGTTTGCATCAAAAATGTGTTTGAAGCCAGTTCCTTCCAGTGGGACCAGCTCTGAACTTGTCAGGATGGTCAGAAGACGAGGGTGCAGGCAATCACAGTTATGAAGAAATTACACAAAAGCAGAACACAAGGTTGCCCAGATGGGGTTTGGGGTTTTTCCACCGACCACTACAAGAAGCTGAGGTGTAGGCGAGATGGTTTTAATCTAGTTGAAGGAGTTATAATCTTCTCAAGAACACCCTTAGCTGTTTATGTGATCTTGTTAGAGCTGGATAAGTCATGGTTATTCAGCTTTGATACCATGATGGTCTGCTCTTGGGTTACCAGAAAGCGCAGACTTACAAATCAGAATGACTGGGGCTTTGGTGGTGAAGAGAGAACTTACTGCTTCTTCCTGTTGTGTCTTCAAACTCAGTGTAATTTTGTATCTACACCTAGTTTGTGTGAGGTGAGTTAGTCTATCTTACAGATACTGATATCCATACTGTAGAACTCACTGTGGCTGCTAGTGCTAGATGGCCTCTTTGGTAGTCTCTCCAAAGAATGCAGAGCAAATGTGAATTTCACTTCTGCCAGCACTGCCATCCTCCTGATCGATTCTGAAGTTCTTTGTCAGGAAACTACACGGGCTTCAACTCATCCTTTTCCACATTCTTTTTGATTTAGCAGGGAGCCCGGAGATTTTCAGTTCAGCATCAAGTCTAGGATTGCTTTAGAAAAGGTTCAGAGAGAAAAGATGTGTGAAAGAGATCTTGTGCTGATCTGTGAGAGAACTTTCTGTATAATTTACAAAATTAATTATTTAAAAATCATGCTGAGGTCATAGCCAGGACTATGGTAAAATATTTTATCAAAATGGAATTAAATAAATCTTTGTGAAATTTCACTGCTAAATCTCACCTTCCTGGGTGTCCTGACACAATAGGAACTTGAAGGACAATCAAAAAATCGTGTGGATGATTGTCCTTATATGTTGGAGAAGTTGCCTGCATTGGAGCCACCTCCATTAAGAAAAAATAGAAGATGTTTTTGTCATTGGTGACTGAGAACAGAGGTCCCAACACGCTAACTAGACCCACTTCATGGGGAATTCTGCTGCCCCCCTGGGGCCTGTTTGAAAGATGTTACAAGAAAACTTCCTAGCCTAGTGCAGCCCCCAGATTACTACCTGTTTTTGGTTTTTGATGTAGGCAACGATGAAGTTTTGATGAGATCAGGGGAGGCATCATGGGCAATCAAAAGGGTCTGCAGATTCTTGGGACAATTGGTCAGAGGTTTGGGAGTGATAGTGTTTTTCTTCATCCTTCCAGGTGCTTAGAATGATATTGGAGGAAATATCCAGGCAGAGCTTATCAATACATGGCTTTCAGGCTGGTGTCACTGGCAAAATTTTGGATTTTTTGATCACAGTATGGTCAATGCAACACCAGGCCTGCTGGCATTTGACAGGATGCACCTTTCTCAGAGAGGGAAAATTGTTTTTTTTCTAGGCTTATTGAAAGAACTTTAAACTAGACTTGAAGATGAAAAGAGATGAAATGAGGCTTGCCAGTGGCTGTGGGATGACACACCAGATTTGAAGGATGTTGTGCTAGTGAGGTCCTTCATTCTTCTTCGCAAGGTGCTGGGTACACTAGAGCACGTTTGACATTTTTCTGCATTAATGCATACAACACGAGGAATAAGCAAGAGGAACTAGAAGCCTTGGCTCTGTTCCAGAGCTACAACACTGTTGGTATAAGCAAGACTTGGTGAGAAGTCCTGTGATGGACGTGTCATGTTGAACGGTTATAGGCTTTTCATGAAGGACAGGCAGGGCAGGAGAGGCAGTGTGTGGCACTGTATGTAATAGAACAGCTTGGTTGTATTGAGCTTACACTTGGCAATGACATGATTAAGACCCTCTGGCTAAGTATTATGGGACAAGCAGGCAAGCAGATGTCATTGTGGTAGTCTGCTATCACCACCCAGCCCAGATGACAACACTAATTAATTATTACATAATGAATAAAGGGATATTTCTAGATCAGCCACCCTTGTTGTAATGGGTGACGTCAATTTGCTAGGTGTTACCTGGGAGTACCACACAGTTGATACAAACAGGTCCATAAAATTCCTGAAACACCTTGGTGGTAACTTTTTGAACACTGGAAACGAAGTCAGGTGATGTCAGGGTACTACAGAGGTGCTGTTCACCACTGTAGAGAGAAAATTTGTGCAGCCAAAGCTTATTTACAGTTGAAGTTGGCCAGTAGTGTGGGGAACAAAAAAGGAAAACAAAAAGGACTTTTTTTAGCATATGTTTTCAGAAAAGGAGGACCAGAGATAACACAGATTAGTTACTTGGTGAGGATGATCACCTCTACAAATAGGGATGTAGACAGCATAGAGACATTTAATGCCTTCTTTACATCTGTCTTTAACACTGATGATGGGCCCTGGGACCACTAGAGCCCTGAGTTGAAGGAGTATGACTGTGGTAATGATAAACTGCCAACCAGCTCTAATGTTATGCCGGAATTGCTGCTCCAGCTGGATGTATTATATGTCTACCGGGCCTGATGGGATTCATCCCAGGGTTTTCGAAGAGCTGGCTGATATCATCTTGAGACCTCTCTCAACTATTTTTCAGTGGTGTTGGGAATCTGGGGAGATCCAGTCTGGAAGGTGACAAATGTTGTTACAGTTTTCCAGAAAAGCAAGAAAGACCCTGATAATTACAGGTCTTTCACTCTCACTTCAGTGCCTTGCAAAATTATGAAGGAGATTATTCTGGGAGTTATTGAAAAAAACTGAAAGACGATGCAGTTATTGGTTACAGATAACACAAGTTCAGGAGGGAGGAAGTCCTCTTACGACTAGTTTACCCACCTAGCTGAACAAGGGAAGCCAGTCGATCTTTCTGAATTTCAGCAAAGCTTTTGATACTGTTTCTCACAGTGTCCTTCTGAGGAAAATGTCCAGAATACTTACAGACAAATACATAGTAGGATGGCTGAACGACTGGCTGACAATTGGGACTCAGCGGGTTATAGTAAATAGTTACATCAGGCTGGTGTCCAGTCACTGATGGGGTTCCTTAGGGCTCCACTTGAGGGCCAGTTCTCTTCAGTGTTTTCATAAATGACTTGGATACAGGACTTGAAGCTATTGTAAGTAAATTTGCAAACAATAATAAATTAGAAGAACCTGCTGACTCCCTTGATGGTAGAGGCCTTGCAGAGAGATTCTGACAAATTGGAGGGCTAAGCAATCACCAACCACATGAAGTTTAACTAGAGCAAGTGCTGGATTCTGCACCTGAGATGGGCAAATATGTATGTATTTACAGACTGGGAGATGAGATGTTGAAGAGCAGCCCCACAGAAAGAGATCTGGGGGTTCTGATTGATGGCAAGTTGAATCTGAGTCAGCAGTGTGCCCTAGCAGCCTGAAGGGCCAACTGTACCCTGCAGTGCATCAGGCACAGCACTGCCAGCTGGGCAGGGGAAGTAATTGTCCCAGTCTGTGCTGTGCGGCCTCACCTCAACCACTGAGTGCAGCTTTGAGTACCACAGCATAAGAAGGACATAAAATTATTAGAAAGCATCCAAAGGAGGGCTACAAAGATGGTTTGTGCAGCCCATAGCAGAGGAGCTGAGGGGAGGCCTCATGGCGGCTGTAGCTCCTCACAGGGAGCGGAGGGGCAGCGCTGAGCTCTGCTCTCTGTGACAGCGACAGAGCCCTAGGGAACGGCATGGAGCTGTGTCAGGGGAGGGGCTTAGGGACAGGTTCTGCACCAGAGGGCGGTGGGGCCCTGAAACAGGCTGCCCAGTGCAGTGGGCACAGCCCTGAGCTGGCTGAGTTCAAGAAATGTTTGGACAATGCTTTCAGACATTGGAATTGAATTTTGGGTGGTCCCTTGGAGCCAAGAGTTGGACTTGATGATCTTTGAGGGTCTCTTCCAACTCAGGATACTCTTTGATTCTATGATTTTAGTACATGATAAAATGTAATGAAAGCCTTACTTGTCCTGTGCTAGCATATTTAATGGTGCTGTGTTTAAACGAGCTCACAAAGCATGAAACTCGCAAAGGAGAGTTTCATGCTTTGTGAGCTCGTAACCACTATATGCCTGTGGCATTTGTCATGGAGAACTGCAGTCTTATATGACTGAGTTGAAAAATGTGGGAATTTCTATGTAATGCAGATTTTAATAAATAAAGCTATTTGATTTTTAATTTACTTAATTAACATAGTGATATGATTCAGAAATAATTAGTTAATTTTGCAAAACAAGAAGTAGTGGTCTGAGCATCTGGGAATCTGCACTGACAGTTGTATTTGCTCATTAAGGATCTGAAGAAAGAGAACCTCAGGCAAATATTTGATAATGGTGGAGTTTCTAATGTTAGTCAAAGCAAGAGGAGCAGAGTGGATGGTGAGAATGAGGGGAAACCAAGTGCAATATTGACAAGTCCTCTAGAAATAACAAATGTGTTCAAAAACAGTCCTTGGTTTCAAAGTAACTGTAGCAGACACATTGCTGTGGTTAGGTAGGTATTTCATCAGACTTTTATAAGTGTTTCATAACATATTTAAAAAATATATCAGTCTGCATAGGAAACAAGGCAAAAAAAATAAGACATACCTCACGATTAATATTATTGATGAATGTCAGGATTAAAGCTTACTGGGTTTGTTTATCTCAGTTCTATTTGTATCACATCCTTAACCTGACTGACCAGAGAACTTGAGCTACTTTACTTTTACATTCAATTTATCCCTGTTTTGAGGCCCAGTCTTGGCACACAAAGGGAAACAAAAGGAAGAAGATGACAGAAGTAAGTTAAAATAAGTGACAGAGAGTAGCTTTGGTTTTTGTTTTTGTTTGTGTGTGTGTGTGTGTGTGTGTGTGTGTGTGTATGTGTGGTAAAAAAAAAAAGAGGCAAATTAATAAAAGTATTAAAGATGTGTGTACATGGTATACAGATAATAAGCCATTAGCCAAGCTCACACAAGTTTAGCTACATTTGGTAAATTAGATCTGGAAGACTAAAAAACTGAATGCTCCAGTTAAAGTAAATCTCCACTTTTTAATGATTTTTCTTTTGTGAAAATTCTCAACCTCTTTCTTCTGCACATTGTGAGTCAAAGCACGTAACATTATGAAAAGCAAATACTCCCTCCTGCTGTGATGCTTGGATTGGACCAAAGGCCTCGCCCACAGTTAGTTCCTTAGGAGAAACTGGTACTGTCCTTGTGGATGGAGATGCTGGAGATGCAGAGAATCTTTTAACAATAATGGATCTGATTTCTACCTCTTTTTTTCTTTCTTTTTTTTTTTTCCTTTCTTTTTTTCCCAGTTACAAATACAGGAACATGTATTCAAAAGACAAATTGTAGTTTCACTTTCTTTTTATGCATATGACTGGCATTCAACACATCTCTTTTGCAGTAAAAAGGAAGTGGGAATGTTCATATGTCTTCAATACAATTTTAAAGTGAGTGTGTGTGTGTGTGTGTGTGTGTGACACCAACAAGCAATTCTGGCTTGATGCCTGAACTGTTCTGAACTATTGCACTTAAAACTGTCAAGATTTTTCTGAACATTACAGAAATGGAGCAGGAATAAAAGCTTCAGGAGGGCCCTTTGTTGGGTTTAAGGTTTTTCTACCTGGAATATTTAGCAATGTTTCAATCTAATTCACAGTTTTCTCATTAACTTAAGAATAGATTGTGTGGGGTTTTTTCTTCTCTTTCCCGTCTCAGTCAAACAAATCTTGCTTGCGAGTCTTATCTTCTTGGAGTAAGGAAATAAGCCTGTTTTTTCTTCCTCAGAAAAGTTGGACTTCTATAAAATGAATATGTTCACCTGCAGATTGTTGGCTTAGCCTCTTTATTTTAGTAGCTCCTGTGCAGGAATTCTCAAGACAAAAGCTACATTTGCCCAGTGCAGTAATCCCCATACTGCTAACAGTCATGATCATTAGATTCCCCTGAGAGAAGAGCTATAATGTAGATGTTTGATGCCTATTTCAGTTTTCTGAGGGCATGGCTTTTCTGGGAAGTTAACCATGTTGGCATTTGGCTGGACCTAGCCTGGCTACCTCTTCGCATTCTTTGAGCGCTCTAAAGGAGTTTGTCAGGAAGAAGCTGAGCATAAAGCAACACGTACTTGCTACTATCTTCACAACATTTTTGTAAGCACACATTCTAGATGGTGTTCTGTGACAGACAGTGTAAAGTAATGCAGACGAATTAAAACAGCTCTTCAGAGCAAAACTGCTGTTGCAGAAGGCCTGATGCTATGTATTCTCAAAGGGACTTGCTTCACACTAACTCTTTTCTTGTCCCATGGATTTACTGCTTAATTACAACTAGAGATCAGTAGGCACACTCATTAAATGCATTTTCTTGTTCAAGTTATCCAATCCATGTTCCATGAAACCCCTCTGTAATGCCTGCTGAGGTGCAGTGAGTAGGGACAATGGGAGTTTCCACAAAAGGACATTTCTGTTCCCAGTCACCTTGCTGGCATGACAGTCCTTGTGGAGCTGTGAAAGTCAAGATAAGGCATTATCCCAGATTGGTTGTGTGGAAGAAATGAAATTATATCTTTCCTGATGGAAGAAAGAAGAGTTGAAAGTGGAAGAGGTATGCTTACACCCTGTGTTATCTTAGAGATATGTGTTGCTCTTAGTTTAGCTTCCCATTCTTCAGTGATCTTCCTTGAACATGTGTAGTAATGTGTGGTCACTGTACCCAAATCTCTTCTTTTTGCATTCCTTAGTGTTCAGTGCATGAGAAGTACATATGATAGTGATTGGGATCAGAAGTATCACAGCAGAGATGATGGACACGGCATCTCTAGGTAACTGAAGATGTTCACTTACACCTAGAGGTTAACACAACTCCCCAACAAATAGCTGTTTATTAAGATATAGCTAAAATGTTTATACACTTGAGTCTTTGCCATCAGTGGTTCCAAGGAAATCCTCTTATGACTGGCAAGAAGGTGTTGTATGTGAGTCTAAATTCTGTGCTCCCAACTTAAGGCATAGAGTTTACTGGAAATTTCAGGTTCAATCTTCCTCAACAGAGATTCTTGAGGAGGATTGGCCTCAGAATTAACTCTGCCTTTTACTCTGATATCTTCATACATACATGCCTGAGATAACTGGAATTTATGCATATTGTACAGTATCCTGCAGTTTGTTTCTAACTCTTAAAGAAGGGGTTGAAATATGCTTTGTTTTCAAACACTGCGGTCTGGGTTCTCAAGATCTCCCAAAGGCCTTGCACATAGCTCCTGTTCAGAGTATGTTTATCTACACAAAATTCAAGCAAAACTCAGCAGTTGCCTCCATTCAAGGTGAAGCTGAACCCTTGGATACTCTTCAGGGCCTATAGGTAATCAGAGCAAGCTCTGCCCAGTTTTGGTCAGGGCCTTGGTGATCCTGAAAACAGCGTAGCAGTAAATAATGAGAGACTTCATGTCAGCTTTCATAGAAACTCTGTATCTGATTCACCCAGAGCTGTATTATAGCGTGAGAATTTCATGCTGGTTATCCCTACAGTTTGCCAGCTGATTGTGTCACCAGAAATCTGTTCGGCAACAATTAGCTAAATCTGGTCTACAAATCTAAAGCCTCAGGATGCTTTCCCAGAATAGGGGATGTCCCAAAGCAAATTGTTTTTGGTGAGCTGCAATAGCAATTTCAGTAGTTGGTGTGGCAGTTGATGTAGGATCTGTAAAAGCCAACGGTCCATTCTGAATAACTTATTATTCATTACTGCTCTGATTAGAATTCTTCATATGACTTAAAGATGATAACAAAACTCAGAAAGGGATTGGGTGCTGTTCTGGTAATAACAACAATATGAACCCATGTGGGCTTGAGCCTTGAATCTAATGAACATTCTCTTTTAGAGGTCCAGCTTGTCTAGATTTCCATGAAGAATGACAGATGGATCTTTCACTGTATTTATATATCCATGTTTGAGTTACTAGATGCTGGCTACTTGTTAGTTTACGACCAATTGCTTCACAGAGGGAGTAGCACAGGGAGTCTAGCTTTCTGTTAAGAAAAGATATTTACATCCTAAGAAAGCAACAGCCCTCTATCTGCTGTATTGGTTTATCTAATGACTTGGGTTGGAAGGGACCTTAAAGATTTTTTAGATCCAACCAACCTGCCATAGGAAGGGCTACCACCCACCAGATCAGGCTGCGTAGGACCCCATTCAATGTGGCCTCAAACACCTCCAGGGATGGGGCATCCATAGCTTCTCTGGGCAGCCTGTGCCAGTGCCCCATTGCCCTCTGAGTAAAGAATTTCTTCCTAATACCTAACCAAAATCTCCTCTTTTAGTTAAAGCTATTCCATTTCTCTTGTCACTATCAGACCCGGTTAAAACAAACAAACAAACAAAAAATCTCAAGTACTGGAAGGCTGCAATGAGGCCTCCCCGGAGCCTTCTCTTCTCCAAGCTTAACAAACCCATCTCCAACAGGAGATTTCCTCACAGGAGAGGTGCTCCACCAGCCTTCTGATCATCTCTGTGGCCCTCTCTGGACCCACTCCAACACCTCCATGTCTTTCTCATGCTGGAGGCTCCAGGTCTACATGCAGAGTACTGCAGATGGGGCCTCACAAGGGCAGAGTACAGGGGGACAATCATTCCCCTCTCCCCACTGGCCATCTCTCTTTTCATGCAGCCCAGGTTATAGTTGGCCTTCCAGGATGCAAGTACGCACCACTGGCTCATGTCCAGCTTTTGTTCCGCCAGGACCCCCAAGTCCTTCTCTACAAGGCTGCTCTCCATATATTCTGCCCTCAGTCTGTACACAGATCTGGGATTGCCCTGACTCAAGAGCAACATCCTGTACTTGGCCTTGTTGCATCTCATTAGGTTCACATGGGCCCACTTTTCAAGCTTGCTGAGGTCCCTCTGGATGGCATCCCTTCCTTCTACTGTGTCAACTGCACCACTCAGCTTGGTGTCATCAGCAAACCTGCTGAAAGTGTACTCCATCCCACTGTCTATGTCACTGATAAAGATGTTGGAGAGTACTGATAAAAAAAAGGAACCCTGGGGAACACTACTCATCACTCACCTCCACCGGGACACTGAGCCATTGATCACAACCCACTGGCTGCAACCATTTGGCCAGTTCTTTATCCACCAGTCCAGCCTTCAAATCCACATTTCTCCAATTTAGAGATAAGGATGTGTTGTGGGACTGCATGAAAAGTTTTGCAGAAATACAGATAGACAACTTCAGTTGCCCTTCCCTTGTCCACCAACCCCGTCATAAAATACCACCAGACTGGTGAAGCACTATCTGCCCTTGGTGAAGGTGTGCTGGCTCTCACAAGTCACTTATTAGTCTCACATGTGCCTTAACATAACTTCCAGAAGGATCTGCTCCATGATCTTTCCAGGCACAAATGTGAGGATCACGACCCCAGGTCTTCCTTTCTCCTTTTCTTGAAAACAAGAGTGATGTTTCCCTCTCCAAGCTTAGTTTGATCTGCACTTTTAGTTTCCTTCAAATGATTTGGCGATGATACCTGCAAGCTGCATGCCATTTTCTTGTGTAGTTGAAAGTCTTGGAAGGACCCAGGGAACTCTTCTCATTATTTCAGAATATACATCATAGGGCTTTACTTTTTGTGCCAGCTAGTTTCAGTGAAAGTGCACCAGTAAAGTTGTAATCTTATGTGACATTCATCCATTTAATTAAAACTTTTGTGTTTAGTTTCATTTTTTCAACTCAATAGATTGTGAAACAAGACTTCTGTTTAACACTGAATTTCCAAGCGAGTTCTCTATCCCATAGTCCTTTGGTGACCAAATGGAATCTGAAATAATGGAAGATTCCCTTTCTTGACATAAAAGTTTTGGTGCAGCTTCCCACCATCTTTTCTGTTTGGTTTCTGTTGTTGTTTGTCTGTTTGTTTTTGTTGCTATTGTTTGTTAGTTGACTTGTTGTTGTTGTTGTGCTAATGGCTATATTGTAGAAGATTTGACAGAAAAGTATGTTGTTAAGTGACAGTGAAAAATCATTCTACCTACAACGCTTCCCTGTTGCTATGCAAATGGACAAGGTAGGGATCGTTTGCTTTCAGGCAGCTTTGGTTTCAACAATTATTTTTTTATAAGATGAAATTCCAACCCGCACTGAGGGATGATCCCATGTGCTAGTTTCTAACAAACGGTTTAGCATCTGGGCAGAGATTCTGCTACTGTGGCAAACTGCTGTTGCAGAACACCGTGACATGAAGATGAGATTATCCAATACGTGAGTGCTCTCATAGTGCCTGTGAACGTGAAGCTAAGCCCTGAGCTTAACGTCTGTTGTGCTGTTGTGCTCTCAGCACTTCAACATGGCTGTGAGGCAGGAACAGCAAATCTATGCCACACCAGAAGGCTCAATCAGTTCCAGATGTGCTATATTTGGTCTATCTGCAAGACAAAATGTCAGGACAAGAGTTCCAGCGCTGGAGTCCTTAAAAGTTATTAAATGTTTGGTAGTAACAGCATGCTTGTAAAAGCCTGGGTATGGGAGTATGGTCATAGCCTTGTTCATATGGCTGACATGAGAAGTCACAAGGCTGTGTGTTGGTGGTAAAGTAAGCCATCTGCTTTCTTGATGCAAAGCATGTAAAGCCATTGTGAGTCTAATCTGAAGAGTCAACGGATTCACCCTTGTGGGTGGGAAGCAGCAGCTTGCTGCACAGCAAGATGGCACCAGATCTCTCTTGCTGCCCTAAATAATTCTGGAACAAGGTGTGTACAGATCAGATGGGAACATCAGACTGCACTAAGTACAGGCTGGAGATCCTGCATTGACAGTGTCACTTGTGCACGTACAAAAGTGTCTCCAGCCTTAATGCGGTTTAATTGTCATCTGTCCACATGAAACAATGCTCCAGTACTGATAAAGCTAATGAAATTCCTGATAGAAGCATGGAATATACATTCTCTTTCATGTCTTTGGTGAAAACTTCTTTCTTGATGCCCTAGCATTTGCAGAAACTTATTGCTAAGCTAAATACAGATGAAATGTATAAAACAATGTTACTGTCTGGTGTTACCCAGAGTTTCTGATTCAGGTGGCCACTGGCTGCATTCATCCTGTTTATGTTCACATTTTCTTCCCTAAAACATACCCCTCGCTGACCAAAGAAAGATTTCGTGTGTTGAATGTTGTGGGACTGACGGGAAATACTGTGACCAGAAACAGTTGTTCAAATGAATGTCGAGACTCTCTTCATGGTGTTTGATGAGTGAATAACAAAGACCTCAATAAGCGGTTCTTGTACCAAGAAAGACCTTCTGGAGCAGGGGCTGGGGCTTCCTCTGCCCACATTCATTCCTTCACAGCCTGTCTGGCAGAAGTTTCCACAGCAACATCAGGAAACGCAGCAATATTCTGTTTAGGGTGGTGGGACGCGAGTAACTTGTGAGTGGTTGTATGGCACCCATTCTTTTTAGGCTGCCCTCAACTGCCTCCTGATGCTGACATAACTGCTTACCAGCCACAAAAATTGCAGGAATAGCTCTGGGATATGCTGAAGGTCTTGGGTTTGGGTGTGTTGCTGAATCACACGGGGGAGCACGTTATACAGACTCCCCTAGAGGTGAAATCTGCTTTTGCAGGGTTTTCATTACTGCAGACGCATGGTACTGTTAAAACAGTTTTCAGATTTACAGCATACCTGTAGAGAATAAAAGCAAAACTGAAGTGCTGAGGATCACAGCTCTTTTAATCCATCTTGCTCACCCATACCACATGCTGGTAAGGCTCCCTTGGAGTAGAAACTCCGCTTTTTCACATCTTTCAGCCAGCAAAACCCTGGCTCATAGGGCTTCACTCTACTCTCCACTTGGCTTTGAAGAGATGGATGAGCTGAAGTGAGAATGTCATCTTTGTGGTTTATGAGGATGCTTCAGTGGATGATGAGTGTGTTGTCAGGGGAGATCACTGGGTGGCCTGAGAAGATTTAATGGATACTGGAAGGTTTGGGGGAGCTGTCTTAGCTCTCTTCAGCTTAAGAAAATGTGTAATGTATCTGCAGCTGAATATCAGCAGCTGAAAATTAAAATAACTAGAGAGAATTTTCTATCAACTTTGTAGAAAGTTTTTCTGCAGTTTCATAGAAAACAACCAAATGTGTATGAGCAGTCTGTCATTTTCAACACGACCGGATCTTTGTTGTCTGCCTTCTGGTATTCAGCTCCTTTAGTATTATTTCTACAGGAAGAGTTTTGCTCTCTGTGTAAGCAAAGAAAATCTAAAACTGTCTTTTACCTTCTGTTTCTCTGATGCCCTTGAGCAAATTGCTTAGCTTGCTTTGCCTCTGTTTTCTTTGCTGTAAAATGAGGCATACAAGACTTCCTAGCAGAGGTACAGGAAGGCTAAACTAATGTTTGCTGAACATTTTGAGCTTTCCAGCTGAAGATGGACTTGGCTTTGAGCTTCTTCCTGAGATGCACGGTTAGCGATGCTTGTGGCAAGGATGAACACAGAGACAGCGCTGGAGGGTAGACAGTCCAATCCAAAGTAATAAATAATGCATCCAATGAAAGCATCAAAACTGTCTGCTTCACAGAAACCTGCAGGCAATCGCACTCTAGCGTGATACTTTTGATTCTGTCTCAAAAAAAAAAAGCCTGAAAATATCCCCAAAGCAACTTAACGCTACAACCTCTGCCGCGGCTCCTTAATCTTTGTCTCCTGTCTGCAGCCCGAAAGTGAGGGCCTCTAGCGAGGATCTAATATCAAAAGAAGGGTAATGCCACTACAGGGAGGGGAAAAATAATTACCAAATTTCCTGAATAGTAAACAGCTTGGGGTTGGATCTGGGGAGTATTTTTTGTTGTTTGTTTGATTTTTGATTTGAGGAACGCTTTCGCTCCATCGGTGGATATCTGTCAGCCTGCTGCTGCCGCAAGTCCCACCCCGAGAGCGAGCGCTGCGCTCGGCCGGGACCGCGACGCAGGGCGCCAGGGGGGCGCCAGGGGGCGGCCGCGGGGCTCGGGGCGCGCTCGGACCGGGGCGGCGGAGGGCAGCTCCGGTTCTCCCGCCGGCTCCTCGTCCCGGCGTTGCGCAAGGGCGGTGTCCCCGTGTCCCCAGCGCTCACCCAGCCCCAAGCGCTAAGCAGCCCTGTCAAACGCCGAGGGCAAGCAGAGAACGGCCGGCACTCAGGTCAACCTTCGCCTTTGTAAGCCCACGTCCGCTCCCTGCATCCCTCCAGAAGGATGCTGGCGTACGCGCGGGAGAGCCCGAAGTGCCGGCATCCTGACGAGCAGAAAACGGAGCAGTCCCCATCCCTAATCCACCCTCACCGCAGGGACCAGCCCTCTGGATCCATCCCCGCCCGAACGCTATTCCCCAGCACTTTCCCTAAAGCAAGCCGGGGAATGGGGAGGATTTTAGTGGCCGGGAGGGGACTGCTCAGACGCGGTCACTTCTGCCCATCGAGGGTTATTGGTTAAGTCCTACTTCTTCCCAAACAAGACAAATATGTTAGCTGGAGGCGGCCCGAGTCATCGCCTTCCTGACTTAGGGGGAAAGGGAGAAGCTTGTGTTATTTTGTGTTAGAGAGAGGACATGCAATAGGACCAACGGGACCAAATACACCTGACCCTGATAACGACCGCGACAGCACCGTGGGTGTGTGAGTAGATGAAGCAGCATCTACTCCTGCTGCAGGACGGGCTCTGACACACGGCCCCTCGGCTCTATTCGTTCATGGCTGAATAGCTAAAAGCTGTGCTAAAAGCTGTACTAAAAACTGTGCTGAAACCGACTAAGAGGTGTATGTTACTTCGAAACCAAAGAGAAGCTACGGGTTTCGGACAGCCCCTTCTGCTCCCGGCCTTGAGAGCTGCTCCGGAGCCCTCCGGGCCCCACTCGCGGGTGGGCAGCGGCCTCTGAGCCTCCATCGGGACCTCCGTGGAGGCAGAGAGCGTTGCTCTGACTGCCTCCGTCCCGCCCCGGCCGAGGCGGACAGGTTGCGGAGGTGAGGAATAAAGTCGGGAATTGCCGAGCACCCGCAGACGAAAACCAATTTAGAGGAGAAAAAGAAGGCGAAAAACAATTAGCGAGATGGCACGCTTCGGGAAAAGGAGCCCCCAAAACCCGTCACCGCCATCAGGGTGCCCTCACTACCTTTCTTCTTTTATTTTCGGGCGCTGAAGCGTTGCTGTGCCCGAAATAATTGTTCTAAGCGAGCCTTTGCCTCGTATACGCATATATAATCTCTCTGGGCTTTCTTTTTAATGACTTCCATGGAACCAATGCCGCAAAGCTCTTTATCTCATAGTGCATACGGAATGTGCCGTTGTACACATATGGTTTAGTTTTTTCTCCCCTAATTCTTGCGAGTTGGGAAAGGCGTACTCATAAGAATTTGACTCCTTCCACATTGTAGGGTTTGCGGGGCGGTTTGGGAGATCTGTTTGGGTGGAGGGATAAAATAAAATCTCGGGGAAATAGGTTTTAAAGAGGACCCCGAGGAAACAATACCATCCTTGGGACTGATTCGTTGCTCTCAGGGAAAGCAGGCGAGGCACTGAGCGACGGATGGCTGTAGTGAACAGACCAAGAGTTAGAGTTAAGACCCCGTGTGAACATTAATAAGCAAATAAATAGATAGGTGGACGGGTAAACGAATGATAAGAATGAATAAGCTATTAGCTGATTAATAAGTATAAATGAATAAAAAGGGAAGGGACAGCAACCCCGCGCTGGGAGCGTCCCCAAAAGGAGCGGCAGTATCCCCGCTGTTGCCCCCGCGCTGTCCCGGCCGGAGCAGAGCTCGGCCCCATCACACCCTCGTGTCGCTCGTGGGTGTATTGCGTGGGAGCGCTCTCCGCGTGCGGTGCGCTCGGGCCGCCCTCCCCGCCGGGAGCTGTGCGGAGCGGCCCCGCAGCGCTGTCCCGCCAGTCCCCGCGAGCGCAGCACAGGGGTGAGTACGGGCGGCCCCGGAGCCGAGGCCGAGCTTCCAGTCCGGGCGGTGGGGCTTTACCCGCGGCCTCCCAGCAGCAGCTTTACCGCTGGAAGGACAGCGCTGGTGCGAAGCAACCCCGACGAACGTGCGGAGTGCTTCCATCCAAATAAACAAATCCGAGCGAACTGCACCCCCTGCACTGTGCCACCCCTCTCCGGGCTGAGCTCAAACGCGTTTTCTCGCTTGCAAAATCCCTGTGACTCCCTCCCCGCCCGCCTTTCTGTCCATGTGTCCGTGTGTCTGTCCTTCGGGTTGGGCTTTCTGGGAGAGGAAACCTACATTCAGCCGGTGAATGCTCAGGTACACCCTTTGCCGCTTTTCCATTTTGTTTTATTGTCTTTTTTTCCCTCAGTATTAGTTCTCGTTTGAGAAATGGGGAGGGAGCCGTCTCCCTCCCGAGCTGCTGAGGCCCTCAAATCAAATTCGATCGCAGCAGTCGGAGAGGGCTTTTTTAAGGGAAATGTATTCGTGTTTATATGTGCACACGTGGACGTGGGCCGGATAAAGCCCCCGAGCCGCCACGCAGAGTAACCGGGAGGTGCGAGAGTGTGCGGTGCGGGAGGAGATCACCTCCAATCCTTGTAGGGCACGTGAATGAATGGGTCACCGCGCTGCAGCTGCTTTCCTTCGGGAATAAACATGATCTGAGCTCGGCAATGATTCGTGTTCCCACCGGTGTTTCCCCAGTCTCTGTTCTGTTGCAAACGGGAACAACGAGTGTTCCTTTGCATTGCGGCGAGAGGTCGAGAGCTCGCACACCCGGCCCGGTCTCGTCTGTAGGCAGACGCGTTGGGGGAAACGGCACTGTGCTAAGATAGAGGTGTTCTGAGTGAGGGAGAGCCGCGAAACCGGGGGAGGACGGCGTGGAGCTCCCCGCCCGAATGTTCGCTCCGGGCGGTTATTCTCTGTGGCCTATTGCGGAGCTGCGGGACGGGAAGGAGGCGTCACCGCATCCGGCTCGGGCAGCGCGGGGCTGCGCTGCGGTGCCGGAGTGAAACGGGAGCGGCCTTCGGGAGGGTCCTGCGGCCCTGGAACCTGAAACCTGGAGAGGAGACGGGAAGCCGCGCAGTCTGTGCCGTAGCGAGGGGGAATAAACCTTAACAGCGGCTAGACCAAGCCGCGCGCTTAACGACTGAAAAAGGGAAGGAAAGGCGAGGAGAAAGAGACACGATAAAAGCGGGTCGCAGAGGGGGCAGACAGGGCCGTGACCCGTCCGTGCCCCTTTGCCAGGGGCGGGTCGGGCCTTCTGCAGGATCGGCGCGTAGGGCCGAGGCAGCTCCGGGTCTGAGAGCAGCGAGCGGAGCGCCGCGAATGCTGCTCGGCGGCCTCCGGTTGATCCCCTCTCCGGCTTTGCCATGAACCCTAAAAGCTTTTGTCAGAAGGTTTCCCCTCCCGACACTCGTTGCCTTTTCCTCCTAGCGGGCAGCCCACGCCGAAGGGATTTCTCCCCTCCTGCTCCTATCCCAAAGGCTCGGTCCCGAGGCTCCATGGGGGCAAAGGGCCGAGGGCGGGGCAGAAGCGGGGTCAGCAGCGCGGGGTCGAGGCCGCTGCACCTCCCGTGTTCGCTCTCCTTGGCCCCCGGCTGTCCGCCCGAAGGGGCGAACAGGGCGAGAATCAGGGGCAGCAATAAGGAGCTCGCTGTTTGCTCATCCTCCTTTCCCCATTTTTCCAATTTTGTTTCGGACCATTCATCTCGAGGTCCCTCATAACCAAAGGAGGGAACATTTCCCGCTGTCCTCAACTCTGTCCTCCGTATCCCTCCGTGCCGGGGGCGCCCGTTGGAGAAAACCTCCCCGCTGGAAAAACCTCCTTCCCCACAGGTTCTTGGGTTACGTTTGGCCGTTGCGTTACACGGGGCGTGTGCGGGCTTTTAGCAGCCTCCATAAAAGAATAAAGACTTCGTCTTTGCCCTGCACGCTATAACACGGCTCGCAGACGCCGTTCTGGGGCGAGCAGAATTCGGCTTTCCTATGGCCTCCATGGGATAGGAAGAAGAGAGCTACGCAAGGTGTTTCCCGGCTGCCCGCGGTCCGTGAGCCCCTCGGGCAGGTTATCCTCTTGGAAAACCGCCCCGGGGCCCATTGTCTTTATCTGACGCTTGAGAGATCGGGGAGGAGAGGAAGGAAAAAAAACCCATTGTTAAAAGCACTTTGAAGTCGTGCAACTGCTGCCTCTCCGTTTTTTTCTCCAGTCTCCAGATGCACCACAAATCTTCACTTTGATCTCCCAAACCAGCAATTTACATTTTTATTTTATTTTATTTTATTTTTAACTGATTGGGTAACTCGGAGAGTAATGGCAACCATGCAGGGGATGAGGTCACCTTGGGAGGGGGGTGGCGGGCAGGGAGTGCCGAGATAGATAGCCTTGACGGGGCAGGCGGTGGCTGCGGGAACATCTGCTCGGGACCAGCGTAACACCCGCGTTTGTTCACCGGGGCAATGTCCCTGCCCAGTGCACGCGGCTCACAGAGCGTGCGGGGTCGATCCCTGCCCCGCGCCCACCCGCGGGGCGCGATGCCGCGGTGAGGGGCGCGCATGCCGGGCTAGGATGGCACTGCAGCTCCAGGACACGGCCTCTCGCTGTCGCCAGCGCATGCCCATCCTTGTGACCGTCTCCTGCGCTACCCAGGTCCTCCACGGTCAGGGAAAGATCCCTGGGAGGGGCTGGGGACTCCTCGGCCACTTTCCCTCTCGAGGGTAGGCTCGAATCAGCCCGATCCATAAAGAGGGAAATGAAAGGCGAAGGAGCGGGGAGAGGCCCCCAGGGACAGTGGTGCCGGCGCTCCGCTGTTAAAAAGCCGAAAGTGCCGTGCCCAGCACGGTGCGCGCCCCCAGCCTCGCGTGTAGGCTCGGAGGGTTTTCCCTCTGGGTCTCGGTTTTCCTATCCATCTCTAAAGTATCGCCTCTGGTCAGTCGTTGCAGCTCCCCCCTCCATCCGTCATCTCCCTGTGGAGATGTTCCCAGCTCCTCCCCGGGGAGCTGCGTTCGGAACGCTAGGAACTTGCGCATCTCTGAAGCTGCGCGGCTGGGGACGGACCCACAGAGCTCCACCCGCCTTCTGGACCGCGAGAAGCTCAGTGCCACGCCGCTGCCCTGTGGGGACACGGTGACACGGGTGTCCCCTCCCGCAGCCTCGGTGGGGAGCTGCGAGCGAAGAAATCTACGTGCGCAGCGTAGAGGCGGCCCGGTGCCGCTGGAGGCGGCCGTGCGGTGCGGAATGGAGCTGCCGCGGGAGTTATGCTGCGGCCGTGCAGGAGCAGATGGAGTTTTCAAAAAGCGAGAACAGGGTGTGGGGGCAACGCGATGTACAGGATGTGGACACCGGAGAGCCGTAGGGAGAAATCAGCCACTGGTGCCTACAGACCGCATCAAAGGGTTGCAGGGAGACAATTAAGTGCCTCGAAATACTCCTTAATGCGATGTTTGCGTTGGGCAAGTCCGCAAACGACGTCGATTTTGCCATCGTACGGAAAAGATGGCAGCGGATGGGGAGGTTCAGCCAGCATTCCTCCGAGGCCTTTGAAGGGAGTGGGGGGGGAGGAGAGGAGAGGAGAGGAGATTTGAGGAGAGGAGATTTGAGGAGAGGAGATTTGAGGAGAGGAGAGGAGATTTGAGGAGAGGAGAGGAGATTTGAGGAGAGGAGATTTGAGGAGAGGAGANAGAAGATGCGCGCATTGGTCTTTCTTAGAACCGTTTCTCACTAATTTCCGGCGTCTATACAATGTATTTGTCTTGGTCTAGAAGTTTAATTTGCCCTTTTCCCCACGAATTCTAACAAACAAAGACCAAAAAGACCCCACCGCTCCTGCGCGCCGGGCGGGCGGCTGACAGAGAACGGCTGCAAAGCGCCCGGGGCCTGGCGAGCCGCTGTGGTGTTTTTCATAAAGCGAAGGAAATCAGGAACAGTTCGGGAAACCATTCCGGGGAGGCTGATGGCCTTTAAACGAAGTCCCGGCTGCAATTTGCGCGCTCACTTCATTAAAGCCAAATCCCGCGCAGCGCACCTCTGCTGCCGGGTGGAAATTGGTTCGCGGCCGCGTAATGGCCCCCACATTCCGGCTTTATAAGGCCCCATTAAGAACAAACTTTACACCTCAAGCGTTTAAACGTAGCCAAATCTCTGGCGATATACCAAAAATTGGAGGAGGGAGTTTTTATAGCGTCCCAAACCTTCCCGATTCCAAATCGCTGCTTTGAATGGCGTACGAAATAGCGCGGGTATAGCGCTTGTGCCTGAGGCGTATTGGTGCGGGCACCGAACATCACACTGAACGCTGCAAAAGCGCGCACCGATTCGGCGCAGCAGAGAGCGAACGGGCCCCGATTTATCGAACTTTTCGCAAATATTCGCTCCGAGCCCGCGGGGCTTCGCCGCGCCGCATTTCGTCCGCCCCAGGGAACGGAGTGCCGCCCGAGGGGGGGGGAGGAAGAGGGGAGGCGTTGTGCGGAGATTTCTCGTATTTGTGTTATTTTTCTTCTTAGTATTTTCGGTTTACAGTGACTTTTCCGCAGCAATTTCCCACTTTCCCTCCCGGTCCTAAATATCTCTCGGACTCCGAGCACCTCCCGCTTCCTCCTTCCCCCTCTCCCCCCAGCTCTGTGCTCCGTGCTGATCGCGGTGGGACACGCACGCCGCATCGCCCGGGTCCCCCACCACCGCGAGGGTTGAGGTGCACAAACATCGCGTCACCGCTGAGTCTGCCCCGTGGGCACCGAGCCGCGCGCCGAGCACGGGAGGAGAGCCCCGGAGCAGCGCCGTGCCCATCTCGGGACCCGCAGGGGCCGGGAGGGAGCGGGGGGCGGCGGGATGGGGGAAACGGGGCTGAGTGGTGCTTGGGGACGGGGAGCACGGGGCTCCGCTCCCGTTTCTTAAAATCGATTATTATTACCATTAATATTACCACGATTATTTACTACGGTTATTATTATACGCTATTATGATTGTTACGATGATTATGATACGCTACTATTATTATACACTACTATCATTACACGTACTATTTTATTTGAAAGGGGTAGCCCGGAGCGCTCCCCCGGCTCCAGCGAAGCCCTGGGGCTCCTCTTGTCCCTCTCCCCCTCGGCCACATCTCTCCGGTCCTCCGACGCAGCCGCGGAGCCGCGGGTGGGTGCGCGCCGCCTCTGAGCGCCGCCGAACGGGACGGGGCCACGTCGCTGCCCCTGAGGGGTTCGGTCTCGGAGCGAGGTCGCTCTCGGTAATTACTCTTCCTTCAGTATTGGGGTGCTGGGGGGGAGAAGGCCGAAGGATGTCTGCTGCCACCACGTAGGAACCACGTAGCTTCCTCTCCCGCTCCCAGGCCGCTCCGCCACACTTAAATCCCTTTGTAATGTAAATGTGCGCCTACCGCAATATATATATATTGCACGGTATATATTGCAATTTATATATCGTACTGTATATATTGCAAAATATATGCATTCGGCGATTTTACTGTGTCAGCCGCCGAAAAGCCGCCGTGAAGAACTTAGAGAAACGTAAGGAGAAAAACAAACCAACAGATCACCAAACGATTAACTGAAATAAATCGATAGTAAAAACCCTGCCGGGTGTTTCCGGAAGGAGCCAGGCCTGGCGCTGCGCAGTCCCCGCCGCTGCGCTCCCGTTGCGCGGTGCTACCGGCGCCGTCCCGGAGAGACGGAGCGCAGCGGCCGCCCGGCACCGCCCGCTCGGCGGCAGCGAACAGCGAGAACAGCGGAAATAGAAGGGAAAAAAAGAAAAAAAGAANGGCGGGCGGCGGGGCCGCACAAAACCCTCTCCTCGGCCTAGATAGCGACACTCCGCTTCGCCGGCGTTTCCTGAGGAAATCGTTCCTTTCTCGCCTTTCTGCCCGAATCCCCTCCCCCTACTCGAACCCAGGAGGACCCCGCTTCAGGTCGGGCAGAGGTGTCCGAGGTGTTCCGCGTATCCCCAATCGCGGCACCGCGGCGGCGTCGCCAGCAGTCCCCACCCCTCGTCCCCACAGCGCTCCGCAGCCTCCGATCCCAAACACCGCTCCCCGCGATCCACCGCCCTAAGCGGCTCCATCCGCACTAAGCCCAGCTCATCCTACAGAATTATTTATTGTTTATCCCGAGCCTCCCCTCGATCCTCGGAAGCGATGTAACTCCCACTAAGTCTTCCCCAGACGGGGTTTCGCTCGATCGCAAGGATCCCCGCTCTCCGATCGTAGAGCTGCCTTCCCCTCTCGGAGTTCGGCCCCGATTTCCTTTTCCCTGCGGGCTCGAAGGGTTTTGAGGCAGAACAGGCAGAGGGGGTCGATGCCATCTCTACCGCTGACCCGGGGCTGTGCCTGGAGGGTTCGTTCGCTCAATGTCTAAAGTGACAGAAATAAATAAATAAAAATAAAAATAAAATACAATAAGCCAAAATTAAATTAGATTAAATTAAGTAACAAAAATAGAATAGAATAGTAAAATAAAATAAAATAAAATAAAATAAAATAAAATAAAATAAAAAAATAAAAATAAAAAGTAAAATAAAATAACAACTCCATGCACCGTTGTAAGTTTCACTTCAAAACAGTAAGAAGTCCCCACCACCAGCCCCATTGCCGACCCCACGGCACACGGCGTGGATGACGATTTGAGCAGCACTCTCCGGTCCGGCACCCCCACATTTCAAGGCCTCTTTCGAGCACTTCACGTTGTTTATTTTTTAATTTTTGGGGGGCTTCGTTCCCGGGCCCGTGAGCGGCGCGGAGCGGGAGTGCCACGGCTGACACCTTCCCGCACTCAGAGCGCGGCGCTCCGCGAAGGGTTAACTCCCCGCCCGGTGCTCGGGGGCCGCGGCCGGCCAAAAATTCCTCGTCCCGAAGCCCGGCTCTCCTTCCTTTCCCATTGGTCCACAGCTTTTGGGTCTCTCCCGATCCCTCTCTCCCATTGGCCAACGATATCGGCTGCTTGCTGCGCTCTGAAGGCGATCGATGTACTAAAACGCAGCAAACCCCGCGTCCCCGTCGTCGGGCAGCCCTCAGTCCACGCTCGTTTTAGCATTGTTTTCAATTACCAACGGGAAAAAAAAAGAATAAGAACTCCCCGTGCGCGATGTGGCTGCGGGACCCTCGGTGCCGTACCCCATCGCACAGCAGCACTGCAGGCTGCGCTCAGCCCCGCGAGCACCACATCTGTGCAGCACTCCGCCGCTGCCGCCACCCCCGTTTCTCCCCTTTGCAAACATTCCCATCCACAAACAAATATTTTCAGGCAACGGGGAGGAGCAGGAGTGAATGATTTCTTTCTGCATCTCCGGGCCTGGCCCTGAGACCCCTGCTCCCGCCGCTCGATTCCAGAAAGTGGTTTCCTGGATTTAATGGAGGTTGAGGCCGAAGGGCCGGCGGAGGGGCTGCCCCCCCCCCCGGGGTCGGTCAGGGTGGGAGCGGTGCTGGGCGCTGCCCTCGCTCCCGGCGCTCCCAGTGCGGTGCGGGGCTCTGCCCCTCTGCCAGGGACTGAGAAGGGGTCGGGGCTGCTGGAAACGCCCGGTGCGCAAAACCGCGCTGAAACCCGGGAAAATCAATCTCGGTGTTCATGCATCGCCCCCCAAATTTCGTTGCAGTCGCGCTGCCTTTCCAACACCATTTCCTCCCGCTAAAACGCTATAAATAATTCTCTGTTTTCTTGGGCTCTTTTTCTCAACTCTCCCTTCCAGCTGCTTTAGAAGCCCTCTTCGCTCTCCGTCTCCTCTCGGAAATGAGGGAGCGGGTTCTGGTTGGGCGCACAGCCCCTCTCCACGGGCCCGGGGCCGGCGGTGTTCTGCGCGGCCCTCACTCCGTCCCGGCCCCGGTGCCGGCGCTGCGCCGCGGCCCCCTCCGAGCGCTCCCTCCGAGCGCACTGCTCTCCCCCCGCTTCCCCCCTCTCCCCCGGGATCCGGAACGCGACCTCCCTCCCCGCGGGCTGGGGCACCCCCGGCCGGGCGCGACCCGTCAGAGGCGATGCCCCAGAGGGGAGGGGAGGGGAAAGGAGC